>NIJG01000112.1:5109885-5121936 GCA_002201625.1 Euglossa dilemma
CCGTTTGCCAGCGAGCCACGATCCGAACGCCGCTCCGGCTGACTACTTGTAATTTAAGCGGCCGTGCGCGGGCAAAAAATCAACGAGCGTATTAAATTTGATTATTTTATCGGCCGCCGGAGCGAGCCACCGCGCTGAGATATCCCCCCTAATTGCGAGCATAATTTCCGCTTTTTATTCAGTCCAGCCCGAGCGGCTGTTCGCGGAGCCCCGATCGCCGGCTAACTAATTTCGATCCCATCGATGAAGATAAGGCTGGAATTTTTGTCAGAGTCGCCACCGAATCGCGGACTTCTTCATTTTCGCCGCGAGTCCCGCAGCCACCGAGCGGAAATTCCAGCCGGGGGGATCATTAGGCGCGAACCGTGGCGGACGTGCTCGTAGATAATGCGAAATTAGCCAGTAACGTTGTTTCTTCGATTAACTCTCCGCATCCGATCCTGGCCGTGCAACCTTGTATCTCGATAACCGGCTCGGAAAACATCTTCCTCTCCTTCTTCTCCCGGACGTTGCGTCGTAATCAACGTCCCCGGCGCTGCTTCAACAAATTTCTCCCAATGATCCGAAAATCCAGTCCCGTTCGAGTTTCGGTCCCCCGACTCGTCCGTGCGATCCGAACTCCCAGGCAAATGTACACTCTGCCGAGACAAGATACGAAAATCACACCGTATAACCCACCGTGAGAATTACGCGCAACGCGAGACGGATATAGAGTCTAAGCTATAGAACCGAATCCACGTTCACGTCCGTACCCTTCATCGTCGTTTCGTTTGCTCTAGAATCGGTGGAATAAAATAATTCGTATTCCACGAGATCCGTGGACAATCTATCCCAGAACGATTTCGTTGGATCACGGTGGAAAAAGGGTCGATTTTCCAAGGATTTTCGAGGGATTGGACGCGTGGACCGATCAGTCAGAGGGCTCGTGGAGTAACCTTTGCTCCGAGGAACGGCGTGACCGTCTCCTAGAGCGGAGCAGAGGCTGGCAGCCTCCGGGACCCAATCCCGATCCAATTTGATGCACAGTAGCTCGGGAGAGATAGCAGCGGCTCAGGGGTACCGGGAGTAAATGGTAAATAACTGAGCCGTCCGAACACGGGCGGGAAGAGAGCCTAATTAAACGATGTACAATTTATAACACCAGCCAGAAGGTCTAATGGCTCGCGTTCCTGGAAACCCGCTGCCTCGAGCGTAGGACCACACCTAGCCGGGCCTACGGCACCGGAGATTGTCATCGCGTCTACCGGAATGACGACGACGACGACGACGGCGACGACGCCGCCGATCGGCCACGATCCCATCGCTCCCTCGCCTCGGCGATAGTACACGCGCGACGAAAACTCGCTGCTGCTTCCTTTTTCTTACGCGCGATCCGCCAGGTTCCTTCGAATTCCTCGCCTAGACACCGAATTCCTCCGCTCGAGGAATTTTCGTGGGGTAGGTTCGATCGTGCCGCTACCCGGGGGTTCGAAATCTTCGAATTTGGCTGACGTTTGAAATCTCTAAGTGATTTTCGATATCGCGTCGATGAAATTAGTGGGATGCTACGGTTCTTTCTCCATTCGTGTTTGTTTCGGTTGAAACATTTTTTAAGAGTTTTATTTTTTTTTGTTTTTATTCTGTCGTTTTAATTTTAATTCGTTATAATTGCGTGGTGGCAGTCAAAGTGTAGAGAATTTTTGTGGAATGCCGGTGGAATAATCAGGCGAGTCGAAACGACTGGTTTCGGGTTTACTAAGCGACGAAGATGTGCCGTTGCTTCTAGCTAATTTAGCGTTAATGAATATTAATTTATTATAGCGCAATAAAATTAATTCTTTGCGCTACGATGACGAGTCCCCTGCGAGACTATAATTACATTTAACTCGACAGTCTGAAGCTACCGAGCAATTTAAAAATTCTTATCTAATTTATCCCGAGTGGAACAGACGCGTACCGGTTAATTAGAGTTAAATACTCCTTCGTGTACAATTTTCCATAATTAAGACCTAGTGTAAGGGCTTGCGTTAATACGAATATTCAAATTCCTTCGTTTTCAATTATTTTATCGAGATAGCTTTTATCGTATACTTATTTATGTGCACCGCAGT
Organism: Euglossa dilemma; assembly: GCA_002201625.1. Lineage (NCBI taxonomy): Eukaryota > Metazoa > Arthropoda > Insecta > Hymenoptera > Apidae > Euglossa > Euglossa dilemma. The sequence goes on from NIJG01000112.1 coordinate 5,111,976, forward strand.
ACCGTAATTATCGTTAGCTACGCAAGTGCTGTGTATTTAACACCGAACTTACCATGGCGTACGAGACCGTTTTTAAATTGTCGTTAAAAATTCCGTATTCAGCCTTATCGCCTTAATCGCTGGTCTTCGCAATGCCTTTTATTCGACCCATTAGCCTGCGATACCGCGTGAAATTCGTAAGGAGGAAATCGGGCCAAAGATGAGTGTCACGGTTGAGAGGTCTGGTTCGTAGACGAGGTCCAACGTAAACAACACGGCCGAGGCTGATGGTTAGTTTTAGACGACATGGTTGTCGTCCTGCTTCAGTTACGTGTTATTCTTCGTCGCGTTCGGTCGAGATGGCTCGACGCGTGACCGACTCTGCTGTTGATTATGGCACGCGCCGTCGCAACTTCAACCTTCAGGCAACGGGTCAACCATTCGAGGTAAATTTTTCCCAACAGCTGCGATCATCCCAAAATCTTCAAATAACGAAAAATTAAACACCAAATCACAGACGCACTTTCAATTTCCCATAATCGAATCGTAGCCCGAGGCGTGGAATACTTCGAAATTTAAAGTTAAGGGGTCAAGATCGAACATTCGAAAGATTCGAAAGATCCGAGGAGTTAAGATCTCCGAATTTCTCGCGTCGACTGAGACCATAAATTCGAATTTCTCGCGTCGACCGAGACGATAAATCCGAAAAGCAGGGGAACGCGTAAAGAAACGCACCGATTTCCCGAGACATAGCGATCTCTAAGCTGCCTATTACGCGGAGTAGGATCGCGAGGAGGATCGCGAGGTGAATCGCGAGGAGAATCGGTTGCTATTGGAAACAGTTGGTCGGCGTAGCACGGTGTAGCAGTGCTGGAGGTTGTTCCGGGGCGCGAGTAAAAGTACGGCTATTTAGATGTCGGTTGCTGGAGGGAACGGTTCTCGAAACGTCGGCATACGCTTATCGGATGGCAATTAACCGCGCGATCGACCGTTCTTCCCGTAAACGGTTACACCTGTGCGACGCGGCGCGGCGGCGGCGCGCGGAAGCGATCGCAAGAAATAATTAGAGCTTTCGGCCCCGGCCAAAGGGGAAGTCGTCCGACCGGAGGAACTTCCTTAATGACCTCTGTTTACACGTATATGCCTGCGTACGTCGCGACGCGACGCCCGCAGCGGCGATAACTCGGAACTGGAATAACCACGCGGATCGCAGCGCGAATCGCGCCAGTCGCCTCCATTTTCTTCCCTCTTTCCACCTGTCTTCTGACCTCCGACTCGTCCTCCTCTCGCTCCCAATCTCCACGCAACTAGCCGCGTTTGTCTTTCGTTCCTGCTTCTCCTTATCGCGTCGCTGGAGTAAAACTTGCAGTTACGAGCGCGTCTTGCTATGATTCGGTGATCGGTTTGTTTTTCAATTTTTCGAGGTTCCTTCCAACGACCAGGCGTGTAATCGCTATACGTGGTAGAATGGTCTGTCATTCCATCGCGTGTCACTGATCTTCAAACGAGCTTCGCTTTTCGCATATACACCTCGGGAATAAACTTTCTACTCGAACCGATATCAGCGCATGCTCCAAAAGTATTTCGAGACTACTGAAATAACAGGGATTTATATCAAAAAGTAAAAAGAAATAGTTCTACTAGGTTCAGGCGAAACCTGACAGCCTGCGCGACCATTTCCAAACTTTCGTTTGAAAATTCTTGCATTCGACGTTATCGGTCTCGGTTTTACGAGGTTTCGCAAGGTTCCTGTACCCGCACCTATCTCCTTCCCCGTTTCGTTTCTCCCGAGATCGATATACAACTCGTCCCCGACTGATCATCTAACCGATCGCCGAGATCGGCCGTGGTAGGTTTAACTACCGGTAAATTCCAAAACTCTAATCTCCGAGGTGAATCGTAAACCACTGTCAGAATTCCGAATCGATCTCGCGCGATTATTTCCTGCTAAACGCGTGGAATTACCGATTTCGAAAGCCGGCTCTACCTCGGCTTACGATCTTACGATCTCGCGGTGTGTATCGGTCGATTCGATCATACGTAGACGCGGGAACGCGTGTTTGGGAATCCACTTTGTAACCCGTGGTGTCTGGAAAGGTGATATTATTATTATTAGGCAAGCGCGGAGGAGACGACGACCGGTAATTGCCCAATTTGCTCGAGCGGTCGTGAGAATGCTCGCGACTCGGGCAGCCGCCGTTACTTGTAAATTATCGAAATGCGATCTCAGGCCTTTTGCGCAATCCGCGTTGATCTACGGTGAAGGAGAAGAGGCAGATTATCCAGCGGCGTAGATCGGCAACTCGCCGCGAATCCGAGATCGGACGCCCTTATCGCCGCACGACTTAATTCGCGGCCGCGATATTCGCAGCTCCGGCAAACGCGTACGTGCAATTAATCGGCGTGGAAACGGTGGCTCGCATATCTAATTGGACGGGAACGGACGCGTGTAGTTCACCATCGACAACTCGATTCGTGTCGATAGCTCGTGTTACCTGGTAACGCGAAATTAACGGCGTCGCGCGCGGTGACGTTTCGATATCGGCTGCTGAAAATCGACGCGTCGCGTCGGGTTGGTGCAACCAGGACACATGTCCCAGAGTTCTCGAAGAGTTTTCATATGGAAGAAGGTACTAGCCCTTGGTAGGAAGGTACAAATATAACGATTCGAACCTTTTCCTACGTTTCTCTAACGCTGGAATAAAGCAAGATATTCCGATCTAGTTATCGCTTCGTATTCGTTGATTAAACTTCGAGATTTTCTGTATTGGAACAGATACTGATAAGATTATTTCTGATTACAGGTGGATCGCATGGTGCAAAAGAAGAACATTTCTGGTCATCGAAGAGCTACGGAAAGGGTGAGATCATCGAATGGAGTAACATCTTTACACAGGTATAACAATTTGAAGCTTTCCTTGTATTTTCCTAACCCCGAAATAAAGAAAGATCTCCTCTGGTTATTTCTTCATATTCGTCAATTAAGCTTCACGGTATCGAAGCAAACAGCGACTAGGAGTCGTCGTTCGAGTGCAAAGGGTCAAAATAAACGCCGCTGAGTAAAAAAGAAATACCGGTTTTCGTCATCGAAGTAGAGACTCGGAGAAAAAATAAGGGGGATGAATCTGAAGGAACGTTCGGAGAGAATGGTTTGGTATCCCGCGACGGGGCGAAAGTAGCCGCGACGGAAGATACGAAGAAAGTGGTCGCGAGGAAAAGGGTGGAGAGGTTCGGAAAGAAAGGTCGGAGGGGGGAGGTGTTTTAGAAAGCGTAGAAAGCGAGACGAAGAAAAACGGGCGGGCTGGAGAGCAGCGCCGAGGGTAATGCGGCATAAAGGAGATAAAGTACGGTTAATATCGTTAAAACAGTTATGGCCGGCGATTACGCTTGGACGTCGAGCTCCTGTGCATTTTGTATACAAATGTCTACCGTTGAAATGTCCGCTGAAACGTGGATGGCTGGATCCGGGTTAACGTCCCGCTTGCTTAATAACGCGTTATCGAGAGGGCCGGCGGAGGGGGCCGAGAGTGTACCGTGGCCGGGCTCGTAACGATAACCCCGGAGGGTACCGGGTAATTACGGGAAACGTTGGAAATTTTACTCTAATCGCGATAACGTTGCTCGGGAATCGACGAACAGCGTATTAACGGGGCGTAGATTATAAAAGGAGGATGGTTGTCTGTCCGCGCGACAGCCGAGGCGCGTAGGCCGTCCGCGCTCTATACGAGATACCGCGTTCCTAATCGCCTAATATCCTGCCGGATATTCTCTCTCTCTCTCTTTCTGTGTCTGTGGTTCAGGAGAAAAATCCGGCTTCGATACGGATCTCGAATCACTTTCGGCCGTTGATTCAATTTACACGGAACAGTGTTTAAAGGTCGTAAAAATCGGGACGGCCGGTCTACGCGGGCCTGAATATTCATAGCTCGGTCATAAACAGCCAAATAAATTGGGAAGAGCGGAGTGTAACGCTAAACGGTTACAGACGGTGAATTAACGGCCATAGGGGACGTGGATTTACGACACGGTGAACCGAACAAATTAACGCAAACGTGGCGGGAAGGAAAACGCGGCGCGGAGAGGCGAAGAGGAGAGGAGCGGAGGAAAGGAGGATAGGCGTGACGAAAAATAGGAGAAAAGGCGAAGGCGAAGGCGAAGGAGAGGATGGAGTGGGTCGCGGGGAGATTGGAACGGTGGAGAGTCGATTGCCGAAGCGGTCGGTCCGCGAGCGGAATCGGGTTAACGTCCGTGTTATTTTTGCTGCGAGCTGTCAACCCGAGAATCCTTGCGCTAACAAGGTGCCGCACCGGTCGAGTAACCGAGTCCGTTTTTATCAATGGCCCTTTGGGAAGTGGCGGATGCTCGGTCCTTCGCAGCGAGGATCTAACGAGGGCCCGGCTTTTTGCGCATTAAAATATCGACTAATTGCCCCAGGATTCTGGCGAGGTTTTTGCAACATTTCCAGCGTATACCGCGCACCGCTGCCCATGCACGTGATCGGCCCACCGAATATTTCCCGAATCTCCGATTCGCCACGGGAATCGCCGCGAGAATCGCCACTCCGCGCAGCTTCTCCTTTTTCGCCCTTTCGGCTGATAAGCGCCACACGAGTCTCTTCCACCAACATTCCTCCGCTTCTGCCTTCTCCTTTTTTCCATTCGCATTAACCATCCTCGTAGGACACTCGGCGGATAATATTTTTCTCATCGATTTTTGATCCTCCTCGAAGGATCCTGCCTTTATCCGAGAAACGCGATCGTTCGGAGAATCGAAGGAACGTCCCCCGAATTACGATTTTTACCATCTCCGGTTCTCGAATCGACCGAACGTCGCGCGAGATTCGAACGATCGAATGTTGGAGTTGGAGCGAGAGAAAGAAGCTCGGGTCGGCCGTGTGGTGGCATTTTAATCACGACACTTTCCTTCGTTAATGTTCATCCGAGGTGACACCGGAGATACGTGGAGTTAACGAGCCAGGCGTTATTCGATCCGTTGATCCGCGGCACCGCGTGCTGCGCATTTTTCTCGCCGCTGATGATAATTCCGATTCGATCTACGAGTTTAACGAGGTCGCCGGATTCCCGGGAATTTTTCGACCTCATGTGCCCGCCTTGCCCCTCTCCCTCTCATTGTATCCGATTCTCCCTCTCCTCTCCTAACCTCCGAAACTCCAATTATACTCGGGCCCGAGGTCCCTTTCCGGGTAACAGAATTCGATCCGAATCTCGAGCTTGGGCCGCGACGCGTTCGACAGCGGACTTTCACCGGGACGGGAAAACTCTCCCTCCACGCTAATTCCCTTGGTCGCGGCGTCGAAACAACGCGGCAATTATGTAACGACCGGGGCCAATTTAGCAAAGAGGGCGGCATTACCATACGCGTTTCCGGCGGCGTCGCGCGCGAAAAACGCGCGACATCCGCGGAATCCGGCCGGCCGCTGCGATTAAGAAACACGCTCGCGCAGACCCCGCCAATTAATACAATTTCATAACGTGCACGACCGTGCGTTTTTCCCGCGACCATCCGCGCCGATCCGCTCGGATCCGCGCCGCGTCGCGTTCTATTTACGAAACCGGTCGTCGGCGAAAAGGCGAAAGAACGATATTAACCTTCGCGACGTCCCTTAAAAACCCGGTCGACCGACTACGTATCCGTCCGGCGTCGCTCGGATTCCTCGCCGACCCGCGCCTCGTTAGACGGAATTCCGCGGACAGCGCCATTTTGTCGCGTATTACGCGACCCGGGAAACTCGTTACGCCGATCGCGTTCTGCGTTTCACGCGTTACAAATGGCACCGGCTTTTTGCCGCGCCGAGCTATATCCGATTTGTCCGCGCGAGCAGACAGGGGGGCCCTGGATGTCGGGATTAATCGCGGTGCCCCGATATCTCCGACGGTGGATCTAGACGCGCGATTTCGCGACGCCAATTCCTCTCTCTCTCTCTCTCTCTTTCTTGCACTCTCCTCTTTGCGATCCGCGCCGGGTAGCGAAATAAAGAAGTCCCGCGAGTGTGTAACGAGCCGCCCGTTTAATTTCATCCGCGCACTCGCCTCCCGAATAGGCAATAATAACCGGCCGGTAAAATTCCATCGTCGAGTAGCTAGCTTTACACCGCGGCGGACGTTAAGCGACGCCAATTTCCGCAGTGGCTTAACGACCGCGCCGAGGAAGCATCGTACGCGCAGTTCAATTTCCCGCTTTTTCTCTTTATTTTTTCCCCCGGCTGGTTCGCAAGTTTCGCAGCCACGCGTCCTTTTGGCGTCCTCTTTGGCGACTTGTCTCGCGGCGGAAGCAGCGCGGTGGCCGTTGGCGAAGCGGAGACGTTGCTTCAATTTGCGCGGAGGTGCGCGAGGTCCCGGCCGGCTAATTGCCTCTCTCGAATGCCGGGAGTAGTTCGCGGTGAAACACCTATTTAAACTAGCATTCCGCCGCGACCAGCAGCGTCCCGCGCGCCGGACAGAGAGGCAAAAAGACGCGAGCGTCCGAGGAGGAGGCGTCCCGTCGGCGACGATAATTGAATGGCCGGCCGGTCTGCGCCGCGTATCTGACAAATTATTGCCGATCGTGCAGGCCACGCGAATGCCTGGCCCGCTCCTTTTTCCCCCGGCCATCCCGCCGAATTTATAATTTTCACCGCGTCCGCCCCGTCCCGCTCGCCCGCTTAATCGCCGAATTTGTTGCCGCGCGACCAGTTCCGCGCTCGCTCCTCCGCTTCTTCCATCCAGCCGCGCGATAAGTCCCACCGTTTGCTACAGCCAGCCGCTCTCTCGCGTTTCTCCTAACTCGCTTTTCCTCGATAACGCAGCTTTTCTTTTCCGATTCCCCACTCTCCTCCGCGAGAGTCTAACGCTCGGTGTTGGAATTCTCGCGTCGGGGTAACCGAAGTAAAGGGCCGGACTTTGAGATGATAAAAATCGACGGTCAGGTATCGAAATTACGAAGATGAGACTCCGAAGCGCGTAAAAGACACCCTCTCGCGAACTAACTGTTCGCTGTCAAGTTATCGGCGACGTTACGCGCGTGCTCGTTCGCTGGCTGACAAATGGAGGGTGAAATTAGCGAGGTAACGGGGCTGGAAAATTTCACGGGAATCAGCGCGAAACGTAATCCTATTTGGACACGTATCGAGCGAGATGTCGGAGGGGTGTAGTCGAGGGAATCGGCGAAACGGTCGGAGTGGATAACCGGAATCGTGACAAATTGTCAGCCGCGCGGCGACACGGAGCAGCGTCGCGTCGCGCGCTTCTTTTTCGGCCCGTCGCGACGTCTCGCTGGCAGAGAGCAGCCGGCCGGCCTCGAAATTTATCAGTTTTTAGGCAACCGTTTCGCGACTAGTTAGAAAGTTGTAATTCACCGTTACGCGGGGATAATTCTTTATTTTACAACCTCGCGCCTGATCTCCGGCATCGACGTTCCTCGCGTGAATAAATTTAGCCGGGTACGAGTCTCGAGTCTCGGGGTGGTTCGCGAGGACACCGAGGAGGGCTGCGAGACGCCTCGGCGTCGATCTCGCCGCGATCTCGCCGCGATCCTGTCGCGCCGCGCGATAAAACTTTTTATTACGCCACGCCATTTGCCCGGATCGCTCGCGAAGAATCCGCCTGTGACGTTTTCGCGCTGGTGGATGGAGAAATTTCAGGATTCCGCTGAAATTCCAGCGGCAATCGCGGCGGCCGAGTCCGCTCTCCTCCTCGACACCGGTGTCCGTCTTCCGCTCGTCGATGTTCGCCGCGATAAAGCGAGACAGCGCTCGATTCCAGATGGGACGATATACCAGCCTGGTCTAGGAGACTCGAGTTCCCCTTGTTTCTCAAAATTATGAAACCCGTATCGTGAATCGGGGTACGCTTCTCCTCCGTGTCCGCCAGAGAATTCGAGATGGTCCATGGATATCGAGAGATCGGATCTTCCCCTTTCTTTTCTTTTCGTTTTTTTTCTTTCTCTCCATCGCGTAATTCCACCATAATTCTCCGCGTTGGTTATCCGCGTTGGCGCGATGAAATTGGAAGGAAGGAGAGTGGAAAGAGTCGGCGCGAGGCGTCGGACGGCTGTAAGCCTAAAGCAGAAGCTGGCGCGTGATCGCGAAACGACACGGCGCGGGAATTAGCGGCGAATCTGAGCCGGCGAGTGGCGACCGGTCGTCACCGATCTGGTTCTATCGTTTTCGTGCGCGTAAGAACAGCCATCAGCTCGTACCTAATTAGGAGCACGTATCCGTGCGCGGTTTTTGAACGCGTCGGTCGGTCGCCGGCGTTTGCATCGGCCGCGACTTTCTTGCCGGGCGACTTTCTCGCCGTAAACGCGACTCGTCCTCTCCCCGGCCGGCTTCGTAAATTTCCTACGAAGTCGGAAACGGGATTTCGTCTCGATTCATCTTGCCGGCAATTACCGGCAACGGCACATGATCCGCGTACCTGCCTAGCGATCCGCTCGATTTATGGGAAACGCGTGTAAGCTTCGGGAGAAACGATTACTTTACTTGCGCGCGCTTCCATCGAAAGCCGAACTTGACATGGCGATCGTTCCACGGACGATCGATACTCGACGGCCTTTTCTTCCTTTTCTTCCTTTTCTTCCTTTTTCCCTCCACCCTCTCCGCGCTCTCTCTCTCCGCAGTGCACGCGTGTACGTGCCGAAGCTACCGAAGCTTCCATCCCGACGTGGAAACTCGGTCTGCTACCTTTCCGAAGCGTTTGATCTTCCGGAGATAGAGAGGCGATTAGAGCGGCGGCGATCCTCCGATGGGAAGATTCCTCGGATCGCGAGGTGGAAAAAATACCTTTACGTTTCACGCGTCTGCGGTTCTACGGGCCGAGTTACGAGTAGTCGCGAGTAGTCGCGAGTATAGTCCCGGCGCGCCGCGGCGGGACAAGGGGAGAGACGGCGAGAGCAGTTATAGCCCGGGCGAAATCGCTGTGCAGCCAAGGTCGCGGCCCCCACTCCCGGCCCTCTACTCGCCTCGACTCGCCTCGGTCCTTACACCTCGTAATAAATTCGTACTATCGATGGAGAGGAAGCAACGGCCAATTTAACCCTTCAACGTGTCTACGTGGAAGACACGGCCGAAAAGGTAAACACGGTCGGAAGGTATTTCGATCAAAGTATCGGCTAGAGGGCCGGCAGAAAGGAAGCTTTCCTTCCTCGAATCCACGGTCCCTTTTTCTTCCTCCTTAATTCCCTTCTGCGGGACACGAATCCGAGCATCGGTACACCCGTCGAAACAGTGGCTGGCTCCCAATTAGGAACCCTCTTTTAAGTAATGCCCGCGATCTGGTCTGCCTGTCTCGCTCCCTCCGGCCACCGCCACCTAGCTGTCCTCGTTCCGCTCCGCCGGCTCCGCTGGCACGATTGACTTTCCGCGGCATCCTCGTCTTTCTCTTGTATAAATTAGTCCCAGCCGCCACATAATGGCGTGTCGATGCGCTACTGTCCCCCGGCTAGCATTGCCTTTTTAATTCTCTTTTTCCCTCGTGCTCTCTCTGTCTCTCTCTCTCTCTCTCTCTCTCTCTTTCTTTCTCTCTTTCCTCTCGCTGCCTCTTCCTCGGGCCCTCTCCGCTCTGTCCTCCTCTCGGCGGGCCTTTCTCCTCGGGCCTCCTCGTCGCACGCGCGCCGCCGCCGGTCGCGCTGTCCCCTTTCGCCCTGGCCCCGGCCGGTCTCTCCACGCTCGGGCCCCGTCGCTTCTCTCTCCCGCTCCGTTTCGCCGCGCTCCTCCGACCGGCCGCTTAATTTACGACCAATTAATTTGGATAAACTGAACGAGGGGAGGCCTGCTTTCGATGCACGCGTTAACCGTGAATTTTTTCCCCCCACCCCGCCGGCCTTCCGGTCCAGCGCCGACCGCAGGGGCCTTTTCGGGGACCAACGACGAAGACGACCACGACCACGACGTCGGATCACGGTGAAAACCGGCGATCGCGCGGTCCTCGATACGGATCGGATCGAGTCGTCCAAGCGGATGAAACTTTGCGGCCGATTTGGAGAA
>NIJG01000112.1:5136980-5213736 GCA_002201625.1 Euglossa dilemma
GTGACGCAACGACGCTTCAACGGCGCCGATGCAACGAGAAAGTCGAACGCCCGCGCTCCGTCTAATAATCGCCGTTACTCTCTCGACGCGGTGGAAAAATCGTCGCGTGGAATCGCGACCTCTCGCGGATGGTGCGGTGCACCGTCGAAACCGCGGGTTGGCCGCTTTGGCTGCGTGGAAGCGTGGAAGCGTCGCGTCACCCACGAGCGAGGACCGACGCGCGAGCTGGAAAAACTCGTTCACCTCGAGGAGAGGCTGTCTAATCAGCGGCCATCCACCGAGACAGCGAAGAAACGTGCCCGGGGAGGAAACGCTCGGCGTTAATCAGCGCGGAGGAAATCGGAAAGGGAGCAGGTTGGGCCGTGGCCTGGCAGACGCGGGTAATTGGTCTCGCGCTGGACGGATGAAAAAGGGCTGGCAGAGGGTGGCGGAGGGTGGGAACTGGAGGAAAGGAGGCGAGCGCGCTGCCGATAAAGAAGGAGGCGAATAGAGAAAGAGGAGTAGTGGAAGGCGAGCGGTTTGTCGTTATCATGGGCAAAAACCGCGAGTGGATGAGGTTGGTCAGGAAGCTGGGTGTGCCAGGGTGGACCTAACAAGGGCAGTTTTTAGACCGGCTTGAATGCATTATGGATGGCCGGAGTTATGTATGACTCTATCATGCCCGCAGCTCGAGAAGCACCGAGCGTACACCTCCTGTCTCCGTACCCTGTCTCCATCCCCTGTCGCCCCAGCGTCGCCCCAGCGTCGGGCTACACGCTGCGAACCGCACTCCCGAGAGAACTTCTGTTCCAAGCGTACGCGTTCACGCTCCTTCCACCGCGCTTTTCTACCAGCCTTTAATGGCCTCGGAGATTTCTTTCTCGGAAACCGCGCGAGTTTCTCATTACGCGCCGCTGGTAATTTCGCTGGCTGGAACAGGGAGCCGAGTCGAGCCGCCTGTTTTCCCTGCTTCTCTCTCCTCTCCTCTCCTCTTCTCTTCTCTTCTCTTCTCTTCGGTTCGATCTTCCTGCTTCGCTCGCTCTGTCTTTCGATTCGATTTCGGTTCGGTCGTGGAAGAATTGGGAAGGCGAGGATCGAACCGACGTCAAAGTCGAGGCGTTTCCGCGAGTGGAACGACTGGCGAATCGGAACGAGCAGCCGGCTCGGTTTAATTGACCGATTATTTCGCGCGGTTGGCGCACTCGGCGCGCTGGTCTGACAGGAAACAAAAGTAATTCCCGTCAGCCCCGTGATTTACTCGGCCGCCATAGTCCTTCGGCCTCGGAGACGCGGATTTTTTCCCCCTCCGTGGCGGATCGCTCCGCGGAAATTCTTGCGACACTAGACGCCACCGATCCCGACGCAATTATCCAGTTTTCTTCGCTCCATCGATCCTCCGGTCATTCGCGAACTTTCGAATAATTCCGTCTCGCCTCGTAAACCGCGATCGGCGTTTCTCATCCGGATCAGGGCAAAAACGAACGACACCGAGGAGGGAAACGACGGTTCGGACAGGAAACGAAGGATCGCGCGTCCTAATAGCCTAGATAGGCGTCGCTGAACGATCGCGAATGGTTGATGAACCGTTGGCCGACGTTAGTGGAACGAAGCCGAGAAATCCGAGACGCATTGTGCGATAGCCTGTGATTATTCTTTATACTCGCGGGTTCTTCACGGTCCATCGCGGTTCCTCGGCGGCGTAGTCCTCGTGAAAATCGTAAATTCCGAGCACACCGACGAACTGGAACTCGCGGCGTTTCCAGACCGGTCGGTTGAAAAGGAAAAAGCCGCGCGGTGGAAACGCGGCGCGGTCTCTTCTCAAGGTGGAAAGGCTTTCCCGGGCTAACAACTTCCGAGTTCCACGGTTGGATTACGTAGCCGGAGAGATAGAGAGAGAGAGAGAGAGAGAGAGAGAGAGAGAGAAGCGGGCCAGTGGCGAACGGTTTAGCACGTAATTCCGATAATAACCGGCTTCTCGCGTGACCGGCGACACTAATATCGAGCGTTATGGGGCTGCGTGCTAGGAGTGTCGTGGCCTGCGCCACCGGCAGCCCAAGCGCTCCTTCCTAATCATCAACATTGTAACCTGGCCGCCGGCTGGAAATCCGCGCCGATAGGCGAAAAAGAAACGAGAATAACGATTTACCGAGGCAAGTTAGTTACGCCGACCCGTAAATCGGCTTGATAAGTAGCGTGTACCCGGCCCTCGGCTAATATTCCACCGGCGAGCCGAGCGATGTGGCTTTGATGCCGGAGAATAATGGCTTGCGCGCGCGCCGCTCGCCAATCGATGCTCCTTTCTACGCTCCCACTGAATTTCCACCGGTTTCACGCCGACCGGTTTCCCATTTCCTCGCCTTTTCCTCGCATTTTCTCATTCCGCCTCGCCGTCTACGCGTCTCGGGACGCGGATGGACAAAGCTAGAGCCTGGAACGACACACGCGGCCCAGCCGAGTGTTTCGATAGCGCGATACCCAGGCGGATTATACGCGTCTCGGTTTTTACAACCGGCGATTAAACGCGCTCTTAAGGGAGTCTTTTATTGCGAATAATCTGTACGCGGGGATCAATTCGGCTGTAAAACCGCGCGCGCAATTACTGCCGGCCGGAGCGCGAGATATGGCACGCACGACAGGGTTTCCCTCGTTTATCTCGTAATAAGCCACTTCCGTCTTTCTGCCGGACCCGATCGCCTTTTAAACCGCGCGCCTCCGCGCCTTCCTTTCCGCGTTACGCGGTCCGATTCTCCCGCGAGCGGCGAGATAGAAAAAGACGGATAGGAAAAGATAGAGAAAGAAAGAGAGAGAGAGAGAGAGAGAGAGGGAGCACTTACCATTCGGACTAGTGGGCCCTCCGTGAGGCGTGTAAAGATGTCCGTGCGGATTGTGCGGGTGCGGGGGTGGGGGCAGCCACGCGAAGCCCGCGAGGGAATGCGGAAATCCCGCGGGATTCCAGCCGGGAGCACCGGGTGCCCCGGCGAGGTACGGCGGGCCCTGAGACGGCCTCTGAACCCCCGGGTGAATCGGCTGAGGCACTACCGGGCTCGACTTCTCTTCCTTCTCCTGGGTCCCCTCCAGCTCCCTCTCGAGCTCGCAGTCCGAGTCCATCACGTTTAAATCCTCCGACTGGCCCACGCTCCTGATCTCTTGATCCTCCAGATCCAGGTGATCGGTCCTGTCGCCCTCCAGCGACCGATTCGCCTCGCTGTCGCTTCTATCGTCGATGATCTCTCGCCTGCTGACCGGCGACACGGATCGCGGGTCCGCGATCCTGTCCATCCTCTCGTCCTCGTCCTGCCCGCCGCGATCCCGCTGGATCATAGACTCGGTGATCCTGCCAGCCGGCGAGCCCGAGGACAATCGCCGATCCTCCCGATCCCTCTGCGCCTCCTGGTCTATCCTGATCGGCGAGGAGGACTTGTCGTGGCTGCCGGTCCGCGAGAAATCCTTCACCGTCAGGATCTCCTGCCGGCCAGCCGACGGATGCTCCTGGTCCAGCCTGCTCGACGGGTGATGATGATGATGATGGCTGGCGAAGGTGAGCCCGTGCGGACTCAATCTCGCGAGCAGCTCCCTGCTCTGAAGTCTCTGCTGTTCGAGCAGCAGCTCCCGGTACCTGGCCTCCATGTCCAGGTTCTTCTCCGTCTCGGTCCGGTCGTCGTTCTCTCGCCTGGCGAACGCGCCGGAGCTCACCGCGGTCTTCTTCATGTCGCTCAGCAGGGAGTCCACGCTGAAGCTGATCTTGCCGCTTCGCGGCTTCAGGTTCGACGACGCGGACGTCGAGGTTGCCATATCGACGTCCTCGCACAACCGATCGTTTCCGGTTCCCTGACCCGTCACCACGCCCTCGCTGCTACTCATGCCGATCCACTTTTTTCCCCTCTCTCTCTCTCTCTCTCTCTCTCTGTCTCTCTCTTTCTCTCTTCGCTTCCGTTTCGCCGGCGGGCGAGGATCGCGGAACAGGTTCTCTCGCGGGACGATCCTCTCGCGGAACACCGCGGCGAGGTGTAAATCCGCGAAACGCGCGTGGCGATTGTCCGGTCCTAGCTCGAGTTCGGCCAGACGTGTCGCGGCTGCTAAATGTCTCTGCAAGGCCTCGCCATCGGTCACTTAACGCGCATCGTAATTTTCACTCGGCCGTGTCCACCTCACTATCCGTCCGTTTCCTACTCTTCCGCGTCCACTTTGTCCCGGGGTGAACCGTTGCTTTCGGCCACGCGAGTCTCGAGCGGACCTACCACGCCGCGCTCATCCTCCTGCGTTTCCCGCTAAGCGGATAACTCGCTCGTCATAGCTCGGTAATCAGCGCTCGGCCGGCGGTATCATCGGCGACCTTCAGGGATTGGCATTCCGAACGACTACTCGAAAGTCCGTTATTCTCGGAATCGGCCGCATCGCCGTGGTGGACCGACCGAGCCGGCACCAGCCGATCCCTCCATTAAAGTCGCAACGCAGTCTCCGTCCGCGAGATCAACGACACGCGCGACCGCTCGGTTCCTCCTTTGGCTAGATCTCTCGATCCGTCGATCGCTCAGGCACTCGACATCCTATCGTCCGTTCTTCGTTCGGATTTAACCGCGGATCGAAGCACTCGTGGGCCTCATGCTTCCTCTTGCTGCTCCTCCGTGAGTGACCGGCGAGGATGTTGGTCCCTGCGGAGAGTATCGAAGCGAGTAAAGGAACGCGTGGAAGCACCGAATGGGTCGCGTCTCGTGCCCGTCGCACTGTCACACGCGATGCGGTGCCGCGACGGCCGCGTCGCGCGGCGGCTCGAGCGTACGTGTACGTGTGCGTGGGTGCGCGCGCGCGTGCGTGTGTGTGCGTGCGTGTGCAGAGCGTAATCTGCGTAATCTGCCGCGTGGTGGCCAGTGCTGGCGCGGAAACGACACTGATTACCAGCTCGGCTGCGGCTGCGGCCTGCCGAGGCGTTCTCTCTCTTCTCGCTGGCGGCCGGCGTCGCGGTGCTTGCCGCCGTGGCGCGCCGCCCCCGCGAAACCCGTGGAACCGGTACCGTGTCCTATCCTCGGCCAATGCGAACCACTCCAGTCACACCACCTCCCTAGCCGGGACCCCTGCTCGATGGGCGTGTTTCCGCCGCGCGGCTCGGCCAATCCGACGCGTTCGCGAGCTCCGCTTCGGGCCGTTTTGCCGCTCGGGGAACGGGGAAATCGAGTCGGCCTCTCGCGTTCCCATCGGCTGGCAGATGGCGTTGCCTGGATCGGGAAGAACGGTGGCGCTTGGCGCGCGTCGCGCGCGTGGGGATGAAAGCGCGAGCCGAGTGGGGGAAGGTCGGCTCGAAGGGGCTGAAGCGGAACGACGCGGGGTCCGGGATGATGAGGCGACTGCTCGGGGAACGTGACGACTCCTAATTGTCTAATTCCCGGGCGCGATGCGCGAATTGATTGGCAATCCCCGGTGCGTCCGTGTTGGTCGACGCCGTGCGTCACCGCGCACGCACACACGCTCCTACTACGCTTCACCCGTTCCTCCTTCGCCTCCTCCTCCTCCTCCTCCTCCTCCTTCTCTGCTCGTCTACGCGACCGTTCGACGAGATAACGACAGCGTCGTCGTCGTCGTCTTCGTCGTCGTAGTCTAGCGCGACGCGATCTTTTCCCTCTAGCTTCTTTTTTCTTCTCGATCGCGCCGACTCGCCTGGACTCTCGGCTCGGACACCTAGGACTACGCGGGAGAAAAAGGGGTGGGCCGTTGTTCTCGGCCGCGATAGGACGGCGGTATCGAACGGGTTTGGGTGATTGATGGAAATTGGAAGTTTGATTGGCACGTTTTTGACGTACTTGTTGTGGATTTGAAACCGGCTGACCGGCGGAGGCAGGAAATGACGGACCGAGGATAGCCGCGGATCACGAGGGTAGCCGTCGAACGCGGCTGCGAGGACAGGCGATAAGGCCCTTTGGGCTAGCCGTGCTTTTTATCCCCCTCGGAGCGGAGCTTTCGATATCGGCAAAAAACCCACTCGGGTTATACTTCGTTATCGGAGCGCGGAAAAGCCGAACGGCGAAAGCTTACATCAAAGACCGGCCTAATGACGGCGCGGGATACGAAATTAATTACAGCCCGTGACCGAGCTGCCCTCGTCAAAGGAGCAGCATCCGTCCCACCGACGCGGTCCCTGGCCGCGGTTGGTTAGGCTTTCGCCGAGTCTTCGCGACGTCGGCGTCGCGCGCACCGGCCGAACGATATTTTAGGATTAAACTAATCCGATCGGCAGGTCGATGGTCCGGAGTGACAGCGAGGAAAGCCGCAACGTCCCGTGGGAGAGCCTCGGGCTCGAACGGAGGCAGAATTTTCCCAGAGTCAAGCCGATTAACCGAAATCTCGTTAGAACCGCGCGACAGCAAGTCCGCGGGGTGTCGTCCTACGGTTAACAACCGAGGATCCTTAGGCTAACTGACTCTCCGCCGCAGTTCCGCGGCAGTTCACCAGAGGCTTTGCCTTTTTACTCGCCTCCCTCTCTCTCTCTCTCTCTCTCTCTCTATCGATTTCCTCGGCGGGTTCCTCGCGAATTAGCCGACCGGCCGAAGTTCAACGGCCACGGCCAACCGCCACCCTCCCCGACCGAGGGGATAAAAATTTCCCGCGATCCGGCCGAAAATCGATGGCTCGTTTTCCAATTACCCGGCGTTATCGCGGCCATCGTGGTTATCGCCTCGGTGTCCTATCGAAAACCAGCCGAACCAGCGCGTCCCTCGGCGTTTTCCTTCCTCCTCCCGCGAAGGAGGAGTCGGCTGCTCGTCTCGGGACATTCCCAAAGCCGTTTGCACATTAGCGGGGAATAAACGACACCGAAATATAGCGCGGATGCGCGATCGCCATAATAGGAGCGCCGAGTAGTCTATTAAGCGTCCTCAAAACCAGTTAGTGAGTCGGCAATCCAGTTTAGGTACAAAATGGCTGTCGTTTAGCGAGGATTAATGGTCTCGGGAGTGCCCCGGGGCAGCATAATGGGGCAGATGCGTCCTGGATCAGGGGGAACCATCCCATCCGCCCCCCTCCGCCTCTCCCCGCCTCTGCCGCTCTCTCTCGCTCTCTCCTCGCCACCCCGCTCGCCTAGTCTCCCTTACTCCACCCCTCTGCTAACCTCATTATATACACCTATCTGGCTACGGGGTCCATTATGCCCTTTTTGCGCTTTCCTCGCGTACACCGGGATAAATACACGCGTTTCCTCGTCGCTCGTGCGTCTGTGATCGCGTATCTGTGCGCGTGTCGGTGTAAGCACGCGTTCGTGTTGGTCCGGAACACGGTGCACCGTGTGTAAGGGCACGGTGTGGCAGCGTCGAGGGGAGTCGGGTCTCATATTTGGGCCTCGAAGCGCCGTTTAGTTTGGCGTTTCATGGTCGACCGACTCCCCTAGTCTAGAGTCGAGTCAGAGAGCTGCCAAACCTCGTCTCTCCTTTCCTCCACCGTGTCCTGGGAGAGTCAACCGCTCGTTTTCCTCCTCGCGTTCCAGATGCATCGCGACGCTCTCGTCGACGCACCGCGTTGACAGAGATTTAGCGAAGAGAAGGTAGCCGAGAGAGGGTGAGTTAGACACGGTTTTCTTCCTCGCCTCGAAGGTTTTCGATCGATAATAAGGTACTTAATCGCGTGCCTTTGGTAACAAGAGGACGCGTTTCCCGAGTTTTCGACGGATTTTACATTTCGGCTCGGTGTTTCTTTCTTCTGTCTTTTCTTTTTTTCCACGGTGTCAGGAGGTTGCAAAGCCGGGGAATTTTTTGTAGGCGGCGACGGTGGCAACGGTCGGGTCCTGCAGCGCCGGGCCCTTAATCCCGACGTCTCCGGGGGCAGCGTGGACCGAAATTCGCACCACGCCTACAGTTTAACGAGATAATGCCGGCCGTTTAAAAGGTACAATGGAATCTTAAATACCTGGTCCTTTGTCGAGCTAGGCACCAGCAGCAACCGGTCCACGCGGGACTTTTGCAGGTGACTGACTTACTCCGCCTCGTTCTCCTCTTACGAGCTTACCTAATTCCAAAATTCCAAGCGGACTACGCGTTGCTGTCGCTGTCCAGTTTTACCAATCGAGAATATCGCGAGTCCATTTTTCGAATTATCGAGGCGCGATCGAGAAACGAGGAGGAATTTCTATCCGAACCATCTCGCGATGCGATTCGAAGCGTTTTCGGATCGCGCGCCGATAGGAGGAGAGCGCAAAGAGGATTTAGAGTGGGCGTGCATGCGACGGAGTTATCCGACGCGTCGGACAAAACGGTCTCGCGTAGCTCGGGAAATCCTTAAGTAATCAAACACAGGCTGCAACGGTCGGTTCATCCTGCAAACAGGATTAGGACGAGATGCACGACGGGGTTGCCGGGGGTTGACCGGTGGAGAGCTACCCTACCTGTTCCGCAAAGCGGAAACTTGACTTTACGGCTCGGAGCCCTGTCGGTGCTTAACGAAAAATTTGTTCCCTCGTCGTGGGGCTGTTTGCGCGCGAGAGGATTGCCGCGTTATCTGCTCGCGGTCCGATCCGCCACGTTTTCCAACGCGCAAATATTTTCCTACTGTTTCGAAAATACCATTAACCGCCGCGGTGGTATCCTAAATTCCTCCGGTCGGACGACTCGGAGCAGGACGCGTCTCCGAAGGGGATGATAAATTTCAATTTGCTGCGAGCGTGTCGCGAAACGAGTATCCGAAGCCGCGCGAATGAAATTTCCCCTCTGCGGAGCTGGTGCGAGAGCGTTGGCAAAGCGCATATCTCGCGGCTGCGGAGCCGGGCAGAGAGGAGAGGAGAGGAGACGAGAGAAGAGAAGAAAGGAAGAGGAGAGGAAAAAAAGGAATCGTCACGCGTACTTGATCGCTCGGGGATATAAAAGGGGATGATTTGTAACCGGTCATTGTTCGAGGAACGGCCAATGACGGGGCGGCGCGTCTGGTATCGAGCCAATCGCGCGAGCGAGAGAAGCGAAGCGAACGAGAGGATCCGCTTTGAGACGCGCGAGTGGAGCGCGAGCGGAGCTCGAGGAGTCGGCTCGGGGGGTGTGCAGCGCAACCCCCGTTCTATCCCCGTGCTATCCCCGCCAGATGCGTCCCGCTGGCTAACGCACCGCGACCGTCTCCATTATGTTTGTTTATTTATTATTAATAGGAAATTCATAACAATCGCATAATAGCAGGCCGCGTATAATGGGTTTTTGTACGCGGACTGGTTGGCCGTCACGCTCGGGCTGCTTCTCCGCGCACAATGCCGGCTTTCCACGGATATTCTCCACGCCTCTTGGAAAAATCCACCGAGCCACCTATAACGCGAGCCGCTCGACGACGAATTTCCTTTATTCCCGGTTTTATTCGCCCCGCGACGCCCCGCGACGCGCGTCTCTCCGGTCTCGGGCCGACGTTCGGCCAGGAAATTAATCGGCCCGGACGTATCGCGCTTCTGTCGCCCTGGACGCCGCGTCGCGCCGCTCGGCGCCGCGACGGCTCACGGGGTGGAGTATAAATAACCGTGAGAGCAGGGGGAAAGGTGCCCGGTCCGAGTCCCTTTTACCCGAGCCCTGGATTCGATAAAAACCAGCCGGCGTCCGCTGTCCGCGTGAATCAAAATCGAGGCCCGATAAAGACAGTCGATCACCGGCCGCCGCCGCGCCACGCGTCGCGACGTCCCCGCGAGCCGTGTCCGAATTGAAAAGCGCTTTCGATCCGCGGCCCGGTGTCGAAAAAACGAGGAAAAGGGAGGAGGAAAAACGGCGGTCGGCGTGAGCGAACGGGCGGACGGACGGGAGCAGACCGAAAAAGAGAAGGTACCGGAAAAATGGGTGGTATCGAAAAATGGCGCTCGAAACGAGGACTCGACGCGCGATTTTGCGCGTTCTCCCTCGTTCCATGGCCGCTGCTCTCGCCGGCCACCCCTCCAACCTCTGACGCCCCTCTTCCCTCCACCTCTCCTCCCTCTAACGCCCCCCTCTTCGCTCTTACAGCCTCGCGTTGATGTGAACTCAAGGGTGCAAATTCCCGCTCGTTCGAAATTCAGGACAGGAAATTAGACGGGCGTCTCCCTCCCATAGAAATACCCGCGAAGCGTGAGAGATACGAGGGAGGTACGCGGTGCAACCACCCTCGCCCGGTCTCGTATCGTGCTAACAGCCACAGCCCTCCTTTGCCACCGCGACGTCACCGATCACCGAACCACCCCTCCTCTTCCAGTCTCTTCGATCCACCGCGGACGCGTACGTCCTTTCAGCGGCCGGTGGATAAGTCGGTGTAATAAGGCTTCCTGCCCTTTTACCGGCCCATCCCTCGATCGCCCAGGGATAGGGAAATTTTTAGGCGACCGGCGTAAGCTGATTCCACCACCGATAGCCGCCCGTTTTCTCGCAACAGGGTAAATAGAACGCGGCCAGAGATATCTTTCACTCGCTCCTTCATTTATTACCATAGGCGTCTCCGTTCCTTTTTCCACTATTTTCTTCCCTCTTACTTCCATCCTGCCTCTCCCATCTTTCGTCTTCCCCTTCTATCCAGGCGATTCGGGATCTTTTTATTCTTCGAGGGATTTTTCGGCATCCACGAATCATTTTACGACAGCGTTACGAAGGTATTCCGAAAAGTGTGGAAATATCAATTGCTTTCGTCGTTGAACGCGGATGAAGCTACTCTTAGATAGGAGAAATTCATCTTGGCTGAAAAAATCAATTCCTCCGTGGTAATTTAAGAATAAAGCGCGCCGAGATCCACGATTAGAAACTCGAAATGCGACGAAAACACCTATCACCGAGCGATCAAAGTTCTCGGATGAATCTTCGGCTTCTCTCTGATTTTCTTCGCCGACTGTGGTGCCTGTCTCTAACTCCAAATCCCGTGACAAGTTTTGACAGGGCGGTGCTGTTCATCCGATCTCGGGATTAGGTCAAGACCTTGGCAGGTTGCCAAGAGGATTGGCTGTGTTTGGTCTTTCCAGTCACTGTCACTTCGTCACCTCGCATTCCCTTTCTCTCTCTCTCTCTCTCTCGGGATCTTCGCCGAAGGCCCGAATTTCGGCCTCGGCCAGTTTGCAAACTGCAGGTAGGTCTCTGGGGTCCGTGGTCGACTTAAGTCGCGTTCGTGATCGTTGTTTTACACGCGCACGCTCCTCCTGCCCGGACCTCTAATCCAATTTGCGACATCCACCGACCGTTATTTTGTTTTCAGATGAACGGGCCGAGACACCGAGGGCGGGAATCCACCGCTTTTCTCCGGGCCTAACGGTACGACAGATTACGCTCTCCGACAAATTTTTACTTTTTCTCCGGTCTGCTATAACCAACGGGGGCGAGTCTCGTAGAGCTTGCGCACCATAACTGAAATTTTAGGTGTAAGATAGCTGTAAGTTAGTTATAAATTAGTTATTAACTAGTCATTAATTAGATTTAAGTCAATTGTAATTTATACATAAGTTAGCAATAAGTTAGAAATAAGTTAGTAATAAGCTAGCTATAAGTTAGTAATAAGCTAGTTATAAGTTAGTAATAAGTGAGCGATATTATTGAAATTAACGCTTCTGGCAGAAACATGTAAATATTGAGGAATTGAGGTAAGTAAATAAGGTAAGTACATAAGGTAAGTATCGGGAAAGTAAGACTCGGTCTTCGAGCGACCTCCTATTATGTTATACATTCCTAATACAAAGTCGCAAAATCGGCCGAATATTGTACGGCGAGACCGCGAAAGTATTGTCCCGAAAATTCCTGGAAATGACGTCATTTCTTGGAACTGGCGACCTCCTGTCGTGTTATGTTATCCTAATACAAAGTTGCAAAATTGGTCGAAAATTGTACGCCGAGACCGCGAAAATATTGCTCTAGATAATTCTTGGAAATGACGTCATTTCTTGGAACTGGCGACCTCCTGTCGTGTTATGTTATCC
Source organism: Euglossa dilemma (assembly GCA_002201625.1). Classification (NCBI taxonomy): domain Eukaryota; kingdom Metazoa; phylum Arthropoda; class Insecta; order Hymenoptera; family Apidae; genus Euglossa; species Euglossa dilemma. Next base: position 5,148,829 of record NIJG01000112.1, read on the forward strand.
TAATACAAAGTTGCAAAATTGGTCGAAAATTGTACGCCGAGACCGCGAAAATATTGCTCTAGAGATTTCTTGGAAATGACGTCATTTCTTGGAACTGGCGACCTCCTGTCATGTTATGTTCTCCTGATACAAAATCGGCTGAAAATTTCTCGCCGAGACCGCGAAAGTATTGTCGTGAAGAATTCTTGGAAATGACGTCATTTCTTGGAAGTGGCGACCTCTTTTCGTGTTATGTTCTCCTGATACAAAATCGGCTGAAAATTTCTCGCTGGGACCGCAAAAGCATTGTGTCCGGAAAATTCTGGGAAATGACGTCATTTCCAAGAATTAAAGAGAATTCCTAGAAATGACGTCATTTCTTGGAACCTGTCGGCGAGCGACCTCCTGTCATATTCTATGATCCTGATACAAAGTTGTAAAATCGGCCCAAATTGCTCGCCGAGAAATTTTTGGCCCATTTTGCCGATTTTGTATCAGGAATACATAACATGTAAAAACGAATTTCTCGGAACTGTCTCGGAGAGTTACCTCCTTTCGTGTTATGTTCTCCTGATACAAAATCGCAAAATTGAGAAAATTTCACATTTCCTTATTTTATTCCGACTGTGATAAATTATTAAACTTTAGAGTTTGGTATTTTTTATTTACTACATTGCATTATTATATTACATTACATTATTCGAACAATTGAAATGCAATGCTGCTATTGCCAGTAAAGTTTTCAATTCTCAAATTACAGAAATACAACTCTGATGTGTCTAATGCACGTGTAGATATTCCCAACTTAAAGATAGAATTGTACTTACCTTGTAATACTTACCTCGCGACACATCCCTGAATTCATCTTCATTTATATACATTTCGATACATATTGCTTACTCTTTATTTTCAAAGTTCCTTTTGAACTTTGAAAATTTACAAGAGGTAAGAAATATGTTAAACTTTGCGCGTAGCTCTTAGCTTGGTATCGTTTGCCAAAAATTGTTATTTTTTTGGCAAAAAAACAATCATTGGAAAACGATAGCAATTACCAGGTCTCACCACGTGGAGGTGGCTACGCATCGAGACCCAAACACACTGGCGTAAAAACAAATTTACGTCGCAAACAATTTGTTATTAATAACAAATTTAATAATTTGTACGTGTTATATAAACTGACTTATTATATAAATATGAATTACTATTATATAATATTCCTATGAAAAATATTTTTAATTCCCGTGTATTTCTGGCTAGTATAAAAGCAATAGAAACGATACAAGATTCGTTTCCTTCTTAAAAATTAGGTAGAAGTTTAGCTTTAACTATGTATTTCTACGTAAGTCCTACGGCGATGCAATTGTGTATATGTGTTCAATTCCGCAAAGACTTCTTTTCGTATTCCCCCGATCATTCTATTTATCACACACAGGATACACACACACAAAAAAAAAGAAAATGACCGGTCTGATCAGGAATAACTCCGTTACGGCGCTCGATTACGGTGGACAGGAATGAATTCTCGAATTATCGAATGATAGGTATTGAAAGAAGCGCGTTAGGTCGGTGGTTGGCGTCGCGTGTACGATTATTAACCTTCCCTAGGCAGCTCCGGAGAAAGAGAGCTCTGCGAGGATGGAGCGGAGCGTGAATAATCGATTATCCTCGCGTTTCGTAGATTTGTCTATTCATGCTTATTGGAATATCGGCGCGTAATGGAACTATCGTAGCCGCGTTGCCAAAACTGATAGGCGAAACGAAGTTGGGAGCACTCAAGGAAATTGAATGGGGCGTTATTCCATCAAAGGCTCGTTAGAAAATCACAGCTGGCGGCTCGTTGACGGAGGAACGGCTTCATTCGAGGGGCTGTCATTGATCCCCTTCGATCTCTGACCCCCGCCTCGCCTCTTCCATGAAAATATTATCCGAATTTCGGGAAACAGGGGCGCAAAACGGTAATCCTTCCCGCGATTTCCCTCTCTCTCGGTCATTCGATCCGCGTACGTGGCGTTTCTGTCATTATCGCCGATGAATCAAGGCTGTAATTTATTTAACGTTTGGCATCGGAGTTGTCGCGGTCAGAGACGCGCGACTGATTCGATTCGTTCGAAATTCGTGGCATTGTACCATATTTTACCTGTAATTTAACCCTTTGACGTACCATTTAGCTGAACGAAGCGGCGATGTTTACCTTCCGCCCGTATTCGTTTTCACGAGTCTGACTCGTGATATCCAAGTCTGATTCGAAATTGTTATCACGCGCCAAACTCGTCAAGGCAAGGCAAGGGGTTAACGACGTTAAAAGAAATCCTTCGCGTTGCTTAAACGATCTTCTTTACATACCCACGGATATCGGCGAACGATCTTCGACTAATCTCGCAAGATCTTGGATAACCTGGACTGAAACACGTCTGGAACAGAACCTCGGACTCGAGCAACCTTCGACGTGGTTCGCGAAGAGCGTTAAGCGGTGATTGCGCGCTGTGTCACGAGTAATCCGCGCAAAACGTTCCCGACGACCACCCTTCTAACTAATTTGCCCGGTATCGCGTCAAAAATAACGCGGCGACTGTATCTCGGCTCGCGTGGAGCATAAACTGAACAACTTAAAACTGGAAAGCTTCGAAGCCGGCCGAGCAATAGCGTGGCTCACGCTTCGCTTCGGGTGTGAACGATTAATTGCGCGGCAACACGACATTTCGCATGAAAACGCGTGATAAAATTATCTCGGGGGCGAATTTAACCGGTGTGACGGTTCGCTCTGCGTTTCCGCGGATATCGCGCTCGCCGCGGGCAATAAAAACCCAATTTATACGGCAACCTGCAATTTCCTTCGCTATAAACGCTCCTCGTTTTTCCCTTCGCCGTTTCTAATCGGCCCGGCTCCGTTTCCACGCTTTATTTAACCTACAGTTTCCCTCTTTACCTGTCATTCTGCGTTTACTACGATAAGTACCTTCCGTAAACGCATTGTTCGAGATTAATCCTGTGGAATGTGGAACATAGCTATTCTCGACGATACACGAATAATTAAACGAATTTCGCTTATTTCCGAAGTTGAAATTAGATTTGCCCGTGTTACAGCCGTGCCTGTAAATTATTTCGCGTGAGATTGTAATTCTCGATCTGTGATCCTCTAATATATACCAGCGGTGGTTCGTTGAACATTCCCAGGCCACTGGTGCAGATAAAAGATGGCGAAGAAGGCAGTACTCTTCGTACGAAGCGCGATCTCATTTTCTCTTTTAGCCTCGTTAACCGAGTAATTTTTATCGCGCGATTGATAATTAGTTTTTAACGACTGTGTGTTTGCAAGCATCGGTATTGCAACGGGTGGCGAACTCGAGGATCGCTCTGTTGTTCTCCTCAGCAATATATCAACCGATGCAAATTACACGGAATTAAGAGTAGCAGAACAGACTCTACTTGAAAATCGACCTATCGCGATCTAATCGCGTGTTTCTTTGTTCGTTTACCACGGAGAAATCCATTTATACAGCGCAGCCTGAGGTTCGATAAATTTAAAGCTACGTTAAGGAGCAAAAAGAAAAATACATCGAGTTCTTGCGAGAGAAGTAAATGAGACGATTAAACAGAGACGATTAGCGGAGAGGCGCAATTTCGCAAAATTAGCATTAACCCTTATAGCTTCAAGCGTGCCTCTCAAAATTATATTACTTCTGAAATGAATAAACATCGCTTCTAATAACTTTAATATACGTGATAATCACGCTTCAAAGTAGGAGCGTTAAGGGTTAAAGGATAAATACGCGTCTCAACCGACGAAACAGTGACATTCTAAACACAGACGCGTCCCGATTTTTAATATACCGAATAAATGTTTCAAGAAATGATCGAGGACCGCTGAAACGATATAAAATCGAATCGGGTAAACAAAATCTTACTCACCCTACCCCGTGGAATCGATTGAATTCGCCTCTGCATCGTCTCTCTAAGGACTAGAACGGTGCAACCCTTTCGTTTCTCGATCGGAAGAGCAGAGTGTCGAGAAGAGACGGTGACAGGCAGCGAAGACACGGATCCTCTGGTGCTGGGAGACGCTGAGGAAACGACGAGGAGACGACGAGGAGAAGATGAGGAGAGGATGAAAAGACGATGAGGACATCAGGCAACGTCCAGCCGATCTAATTAACGATGATTATCTGGAACGCGTGCTGGCGTTCACCGGGCCTTGTCCCTGTAATTTCTAAGCGTTACACTTTTAATCAGCGCGTCACGGAAGACCGGCCAACCGTGTCGCGACGCACAATGGACGATGGTCCGTGGAAACGGCCGGCAAGGGTGGCCCGCGTATTGTCCCTTGATTTAAGGATGCACGGCCGTTGACAGCGCGTCCCATCTGTGATTCCGATGAAATTGACGCCGATTAAGGAGCCGTTCGGTCACGCTTCCGGATAGAGGCCCGTTAATATCCTCCTAAATGGACGAATCCAGCGAATTAGTCGTCTCGGGCTGTTTAACCTTTTCCCTTCGACGCTTTTAACGTTCTCTCCACGCGCCAGGCTTCGTCAATTCCATCCCAAGTAGACGAAGATATTAAGTAATTGAAATATGACGATTTTGTTACAAGCCTAGAGCTCGTTTCTTCGATACGCGTCTTCGTGGCTGGATAGACCGCGAAACGCTGCTCGGGCGGATGTCGATAACTCTAATCTCCGATTATGCAAATTTGTACCCTCCTCCGTTCGACTTTTTCGCTGATTCAAGTTCATATTCCTCCGCGGGTATCTTAATTACATTTGTACACAAAGTTATCCCGCGCGGATAGATAAACGCAGATAACGTCGTCACGTGGCGTCAAATTGGTTAACGCTACCCCTGGCGTAAACCGTTTGCCCAAACTCGATTGTTTTGCGAAAATAAACTCCAGTCGAAGTTACTCTTTTTTGTTCGATTTCTCATCGCGTCGAATCTACTTGACACCTCGTTTTATTTTATTTCGTATCACTCTGTATATAAGACGTTAATTTTAGATAGTTTCGTATTATCTAAGTCTGTTGTCAGAAAATTTGCCACAAAACGTTTCTCTCGCTCAAACCCGTACCTATTAAACACTCGTACGTGTCTTACGCGAATTTTACCGTGTTTCTCCTCCATTCTCCGTCAAACAGCAAACACGTGCGAACGTTATCCGAAACGCGTATGGGTGGAAAAGCCTGGAGTCCGGCTGTATTAAATTTGTACCGAGTATTTCGAGAGCAAGTACCCGCTATCGAGATGGAGCGAGCGTATGTACATGTCGTGGAAGCAGCGAGCCCAATAAATCCGTATCCGTATCGAGGCAACTGTAATTAAGAAAGAGTGTCGAACTTTGACCGGCGGTCGGCACGCATCATGCCGTCACGCATGAGCACACACGATATGCCCGTAATCGTGTCTATTTACCAACACTTTAAATCCGATACAATGAACGCATTCACGGATAGCAGAGGCGTCCTGACACCAGCGGGGAGGAACGTGCCAGAGCCGAACCACTCGGGCTAAACGTATGCGAGCTCGTTCACAATCCTACCAATCCAATTTAACGACAATCCGAGTAATCCAGACGATGTGGAAATCTTCGAGGTTCCTTCCAGGGATCATCGACCATCTATGAAATTCGGGACTTGTTAATGACACGTTTAGCGAAAACAAACTCAGGCTGATCTCGCGGTGGCTTCTTTCGAACGCCAATTTTCCGAGGATTTATCGTCGGACGATCCTCGAATCCGTTGTTCTCCTAGTTTTTTCGAAACAGAAGAGGAGTAACTAATTATTCGTAATTAGCACACTGTAGAAGTTAGACTAATTCCCATATACATGGAGGTTTAATTCTTCGTGGTGTGAGATTTAAGAGAACTAACAATAAGAGATTTGAAAACTGACTTTCACACACGTGCTCCTCGTCGATACCGATCAGTGACTAACGTAGAATTACGGAGAAATATTTTACGCTAGAATCACCAAAGGGGTCAAAACGATTTGTTTTAACGTTAATTTCTATTCGAACGTGAATAATACTCGTTACAAATCGGTAGTTCTCGTCTCGAATTCCGGATAATTAGTCTACGACCGTTCAAACTCGATCCGTGAAACAAACGACGAAACTGAGGATAGATGGAACCGAAAGGAATTGTGTTTCTTTCCGCAGGTCTTGCTGGCCGTCCATCTTGGTTCGCGCTAATTAGAAAAGTGGCGCCTCGGTCGTTGCCGAGCGGATATCGGTGTCGGATTCGGAACAATGACACCGATGACTAATTGTCGCTGTGCAGTCGATGCAAATTGCCCCGGCGGCGATCAGAACGAGGCCGAGGAGGCCAAGGAGGCCGTAGGGGGCCGCAGGGGGCCGTAGGGGGCGAGTGGAAAATTCGAGCGAAGGGAGGGAAAGGAAATGGTCGGCGGTGGAGGCAAAGGATGGCCGGAGAGACAAAAAGAAGGAATTCGCGCCGGTCGTTTCGCTTGAAAACGCGGCCACGCCACGCCCCGGCGACGTTTCGGCCTGCTTCCATGAAACTCGACCGTCTGCGGACCCCGAAATTCATCTCTGGTCAACCCTCTGGAAACGGGAAAGCTCCGTGTCGCTTTCCTCCTGGACCAACTGGAAAATTACTCCGACCGTCTCGCTGGCTGAATTTTCCGAGCTAATCTTCGATGAGGCTCTCGGCGGAATTTCACGTCTGCTTAAGCCGATTTTAACGTAAGCTTGTTGTTTCGCGTATGCAGATATCGCACAACGTTGGAATGTATGACAGTGCTACGCTAATCGCGATGTCCGTCTGTTCCTTATTCACGACCAACCACCGTGACGATAAGTTAATTGTATACATTTAAAGCGTAATCTTGAATATAACGATCAAAGTTAATAAACCAAATATTAAAGGCTAAATTGCCTAACAGATAAAAACGACGTTCTTCCTGGACCAACTGGAAAGTTATTACTACTCTCTCCTTGAGTAAAGTTTGAAACCCTGATAGATCGACATTTTAATATTCGTTATTTTATATATTTATTAAAACAATCCCCTTAAGCGCCCGCCATCAGAGAAATTCCCCTAAACGACGCGAAATTTAGTTGTTTTTCGAAACTGCGCGAGTCGCGGTGGTAGTCGAAATTGAAACGTGGAAAACAATAGCGTAATCGCGGACGCATCCCCGTTATCTTCGTCCGTTCTGAAAATAAACGGTGAAAATAATTTAGCAGAGGTTTCAGCGGGAATCTGCCCCATGCGAAGCGGAGCTGGTCCGAAAATCTGACTTGCGACTCTCTTGGAAATATCGGGGGGCCGCGTACGTGTTGTTCGACTGATTATTTCGGCTATCTGCGTGGAATAATTAGGACGTCAACCGTGAATATTCAATATTCGCCGGCTGATATAATTAACCGTGATATAATTTAATGAATTCCCGCGGACGCGGATGTTTGTTTGCCCGGCGGTTATTTTCGAAGGAATTATTATGCAATTAAGTTTATCGACCGTTCGATAGCGGAGATGGCGGGCCGTAACGCGTTAGAAGCAATTTCTCGCGGGCTTTGGAGAAAACGGCATTGGCCACACGGAGTGTCGTTAAACGCGCGATGGGTGGCGGGACGAGGCTCGGGTGTTGGCCAGATTATGAAATATTTACCCGGCCGAGCTCGTTCCCCGATATCTCCGCGATCCAATTACTCCTTTTTCTTCTTTCGCGCTGTTTGCCAACGCTGATTAGCATTCCTACGTAACTCCGCGGTGTGTATTCGTGTATCGCGTTAATTACACGCGAGATAACGCGTTTCCCGGGCATTCACATCGATTTCGTGACTATGGAAAAAGTCGCCTGATTTATGAATCGGCCGTCTAATTATTAATTAAGCGGTTGCTCGCGATTACACTCGTGTCGCCGCCAGTCCGATCGCTATCCGGTAAATTTCGACGGGCTGGACGTATCGACGCGTTCCCGTCGAGGAACAGGTCGAAAACGCGGCACGTTCCTGGAACAAAAGAGGGTTAAGGTCACCCCTTCTTCTTCTCGGAGGAATTGCTCCGCTAGCACACCCGACTTGCGTCACCGACAATTAGTCCGCGTCAGAAATTCGTCAGGCGGATCTAGCCTTCGAACTCTGTTGTAATTCTCGTTATCGGAACCGAGCTTCTCGTCTTCGGCCTCTTGCGGATCATTGTCCGATTCCTTGCGGTCCCGATGAAATAAAACACCCGCGGATATTTCGCCGATCATCGCGATAACGCGAGGACGATTGGTGAATGAACGCGGAGCGTGTTGCAGAAGACAGGCTTGGAACGGAGGCTGTTGGAGACGCGTACGTAACGCGTCGAAAACGCGTCGAAAACGCGTGGAAAAGGCAATCGTCCCTCGTGACACGGCGGCGGGGGGCAGGGAACGCGCGATAACTCTTCGATAACGCGTTGTAATTAGTCACTGCCAATTAACAGCTGCTCAAACGGAAAACAACTGGGCTGGCTGAGCGATATTCGGCCGGCTCGGCTAAAAATTCGCTCGGCCGGTTTTCCCGAAGCGAGAATTTTCCAGCCTTCCCTGGCCGATTCGCGATCGCGATCGCCGCGACGCCTCCTCTCGCCCTTCTCGCGCGTTTATTTCCAGCCGAGACGCGGGGAAACATTCGCCTTTATCCCCGGGTATTTATAAGCCGGCCCGAACCGTGACGGAAAACAGTCGATAAGCTGAAATCGAGCGACCAGTAATGAATAAAGATACGCGGACACCATCGAGGTGATCGAGGGAAATAATTGCCGCGACTGCGGCGGGGGTGCATGCGAGTGTGACGTCTATTTTGGCAGAGACGCCTTGTGTTTCGCGTTTTATTCGCAACTTTTCGCAAGGGAACCATTAAACCTCGTATTTATGTCGCGTAAATAATTTTCTAAGCGATCTACAGAACAATCGTGGCGTTTAACGCATTGCTGAACCCCAGGGATAGGAAGAGTTCCTAGTGGCGGACTCGTTTATTGCGAGTTTCTACGACCTCGTACCGACGTTATAATTTCTCTTACCTCGAATCGACGTTTCCCTTCGATTCGATTACACGGCTAGCAAAGAAACAGCGGCTAACACCGGACAGAACGAGGAAACGCGACGCGACTACGCGGATACACGGACAAATGCGATAAGAGGGAACGGCGGAAAATGAATTTGCACGCGGGGAAATTAAGGCTGGCAATTTTTCAGAATTTCCGACGTAACAAATGGCGCGTCTCCGGCGAATCGGCCTTAATCGATTTTGGAAGACCGCGAAAGAGAAGCGGAGCGGTTTCGGCGAGTAAGACGCGGAAGAGAGGAGAAGATAATAGGAGAGGATAGTTGGTAGCGGAGCGTGGAAAGTGGCGAGAGAGAGGGGAGAGGAGAAGAATAAGGAGGTCTTCTTCATCTTCCTTCATTTATTTCACGCCGTGTGTCAGAGAGTAGTCGGATGCTATAATTAGAGGCCGACAGAGATAACGCGCACCGCCGTCCATCCGCAACAAAACAAGTTTTTGCAAATCATTAACGTATAATTTTAATTGCCGGCGTTGACGAGCCGGGAATTAATTACCGTCGAGCGCGAAATGAATTTCATCGCGCTCGCTCGCGCTAGCGTATCGTTCTGCTAGGTTATGCATGCCTCTCGCCAGTGGTGTTGCTGCAGGTGTGGTTGTTTATAGTCACCACCGATCCCCGACCACGTCGTACGCCAGTTTGGTTATCTTGTTTTCAACTAATTGTACGTGGCATAGTTCAGATCGCGATAACCACCGTTCCTTCGTTCTCCTCCAGAGGACAGAATTTCCGAGGGGATCTTCTTTTTCCGCGAAACCGCCGCGATTTTTCATTGTCTTCGTTCCCGCTTAAATTAGACGCCGCGAGTGCGCGGCGCTTGGCCGATCGTTCCGCGGTTTCGCTTCCCGAACGATCACGCGAGAGGATTGGCGCTTCGCAGCTCTCGGACCCGAGATGATCGTTTTCGAAACGAAGAAAAAAATAGGTCGATATGTTTTAAAAACGTCAGGAGCAATCGCAAAACCGTCGATTTTTCTCGCCAACTCATCGTGACGCGTCGAACTTATCGCCGAGTTGCAAAGCTGAGACTCGAAAGTGCAACGCTGTCGGTCTGATAGGTTCTTAAATTTTGAGATATCCTGAAAATCAGGGAAGAAACGAGAACCGCGCTATTCGCGAGACGACACTTCTAGTCTCGAGCGAAGATGCGAGCGGGAGAAGCTTGGAAGAAGCGGAGCGAGTTAATTGATTACGAGTTATATTTGGGTCCGTTCGCCGATAGTCTTGTTTTCGGAATATCTCATCGCGATCCAAGCGTTACCAGTTCAATTATGCACACTTTGTAACGCGATGTAGTAAACACGATATCGCTCCGTTCTTAGAATTCACACTGGAGGTTTCAACAACACTGTCGGAGATAAAGTAGATTTCTGACATGAGGCGCGAGATATCTCGTAAATCGTTCGGTCTTCGACGACCTTTCCGTGGAATAACAAGAAAACTCGGCTTATCTGACGAGGGACGCGTACAAAAAAGGGTCACGTTATAGAAAGATAGCGGTCGTTAAGCCATTACACGCTTTTCTATACCGATTCCCTCTATCCTCCCGACGCTCCGAATCGTTGCTCGGGGTACGAAAACGCAACGGAAACCGCGCAATCGCGATGCACGGTCATCCTTCCTTCGAAAAACACACCGTGTACGATATAATTGCGCGACTGAGATGCCGAGGTATGCGGATGGATAACGCGTGTAAGGGTATTCGTTTCACGTGTGAGAAGACGATCTTACGATAGAGAAGTTCGGTGATCGTTATGGGAAGAGAAGCGAGATTAACGCGAGAAAAAAATACACGCGTTTACTTTGTAATCAGCAATAACGCGCTAGCTCGCAATTACGCGTTATCGTCCAATTTACTCGCGATAATTATGCTATATCGTTCTTGGTCTTTTTCACCACTTATTATTGCACTGGGAAGCACGATTGACAAATATTTTTCGGTGCGTGATATTTCTGACTGCTTCGAACCCTTTGGTGTAAAGCGTAACAAAATTGGAAACCTCCGATTGTTCCGTTGCATAACGAGACGACCAACTGTTACAATAACCTTCCGTGAACTTGCCGATTGCTGTCTATGGTCTACTAATTATTCTTCTCCTCTCCCGATACTCTTCGAACCAGCGTATCGCTGCCAATATCGTTACGCAAGCTCCACCGTTTATCGAATCTCTCGTAACGTCGGACCAAGAACCGAGAGGGTCTCTAAGAAGCCTCTTCTTGGATTTCGGAGCAATTCGTTGGTAGCGTTACGCCGCTTTGTCCCCGAAGGACAGCGAGCTTGTCCGAAAGCTCGCCGTGAAAATCGCGGGGCAAGACGAAACGGTGAGCGGCCGAGTGTTCGTGGCAGAGGGCAATTCCGCGCGGTGACTTCTGAGGCCCCGGCGAGGGGCCCTGGGACATTCGCAGATGACGATCTAACGAACGAAAAGAGGCTGCTGGTGGAAGAAAACGGTCGTGAAAAACGAAGGGATCCTAGGCTAATTATAGGTTGGTCGGTTGGTCCGCGATTGTTCCGACGTGTCAGCCCCTTGTTTGCGGGTTGTCGAACCACTCCCGCGTCTTTCCCCGCGCCTTTCCCCGTGGTTTCCCCGTGACCGTAAATTTCCTACCCATTTCCCGAGTGTCCGGCCGCTGGTCGAATTTCGCAAGGGGAAAGAAGGAGGGAAGGAGGCGAAGCGGCAATTATCGAGCGGCGGTCACGGGATCGTGGATCCCGCTGGACAATAAACACGGTGTACGTTGCATTAATCAGTGACAGCCGGCCTGTGGCGAAAGATATACGGGCCGAGTAATTTTTCGTGGCCGGAATCCTCGGAAGAAACTCGTCGTTTCACGCTCTACGGCTGGATAGCGGACAGTCGGTCAAACGTCAGCGAGACGGCCGGTAATAAGGCCAGCACGATAATAAGGATACTGTGTCATTTATAACTGCCTACTAATTTGTAGTATAAACGACGTACACGTGCAGGTCGATAATCGTGGCCCGCGTGTATGTAAGAGCGCGTGCGTATTTACCTGGTGACCCTCCGAGAGGAGCTTAATCGTCCGCAGGGCCGCATTCACCGGGTCGCGTTCACCGGGTCGCGCCGTTTCCCTTCCCGGCTCCCACCTTTCGCCAAATTACGCCTTTCCATCTTCCCTTTGCGTTACCGCCAGCGATCGATCCTCCGATACTTTACCCCGATCGCGTAGGCGCGAACGATTTACTCTGGATTCGACGAGGAACGAAGGAACCTAAGGAGCTATTTTTCGTTTCGGGCGTCGGTGAAAAGTTTGCGTGGCGGAACCGGATAGTTGGTAGGCGACGTGGATCGCGTATCGGCGAGAGATGTCGGAGCGAGTTTGGGAGAGGAAAGCGGATAGAAGAGAGGAGAATACGTCCCTGGGACACGTTAGCCGGGCTGGTCCATTAGTAAACGGTCTTTGGAAAGGAGCTTTGCGCCGTTTCGAAAGCGAGAGGCGGTGGAATGGAGGCGAGAGCCGGGAGAGCAGTCAGGCACCGCACGAGTCGGATTTATGAATTGCCCAAATAATTTATTAAGCGTAATTTTCAATGGGGCCCAAATTGAATCTGATTTAAGTACAATGCCGCATTGTAGCGGGGCAGGCCGGGCCGGCTGAAGCAGAATGCGTGCCTTGATTCGAGAACGCGCGGACTTAAGAGAAGGTGCTAACTAGTCTCTGAACGGGCCTCGGCTCTCTCCCTCTCTCCCGCTCCCCGTCAGCCCTTTCGCCTCTCCTCTTCCTCTTCCTCGCCGTTTCTCCTCTCTGCCCGCCGCCATTCTGCCCGAGACACGGCCACACGTCCCGAAGGATTTCGATTTTCCTGGCCAACGCGTCCGCCGAGAGCCGAGAGAGCCGAGAGGCCTGACGTCAGCACGAACGCGCACGAAGAATGCCCTTTGATTGGGCCACGAATGCGGCTATCAATGGCTAATGAGCTCGCGACCTTGATACACGGCCGCCCGGCCTGCTGAATAGAGAAATTAATTTCGAAGGTTCATCGACACGCGGCCGTGTCCGATGATTTAATATCTCGCGAGGCTCGCTTCCAAAGCTGCTAGTTGCCTTTTCCTCCTTTTCTCCTCCTTTTTTTTCACCTCCTCTCCGTCCACCCATCCACCCACCGTCCTCCATCGCTCGCGCGTTTTCGCGTTTCGCGTAATTCCAGATACTCGTCGAGAGTCTACTCTGCCAGACCGCGAGGTTCTCCTCGTAACTGTCACTCTGTCTCTCTCTGTCCTCCGTTAATCGCGATCGGGATCATCGCGCGTCTCCGTGGAGCCGCGACGATGACCTCAGCACGAATGCACGAAGAATGCCTTTTGATTGGAACACGAATTTCGGTATCAATGCTAATGACCCAGCCGGGGCCAGGCTTAATTGGATCCGTCAAACGGACGGTCTTCTTGGAAGTTCGATGTCTCGCGGTGATGCAACCGAGCCGGGGCTGCATTTCGCCGACTTATCTTTCTTTGAACGCGCTGCCCCGTGGCCTTGACTTGATTGCGCTACACTTTGCCGGTCGCGCGAGCGACGAGCCGCAGGTATCTCCGTTCCTCTGCCTCCTCGAGGAGGTTTGCCGGGAAGAGGGCGATAATTTTTCAGAGTTAATAAGATAGAATCTGCCACGGAGCGATCCTCGAGTACCTCCGCGACGCCGATTCCTTCGGGGGTGCAGAAGGCGGAGGAAAAGGAGGCGGAGGAAAAGGAGGAGGAGGAGGAAAAGGAGGATGCGGTAGCGAGGTGCAACGACCTTCGACCGATGCACGTCAGACCGCACGTATCGGCCGGGACCACCCATCGTTGCTGAATTGTTGACAGTTCCAAGAATTTGCCGAGCAATCGTCCGGCACGGTGCGCGCTCGTGTCGTCGCGGTCCCGCTACATTTCCCTGCAATTATTCGCTCGTGTTTGCCTTTGGCTCGCGTTCAACTACGAAATTGCGATCGCGGCTCGCGTTTCCTCCACCGACGTTTCGCTCCGGGGCCATTAAACGGTATAACGCGCGCCGTGTTCCCGAGCGGAGAGGTACTTTCCATAAATATTGTCCAGCCTTCCTCCCGGTCTACCGTCCCGGCGCTCTCGCGCGCGAGCGCGCGTCACAAGGAGCGAGCGCGTTCGTGTAAGGTAATCGGGAAAAGGTAATTTCGAGCCGAGCGCAGCGGGTTCGCCCGGCGATCATCTTTCAAACTAGAATTCAATTGCGTCACGCCGCGTTATCCCGGGAGGTATACCAATCAAACGCTCTGCGGTCTTGCGTGTGGCCCTCTCCAGCCACGAGGTCCCCGAACGAGAAAATGACCCACCGGGGGGAGAGAGAGAGAGAGAGAGAGAGAGAGGGAGAGAGGGAAAAAAGTGTTTGTACGTTGAGAGACACATTTATGGCCCAATCAACAGTGTATTCAAACATAGTCACACCTTCTTGCGAAGGGACGGGGCGTACAGCCACGACGAAAAGCATCCAGCCTCTGCCCGGCTACCTCCGCAGTTCTGCTCCAGCTCCTAGCAGAATGCCCCATCGATTCCTGATTGTCTATGGTCCGTAGGCATTCGTTATTTTATTATCAACGGTCTACCGGATATTCTCGAGCTCGAATCTCGTTCGCGAGTCTCCGTTTGCGATCGAGTATCCCAGTTGAGAAAGGTCCAGGGAGGATTTTTCGAGTCTTCTTTTAAAACCAGACACGGTCTGGACTGGTTTCGAAGAAGTTTTGCTTATCGGTTCCCGTCGCGAGGGCCTTTTGAAAAGGTGGCAGAAGCGGCGATCGATGGCCCGACTTTCCTCGGGCAGACCGCGCAGGATCGATCATCGTAACGCGTGTTTTTCGCGCCAGCTGTACCTGACTCTTTGATTCCAGAGATCAATGGAGCGAGCGGCGTGAATACGGTACACATTTTTCTACCCACGCACGCGCATCGCTCGAATTTTTCCCCCTCGCTTCCACGAAAAACACCCACCACGGTGCACAGCCTCCGAAGAAAACGCCAAGCGAGCTACCCCTGCCAGCCGAGCACCGAATTTCCGGATACGATTTTTTCATTTCCGCCAAGAAGTTTACCGAGGAAGCGAAATTTTCCGCGAATATTCCTTCCACGGTTTCTAACTCTTTCGCCGGAGAATACTCGCGAATGAAAGTGCCTCGCGCACCGAGCAAAATTTTCGTTTCTATCAATTTTGTAGCACTCTTTCGTGATATAGTTGCAAATTAACGTATACGGATGTAACGCTTGTACGGAGAATTATATAAATTATTCTGCCTAACCTCGAGGGTTAAACCTGCTCGCGCGAGGATGCTGCAACCCTCTTGCGCGCTGTTAGTGGATGCCGGATTCGGAATCGGTAACCGCGTAGAACTCGGAGGCTGGAAATTCGCCTGGGACCGTCTCCGCCTTAATCCGTGGTCGAATGAAAATTACACGGAAGCAAATAATCCTAATAACGCGTGCCAACAAACGCGCCGGGCGGATGGGCTGGCGCGGGCAAAGAGGAGGAGGGAAAAATCACGGCGGCGAGCACGCGGCCGACGAAAATTATAGGACGGTAAATCAACGGAAGCCGGGAATCCTGGTCCCGGCTTGTTAATCCTAATCTGCATTTTTATTCTCCAGAGGAACCACCCATATCGCTCGGGCTGGCGCAGAGACGGAGACAGCGGGAGAGAAAAGGGGAGAGAAAAGGGGAGAGAGAGAGGGAGAGAGAGAGGCTGCGTCCGCGGCGGCGAGGAGACGCTTTTCGTAGCGGGCTCGTATTTTCAAAGCACTTTAGAACCATTTAGCTGAATGCACGCCGGAGTTTATGGGGGACCACTGATGGCGTGGGGCTCGCTCTTCAGCCACCTCTCACAAAGGGGGCCACGGGGCCAGGTGTCGGATCGTCCGCCACCATTACCCAACTGTATATCACTCTCCACGGCCCTCCAGCCGCCATATCGCCTTCTATTCCACCGCCGTTTCATTCCACCACGCGCGCCTCGCGTATCGGCCTTAATTTCGCTCATTAACCTGTTGAGCCGATCATCCCCTTCGTCGGATCGCCGCCGTTCCGACCCCCGACTCCCAACGCAAACTCTCTACACTTCCTTTCCTTCGTCCTACCAATTTCTTCCTTTGCAAAATTACAAACCTTACACTTGCAACGCGTGTTTACAATATTACCTCTGAACCGTGAAATCGTAGAACGCGTAGCGAAATATCAAGCGCTTACAAAGCGTTCGAGACGAAGCCAAGTTAGGAGCGTTCGCGTCGTTGCGTTTTAGGAAAGGGTACTTTTCCCTCCTTCTATTCGGGTACTATTAATACGAGGAAGCCACTCTTCGAAATTTAAATTCCAACGATTCTCGGTGAAAGATACGGCAGCTATAGACGCGAGTGGAGAGCGAGAAGAGGCCGTCGGGTTTATCCCATTCGATATAGGATCATTACGGGTAGCACGGTGGAAATTGGGATTAGCTTGGAGGATGGTGCACGCGGAGCAATATCTCTGCCCTAAAGTGATCTATCAGAATTGGAAAAAGGGAGAAAAAGACGTGGCCCATTACACGGAACAAATGGCAGCTTAAGTGGCCATCGGATCTCTACAAAACGACCGGATAACTCGGTCTCCCTGCCGCGTTAATCCCATCTTTACGAGAATAAATTAGTTTATAGCGAGCGAGCAGAGGAAAAGGGGCGAGGGGAGGGAGGGAAATTAATGCACAGCCGGGTCGGGACGTATCGGGATTCCTCGAGGATGTTTTTCGAGATTTCGTTCCTTTATGCCCTTTCCGCGGCTACCCATCAAACCGCTCGTTAGCTGACAAACGCCGCGTTAATACGAACGACGTGCCCGGGGCCCGGGGCCCGTTCATTCCCGGCCGCTCCGCTGGAAGAATACCGGTATTTAAGAACGCCTCGCGACGCTTGCTGCGGGCTGTTTTATTAAAACGTTCATCCTCGATCGCATCCTTTCGACGTCCGAACGTCGCGCGGAGTGTCGGCGCTTCACGCGCCAAGTGAGAAATGATTCGTTTGCGGCAGTTTCCACCAGGCACCGTTCTCTTCGTCGTTCCACAACAACCACAAGCGATACGCGTGTAAACGCACCGAAAGGGAATCAACGAAGGATCCTCGATTTTTGCCGATCGAATCAAGGGATGTCGTCGCGGAGGACGTTTTTTCGCGGGACCTCTGTTATTTCCAACGCTGCATTGATACCGTGAAACGCGTGGGCAGAGTATGGCAGGAGACTGTCGAGTATAAAAATTACACGGTAAATGTATTATAGACTCTATGTTTAACGTAGCACAACATAGATCTGCCGGGCGACATCCTATTTATTCTACGATATAATTTGGGAAAGAATTTAAATAATATGGTTTCAATAATTCCTGTGAAATTAAAAGAGAGAATGGAAATTGTTCGATTGCTTAGGAATCTAAAGACTTGAAGCCAAGGGAGCATAGAAGAAGTATGATTAAGGAATATGTTAAGGAGACAAAACAAAAATTAGGAAAAAGTTACCACAATACCGTGGTTACGGTCAAAGAAAGATAGAAATTATTTAGATCGATTAGAGAGCCGAAGAGATAAAGCAAGGGGATTGAAAATAGTTTCGAGGAGAATTAAATAACGAAACGAATAGAAATCGAGGCGTCTGCTGGCCGATCCGAGATGTTAAAAAGACCAGGAAGAACGCGGAAGAAGCACGAGCGAGCGCAACATTTATCATCGAACGCGTTGAAGCATAGCCAAATTATTCGATCGTCGTGTCATCTCTGGTTACTCCATAAACCGATCATCGTGTCGCATCTGTCCGCGCATATTCCAAGCGAGCTCGTGAATTTCGCAACGTACGAGCAGACGATCCGAAAATCCGAACGAATCGAACGAAAGGAAGAAACAAAAAGCGAGGGAAGACGAAATCTCGGGGAAAAGAAGCCGAGGCAAAAGGTGAAAAATTCGAAGGAAAGTCATCGGGGCCCATTACAGTAATGCGTTCCGGATCCATTTCAGGCTGGGTGATTTTATGGTTCCTTCGTGGAAAAGCGGCCGGGAGAGGGAGGAAGCTCCGAGCACCTGCTCGGGCTGCGGGTTCGGGTTTTCGGACTCAATTTCACTCTTTTCAAGGGGTCGACAATCGGAGCCACTCGAGAGAGGAAAGCGACACCACGGCCCTGTCCTCTCTCGAGAGCTTTACAAGGATTTAAACAACTTGGAATGGTCCACGGTTCAGCCGGGTCGCACAATGCCACCGCCGGATCTTTTACAACTGGATCCTTTACACCAGCGACGCGAATCCGCCATTCAGCCAGCTTCTATTCGACACAGTCCTCGAGACAAGGACGTTTCGCGCCTGTGAAAGACCACACGCCCGGTTCATTAAAGCCCTGCTAGTGATACCGCTTCTTTCAACCGCGTTCGCCATTCTTTCCCACCCCGGTCCCGACCCTGCCATTTTTTCATCCACCTGCCTGCACCCGGTCTTCCTCCGATCGCTAAACTTCCACAGCGGTTCATCTTCCTCTCTTCCCGGAGATCCGAAAGTTTAAGAAACTTTGGAAAATTCTGCATACAGATTCTGGTATAGAGTAACTCGCGCGGCAGTCGATCGGAGCGTTCGAACCAAGCTATCGCGATCATCGTGCTTACGACCGTCATATATACGAGTGACGCAGCACTCTGGAAATTTCAGGTCAACCCTAAGTGGATCCTTAGTCATCGAAGCTCTGCTGACGCGGCGAGCAGCGCGCTCGCGTCGAGAAATCGCGATCTCTTCGTGCAACTGTTCGAAACCCGTTCGAAATTATTCGCAGGATCCTCGACGGTGTACGTATATCGGGTGATTCTCGGGAAATGGAAAATTGTCGAACGAGAGGATCGCGAGGACCATTGGAGGAAGATGGTCGATAGCGGAGAGACATGGAGGAAGCGGAGATCCTTCGGTCGTATCGAGTGGATCTTTAGTGGAACGTGCTCGAGGCTCGCAATTCGTTTTCGCGGCGTTGAATGGCGTCAGAGTGGAAAACGGTCGGTGGAAGGGCCTCACGCCCTCGACAATACGGCAATCTCGAGCGGGCAGCGGCGAGAAAAGGAGCAGGAGGAAGAGGAAGACGAGGAGGAAGACGAGGTGGAGGCGGGACGAAGGAGGGGAGATAAAGGCAAAGCCGGAGTCGATTCGTTCTGCGCCCATTGTCGACCACTCGAAGGATCAGTTTTTGAGCGAAACGCTAGAAAATGGCCCGGTTGCCCCTTCTTTTCCGCGGCTTGCCGTGCCTCGCATAATTGCGATTTAAGAGCCACCGGGCAGCTGCGACCAGGTGACAATGCCGCAGCCACTCCACACGGACAATCGAACAATTTGGACCCCGCTGTCACGCTTCCTCGTCCGTAAAACTCACGCCAGAGATTTTCCACCGGAACATCCTCCGCTGGTCCCGAGTCTTTCACCGTTTCCTTCGCCGTAATTGTCGCTTCCGAGCCATCTCCACTCGGTCCAGCCAAACGGTAAACCAAACTTCCACGTCTCGCGATGATAAATTTCTTACGAATTCCGAAAACCTATTCTTTCCCTTCCATTTCTTTAATTTTATCAGGGGCAACGCGACAAGTGACGTTTTGAAACGCTACAAACCTGAATTTTCGAAACTTCCGATTTATTTCGCGACAAATTTTCGAAGAAACTTCAAAGTCTCCCGTTCCGAGAGGAAAGCTCGGCGTAATTTAAACAGCTGTGCGGAATGCACACGATTTATTTGGCGAATTCCACGGGGATAAATCTTCGCGTTTCTTTCGCAACGGCGTCCCCGTTTTTTCCCGATACACAGACGTTACGCAGCGCTAAACAAAGTGTTTGCCGTGGGATTGGAAAGGATGCGCGGAGCTCGAGCCGGACAAAGGTATCGCGGACAACGACGGGGCTGATGGCGGCCCAGCGTCGATTATATAATTGCCACGATCAATCTCCATCATTGGTTGGCCTAGAGGAGGGAGGTCGGTATTCCTCGTTCGGCATTCACGGTCAATCCAGCCGCTTATTTCGAGACGGGAGGCGCGAGCCGTCAGACGCTCACGACCCACCTAGTCAATTAAGAAGACAGCCGATCTATTAGGGGATGCCCGTCTTCTTGCTTCCTCTCCGGCTCTCTCTCTCTCTCTCTCCCTCTTCTTCCTCGCCGCGCTCTTTTTCTTCCTCCTCTTATTTCCCGCTTTTCTGCCGGCTGTCTCGCGATGAAATAAGAGAAACAGGAGGCGGAGCCGGTGGAAAATTGGGCGACCAAAAGCGAGCGGTGCGATCGCGTCGGAAGAAGAAACTTTCATCCGTATCCGTTTCCACCGAACGTAGAGTAGCGATAGTCTTCGACGAGAAATTCTTGGAACGTGTGTAAACCAGGTCGAAGAATCCGCGTGCGATACGTTCTCAATACTCTCGAATACGCGTAACGTTTCGCGCGATTTGCACGCCGAGTTGCAACGGTCCGAGTTTCTCCTGGCGTCTAATTATCCCGATTAATATTCGACTAAACGGATAACGACGCTGCCATAAATCCCGGATTCTCAACACCGAGTTAAGTCTCGGTGTTTTTAATAAGCGAGCCGTCGAGTCGAAGGCTGAGAGTTGGCTGAGAGTTGGCAGTGGGAACCACGGACGACCGGTCTCTCGGCTTCCAGAGGTGTAACTCATCGCGCACTCACCAGCCGTCCGGCCAATTAAGAAGACAGCCAGTCTATTAGAGAATACCTATCCGTCGGTTTATTTCCTCTCAAAACAGCCAATCTCCTCTGACAAACTTCGATCGGTCGATCGCGAAACGAGGGGCTCGCGTGGATGCGCCGCACCCTCTCTTCGCGCACCTCGAATAAAGCAAACAACCGAGAGGAGGAGAAGAAGAGGAGAAGAAGAAGAAGAAGAAGAAGAAGAAAGAGGAGAGAGAAAAAAGAGAAAAAAGAAAAAAAGAGAAAAATAGGAAGGAATAGAGGGAAAACGGAAGGGGAAGCAGGAAGAAGACGGAAAGAGAGCCGCGTAACAGCAAACACGAGGCCGCAGAAGAGGCAAGCATCGCGAAGAGAGTCTCTCCTGTTCGGCGAGATGACGTACGGTGGTCCACGGTGGTGGGTTCTATTTTGGTTGGCGCGTTTCAAGGGGGAAGCCGACATGTGCTCGATATTTAGACACCGGCCCGTCTTCTCTCGTCTACGGCCTCGGATTCCCTTGTTCCACGCGCGACACCGTCACCCTCTCTGTCCTCTCGGCCGTACCCAACACCGACAACCCTCCCCCCTCGCCCCCAGCCCCGGATTCCCTCCCTTCCAGACGCTCCTCCTCCTAACGGGGTATTTAGTTCCACGCCGTTATAAATTACGTATCATTCGCTTTCCAAACTGACATCGTGGCACGCGCTCCCGGAATGCGAATACCGGCTCTGCCTCCCTCGTTATCCTTTTTCTCCTCCGCCTCCTCTTCCTCCACCCTGTCTCCGCTCCCGGTCACTTAACTCCCTGTTGCGTGATTTAAGCAGCGCCGCACCAGCCAAACGCCGCTCTCTCTCTCTCTCTTCTTTTCCACGCGCGATTTCGGCTCTCCTCTCTCGCAAGCCTCTCCTATTCCGATATCTCCGCGGTTTATCGCGAGTTTTTCCACGAGTAACCACGAGCGAGCTTTCGCGAAGCGCGAGGAGGCGTTCAAAGGGTGAGGAATTCTATCGAGCGTTTGATCGAAGCGGCCCGAGAAGTTTCGCCGGCGACAGGCTCCCCTCGAGCCAGCCACGCCACCTAATTCTAAACACGTGTTCACGCACCGTTTCCAAGAAGTATTCCTCGTCGACGTTGCGGCCCAGGTTTACGATCGCCGCGAATTGTCGGCGGAACTGCGCGACGAATCATCTGCGTACGCGTTGCACGTGATCGAACGCGAAACAAAGGGGACCGTTCCCCGCCCGTTTCCTGCAACCCTTCGCGTAGCTAAAAATATTTCCAAAATTCGCCGCGCCGGTTCCAGCATTCGCGAAAACCCTAAGAGTAAGCCGATGTAGCTGCCTACCATCTCGCCGTTTCGAATTTCGTCTCCGTTTCGAGATCTTTGTTATACCGACTTACAAGAAAGACACGCGTTTGTATCCACTAATAACGCGAATTATTTAGCGTCACATATAAATGATAGCATCGTTGAGTTTGATTTTTCCCAGGGAATCGTTCGTTAAAGTTGTGTAGCTCGTTCTTCGTCAATGTCGATTCCCAAAATTTCAGCATCGATAAAAGTTTCCATTTGCAAACATCACTGGCTAACCTACATATTCGAAATCCGTTTCGCACCGTTGCAAGAATCTATCTACCTATCCATCTACCCATCTCCGAGTAAAATGGACGTAAACTAAATTATAATAACCCTCTATTCTCTTTTTCCTCTTTCTCCCTCGAAAATCCGTCTTCGAAGTTCGCCCAGCAACGTCCACTAACCCGCAAACAGCGTCTCATCCTCTTCCTGTTCTTCGTGTCCGTCGAATATTTATCTTCCTTATATTCCGTGCCAGCGTCGTACAATGGGGCACGGTACACGCGGCGTAATTATTCGGTGGCGAATATTTCTATCGCTTCCGCTACATAAATTCACGGCCGAGATCCGTCAAGCGTTCGATTCGGCGCGCGTAATAATCCTCTCGGCTGGCGCGGGCACGGGCCGCGAGGAAAGCGGACGAAAGCGGGTGTGGCGAGGACGAGAGGAAAAGGAAGAAGACTCGGGACCAGATATCAATTCTCTGTACGCGGCAAAACGGTGGCAGGTCCACTAATAGACCGAAAGATTCTCATCTGTTTAACGCGCGAACCCGCTCGCGAGGGCAGGCGAACGCGAACTCGGCGCGGGCTGACGCAGCGGAGACAAAGGGAGACGACGAGGAGAGAGAGAGAGAAAGCGTGAGAGGGAGAGAGGGGGGAAAAAAATATATCGTCTCGTTGCCGAGATGCCAGAAGCGAGACGCATACCTCTTAATTGGAACGCTTTGCTCGGCCTAAGCGATTTGGCCGGATTTCGAAGGAAATGGGCGTTTAAGTGCGCCCCAGAACCATTTACAACGGCCGACATTAGCGCGTCCTGCTCCCGGCAACGACCAGGTCCACGCGTTTCGTTATACGGGCCCCTTGACCTTTCCTTCCACCCTTTCGACCGCCTCTCCGCCTCTCTTCCGCCTCTCTCCGCTCCAACGCCGATAGGAAGCTGGGCCGCGACTAGAACGGTGAGTCGGAAATCTGGAGACTTGCCAGTGATCAGCACCAAATCTGGCGATAGTTGTTACCGCATAATTACCTTCGCTTCCACCCTTTCGTGCAATTTCCCTCGAAGCTTCGCTAGACGGATGACGGGGTAAAGCTTCGACGGGAAGTCTGAAAGATCTGAAAGTTGTGGAATCGTTTAAGCATAAAATCGTCGTGTCGTGGATCACGAATGTCAGACCGAGGGATGAGTCACGAGTTTTTTACCGGTATTTGAATAACCTCGCGCTGCCTCTCTTCCTTCCACATTCTCCTCTTCGCGGTGCTTCGACGGGGAGTCGAAGATAAGGAGATCCACCTGCACAGAATTAGACAAAGGTTAGTAAAGCGTAATTACCGTACATACCTGCGGGAACGAATGATTATATTCGCGATTTGCGAAGGTAGATGAACGAAGAATGGTCTTCTCAAGCGGGAGACTTAGGGATTCTTAATTCCGTGAATTGGGCGTAGAAACGGCGGGAAATTGAAAGATCTCGGCTGGCCGAGAGCCGAAATTCCAGTCACGGGTAGAGGAGCGAACGGTTTGGCGGTATGGGCGAGTTTATAAAAGCGGCGCGATCCCGGCGGGGGTTTATATGCCATCCCGGCAAGCCGGCAATTATCACTGACAAATTCGCGGGACGTAAGGTGAGAAAAAGCGGAGGCAGAAGCTCTAGGTATCCGTTTCGCGGGTAAAATTCCGCCAGACACCATGGGACGAGCGCGAAGGACGGGAGAGAGAGGGAGAGAGAGGGAGAGAGAAGGGTGGAGAAAGCGAGAGGACGAAAAGAGAGCAACGAGAGGTGTCCGGCTGCGCTGGCTGCGACAGGAGAGTTTGTTTTTTGAAGTCTGTATTGCTTACAAATGTCTCGGTGTAAAAAGCGAGCAGCATGCTCCTAATGAGTCTGGTTGTTAAAAGACCTCTCCCGCCTTTTTTACGCCTGCCTCGCCTCCCCCTTCCGCACACCCCCTCTCCCAGGCTTCCATTAGCCCGACATTGTAGCCTGGAATCTTAATATTTTCGACCGCGGGATTCGTGACAGTCAGGAACCCCGTCGATTCGTTTATTTCGGGAAAACGCGCGCGTGAATCCGTCGCCCGTGCGACCAAATAAGCCTCTCGAACAACATTTTACGACCGCTAATGGCCGCGTCGGAACACAGACCTCGCCGACAATTTTTACGAGTCTTCCTCCCCGCCGCCCTTCCCTTCCGCCGACTCTCCACGACCACCGTTTCACGTGCTTTTGCTTTCACGCGCTTTTACGTCCAGCCGAGCTAGCCAGTCTACGAAATTTTTCACAATTTTCTAAGATTTTTTCCCCGGTGCGAAGTCGTAGTACGTGCAAAGTCGAGTGGTTCAAAATCAATATGATTCATCGGTGATTCTAAAGTTAAATATAAGTTTTTAGTAATGCGTCTAGTAAGGAGAATTGTAATTTGTTTTATTTTAAATCTTTAAATTAAATCGGATACTCCGAATACTCGAAAATTTTACTTCTAGGATGCTCGATCGACGTGCATACGAGGAATCGTATGCAAAATAAACGTGCAGTTTTTATTCTTTGAAGTTGATCGATTCGACTGGGGCAAGTGACTCACGCAGCTTCCGAATTACGCAACGTTGCAAAAGATTGCCGCGAAAAAATCGCGCAATCATCGAAAACCGAATAATATTTTCGAAACGTCACGTTTCTCCTCTTCTCCCCGTTTCGTTGTCCCTTATATCGCGGTAATCTCGGCCTGGTTCGCGGGATAACGGCGCATTAAAGTTACGAGTCATAGATTCTCGCGTGGCGGAGTCGTGGCTGAGTCGACGCTGAGTCGTCGCGGCGCGATTCCACGCTGGCTGTCGAACGTTCGCCGCGGCGTATCGCGATATCGACGATTATGTCATTATCGCGGGGATTTTATTGGTGCCTGCGTGCCGACGACTTATCCCGGCGGGAGTTTAGCGCCTGTAAAGTCGGCGAGCTTATTACCATAAT
This sequence comes from Euglossa dilemma, assembly GCA_002201625.1. Lineage (NCBI taxonomy): Eukaryota > Metazoa > Arthropoda > Insecta > Hymenoptera > Apidae > Euglossa > Euglossa dilemma. The sequence goes on from NIJG01000112.1 coordinate 5,174,075, forward strand.
CGAGATAAACGGTAGATAAACTCGTGTCATCGCCATAATTCCTTTGATAAAACGCCGGGATCGTTCGGGCCCCGGTGGCGTTTTAATGAATTTTTACGGAAAGATAAACGCGGCTGAATTAATAAGGTTATCACCGTAAACTCCGTAATCGCCGTTATAAATTCCTCCACCCGGCTTCTCCTTCCTTCCGCGCCTACCCTCGCTCTGATCCGATTTTCTGTCACCACCGGAAGCCGACCAATCTGATCGTTCTTCGCACCAACGGAAACCGATCGTTTATTCCAACCAAACCACGTTCGTTGTATATACCTGCCATTTCGCGGTAACTCGAGAAACGCTCCAAGTATCAAAGGATTCTCCGCCACTCGCGCCACGATTTACGACGAGACGTCTAATTCGCGCGACAGACGTGGCGCTATCGCGCGAATCTTTTACCCGCGAACCGTGGAATATCGCGGCGTTATCGGGATTAAAAATAGCGAAGGGACGAGAGGAGAATAGGCTGGAGAGCGGCAGTGGAGGAGAGAGGTCGGGCTATAATTAAGAGGGAAATAACGAGGCAGTTGTCGAACGAGTGTAATCATTACGAACGCGCGCGAAACCCCCGAAACACGTGTTCCTCTCGTCTAACACTTCCTGTCGTTAAACGTCTGCGTAACTACTCGCGTTTACGCGTGTCCCTTCCTTTCGTCTGCGTTCCTCCCGTCCTCTACACCGGTCTGCGAATTAACCATGACGAACCGGTCCAAACGCCTCTGGAAAGCCCCGTTTTTCCCCCTAATTTTACTATCGAATTAATTATATTCTCGCGCGCTAAGACGAGATAACAATTCATTTCTCGGTTTTCCGGGAGAAGATGGAGGCGACGCGGCGCGAGATTTCTCGGGGAAAGATGCCGGGAAAGATAAATTTGGTTGGCGAGCCGGCATCAAAGCGTCAAACACGAAACACAGATTATTCGGAACGCAAACACTATTATCCGAGCGTTCCAGCCGGCTTGTTCATTAATAACAATCACGATGTATCAGCGACGGTGGCGTGAAGCGATTTTTCATACGGCAGCCGGTAGATCGCCGCTTGACACCTCTAATTAGCGGACAACTCTCGCGGAGCGGTGTGCAGAAGCGCGACGCTTTATGCCAGCAGTCGTTCTCCCGCAAATGAGAGTAGAATAGCACGCGTGTCCCGCTGCCACGGGGTAAAAAGATTCGAAACGAGGCTTTAAGAGACGCGCGGCGACCATTCATCTCCGAAACGTCCAAGCTAAACATAGGCTTTCGAAACCAGCCGAGAGACGCGTCTCGCGACCGCGACCGCGACGCCGCCTATCTCGCCCCGATAACCAGACCAACCGGCTTCGTTTCCACTCGCAAACTTCCCTCCTAATTATGCCAATCCCCGAGACGCAGCTTGCCAATATCCAGAACACCTTTCCCCGAGGAAAGGTGACAAAATTTCGCTCAACTTAACACTCAACAAGATAATTCTAGGTTGTCCACTAATGGAACGAAGAGAGTTCGTAAATTCTGAGAATTTTGCACGTGGATTTTTCAGAAGACTTTGAAATCTCGTGTCGATTATAGAGAATTGTACACATACAGGTATGAGTAATTTCAGCGAGAAGCGTTTTCTTATAACCTAATATAACGTCGTAGATTTATGGCTAAAGAACACACAGTTTACACGCATTTAGTGAAATTAAATCAATTAAGGATAGAAGATAAGGAACACGATACAATTATAGAGCGGATGCGTTCCGTCCGACGTCTGGAACGAAACTGAAAACCAAGAGTCAAAGGGAAGACGATTAGCCCGTTGCAACTCTCAATGTTTATATCCTCGCTGTTTACGTATATCGTCGTCCTTAGACATATAACTATTTCTTACAACCTAATATCTGAATTTTCAATACTCTGCGCACGTAGACACTTAATTTCTGTCGTCTACGAACTATGCAAACAGTAGCGGATGCCACGAATTACGAAGTGGTCTCCGGAGAAACGTGGAAGCGAGGGAAAAAGGGCACCGATGAAGGGGTCCGCGTGGAACAAAAAGAAATTCGAGTGTCAGCCAGGATTCGAGCTGGCCGAAGTAACGAGGAAATTATCGCTAATGCGAGACGGTCTAGCTCGGCCGTGGAGCTTTTTATTCGCGACCCCGACGAAGGCTAACAAGCCAGGGGTCTCAGAGTTCCGCTAAATCACCGAGTTTCCCCGCCGCGTTTTCCTTTTCCCTCGCAATTAACACTTCGTTACCACCGGCCCGTTCCCCGTGAAATCCGAATGTCTCGATGATCTATATTAAACCCCGGTCCCCCAGCGCCTCGAAAAGAACGGGACGCGTACACCTAACGCGATCGTTTATCGCGAGTTCCGTATCCCGTTCGCCATTTTGTTGCTTTCGGTCCCGGCGATTATTCCTTCGCCCTGCCGTCCTTTCCTTCTCCGAGATGAGAGATACCGGCGCGGATAGCAATTTCCTAAATGTATCTGCTGAATCTACATGGACGACGCGTGTAATTACCGCAGAGGAGAATTATTCACGCCGGAGTAAGTAGGGAAAGATTGATTAAAGGGAGCGATTATGAAGTTATTACGAAACACTCGGGTTACGTAAACGTGTAATTTCCGAGTCAAAGTGTCTCGAAGGCGACGCTGTTATTCCCGTCGCGAACGGATTCGCGAAATGGCGGCTTTTCGAACGTTTCTCGGAGCGTTCTCGAAATACTCGTGTATCGATGCTGGCCGGGGAAAAATTTCGCGAGAGAAAGCTTTCGTAGGCCGGAGGTCGGTGGCGCTAATTACGACGCCTCGTGACAGGTGCAATTTGCGACAGGAGCGTCGAGGCGATCCATGAAATTCGCGAAACACGAGCGGTGCCCGCAGCTGCGGCTGTTACGCCTCCGTAAACGTGTTTACGAAAACGCGACGGCTCGTACGTCAGCCTGGTCGTTAGCACCGCGTAATTGCCTCTGCCGCGATTAATACCTATAGCGAATCGAACACGCGCCACCTCTTACGTCCGAGCGCCGTTTCCAACTTTTCCGCCAGGATGTTTCCTTTTTGCCTGACAGCTGACTGGGACGTCGGATTCTTGGCCTGGACGGTCGAAGCAAGGTTCGAGGACAGCCGCGAAATAAAACCGCACGTTGCGCCTCTAAAATCCTACTTTACTTCTATTAATTTCCGTCGTAACGCGTTGAAACTCATAGCGAACAACGTTAGAACAGCTAGCGATTTTAAACGTAGTATGGTAGGAAACGATAGTTGCGTAATTGGGTCGATTACCTGTGTAGAAACACCGTGACTATTGTTATTGTTCGAGAATGTTCCCTTTCAGGAGCCAACGGATCAACCTAGCTATGTAAGACTGTCGTTTGAACGATACTAATTCACTGCCCAGTTGTTCTAACAAAATTATAACGACAATCGTCTACATCTATTGTCACGAGGGGAACTAATTAAGCTGACCTGTTGATTGAATTCTGGAAGGGACTACCTACCGTTCCTTTCCGTCGTTGTAGGAGCTAAAGACTCTACTAGTGTATTTTGTAATTGTAATATTAAACGCGTTCAATTAAGATCTACCAAGCTGTTTCTTCCACTACGCTCCAACGCAATGTCTATAGACGTTAGGTAGAAATTTGTTAGAACTCGCGGTGATTAAATCAACAAGGGAAATACGCTTTCCTACGAGACAATCGACTTTGCTCGCGTGTACACTTGTATACACGGCTTAATGGTGGTCCTATCGAGAAGGAGAATACACGGGAATCGAGTGGCAATGTGTTATATAATAGGTGTGCGTTGGATTTTTACCGGAGAATAATTTTGACTTCTTATGCGTAACAGCTCTCCGCTTCGCGTGAATTATGGCACATGGTTTTACACGTTCTTACCGAATAATCTGGTAGTATGTACATATCTAATACTAATTAAGCAGTCACAGGTGCTATTAACGAGTACATAAACCGAACCCTTCGCTATCGACGTTTCGTCTCTTTTCTCGAGGTATTTGAGTACAGGTGGAATTTTATTATCTTATCTCGCCGAGGGAGATTTCATTGGAATTTCACGGAATGGTAATACGTTTCGTCGAATAAGATTCCAAGAGTCTTTCGAGACATCTACGAGTCCGGAGAATAGCGAATGGTACTCAGCTAATATCGTCCCGAGTGGCGTCTAACTTTATAGAACGACGTTTGGCTAAACAAGCCTCCGTAAATAAATCCAAGCATAAATTTCGCGGTGACTTTCGAGCGATGCGACAAATAAGTTTCGTCCACTTTGTACGCGTATATTTCGAAGACCACGAGCAACGTTTCAGCAAAATCGCGAATATCCTACGAAAATACGAGCGGCGCGTGTCACGGTCTACGAGGATATTCGGTACAGCAATCGCGTACCTAATCGTATTAAACCCCTAATATTTGAAAATGAAACTCATGACCGTGGATGCGACGAAGACCTGTACGCTTGCCACCTGTATCTAGAAAACAGGAGATGATCTGCTCGTGATCTCGAGGGAGGAAAAAGCCGTCATTCCCGCGATACTTAGACTCTCCGACAGCTTCTTACGCATCCTCCAATTCATCATCAATCACGCTGCTGCGGCGCAAAACCCGGATTAACTCGTTTCTGAAAACAAACTCGGAGGTGGAACGGCTGCAGCTTCCACAACGTGGAAGCGGCGCGGAGGAGAAGAAAGGCGGTAATCGCGAGTTGCATCGAGTTAAATCGAGGCGGGCCCCGGAGGAACGGGGCACCGGGGGAGCCGAGTTTTTCGTGGTCCGCGTGAACGGGAGTAATTTTCTGGTCGCTTGCCGGCACCGGTTATATTTAATGCTTTAATCTGCCGAGGCGTCGGCCGATCTAAACACGCGATAAATCCCGAGCGGAGGTCGGCTTAAAAAGCGGCAACAAAACCTCTCCGCCAAGCGGAAGCGTTAAGTGGCGTCGCGGAGAGCCGCGCGCACGCTTCCGCGCCTGCCCATTAACGGGCCGCTTAGAGAAACCGGCAGAGAAAGAGAGAGAGAGAGAGAGTGGGCACCCTCTCCTCTCGACGATATTAATGATTTCCCAAAACTCTCGAGCCGTGTGAAAACTCCTCGGTTCCCGATCAGCACCGCGTCGCTCTCCTTTCACCACTCCTCGAGGCCCGCCTCTCAGTCCTCGCAGCTGCACTCGCGCTTCTACTCCAGGACATCGCCGGTTTCGGCTTCGAGGTAAGTATCGGACACCGGTGAACTTCATTCGTTATAAAATCCCGAGAGGAAAAAAGACTAACGACGTTGATCTTCCTATCCAACGACGAGGAAACCTATCGCAACATCTGCTCGAACATAGCGATAATACATCTGTATCGCTAAACTAGAGAAAGTCGGAGGATGACGGTGTAAAACGACCTGTTCCCGTTTCGATTGCTAATCGGGTTCTCGCGAGACTGGTTTCTCGAAACGGCTGGAACAAAGAGAGGCCCGGATCGGTTGGGAAGCAGGCCTGTACACCGCGATCACGAGTTCCTAGGAAGAGGGAGCGGAAGCGGGCAGAAACAAATGAACTATTAGAAGAGGAGGCAGGGCGCAGAGGGCGGAGAGAGGAGGTCGGAGTTAAGGGCTAACAAGTATACGCTCGGCGTGCTCGCCGAGATCTCCGGGTATATACTTGTTAGCCGTCGAGTTGGCTGCTAGGCGCCTCTCTAACTAGCCACGCATGGCGAGCACGTGTGGAGGTGTCGACTGCCCTAGCGCCCTCCGCGCCACCCTTTTCCACCCCTCTCACTCACTCTCTCTCTCTCTCTCCCTTCGCCTCTTTCCTCTTCCGCCGGCGCGCGAGACGCTCCATTTCACGCGGCATGAAATCCGAGCGAAAATATTTGGGCGCCCCATGCAATTGGCCGCGACTCTCCCGGCATTCCCTGCCAAGGAATTCCAATTTTTTCCACCCGCTTCCCGGTACACCCCGCGCTCGATACCGGCCATTTGTCGCGTCGAATTACACGCCGCGATGCGCCGCATTCGAATCTTTCCGGTGGCTCCACCGATTCCTCAACATCCAGTCTCTTCCCACCGTTTCCGTTCCATTTTCGTAATTGTCTAGGAAGGGCAGGCTCAGCCGCGGACTACGCATGCCCAATTATATCCCGATAAATCCACCAGCCGATAGCTAATTACCGACGCTGCGCGTTCAATTACGCGTTAAACGGCTAATTGTACGAATCCACCCAGCCATTTAATTCACCTTGCAACTACGCGAATCGAAGAGGAAGATCCATCAGCGGAGGATCCTCTAGAGGATCCGCGGATGGAAGTGGATGGGAGTGGATGGGCCCGGAACCAGTCGGCAGACGTCTTAAACCACTTACGCGGGGATTTCCCACGGCTCTTTGATGTCTCGAGCACGGTGGCTCATCTTCCGGGGTGGATACTAATTTCGAGACCGGAGTCGCGATGAAATTGACCGCGACGCGTCGCGACGCAGGTGCCCGGCCGGCGAGGGCCCAAGACAATTGCCGGACCGCGAGGAGATGAGTCGCGACGCGAAAGCCGCTTACCGGGGAGAGAATGAAATTTAATTAACTGGAAACGAGGCGGAATCGCTGGCGGTCACGCGACGCGCGCGTCAGCAGCCTCCTCTCCAAGCCGGCTGAATATTTTTTCCAGGGATAGATTTTCGACCGGCGAGGTTATGCTCGAAATGCAAAATATTGCAAGGAGATATCGATTAGGAGAGCTTTCAGCGGCCGGAGCTGCTTCGATGGCAGAGGTCAGCGAGGTAATCTTATCGCGGAGTGTTCCAGCACCGTCATCGCGATTGTTCCGGTTTATGGTGAGAACCGGTGAGTTACGCGATCGCGTTTTGTTTATGTCGGACGTCGATTAGGTCGCAGACGCACTGCTCGAGATAATAACGAACCTGCATCGTTAATTATCCGTCGCGATTCAACGCGTTGCTCCGTAATCGATTCTTCGATATTTTCTTCTGTTGTGTTCTTTCTTTTAATTTGATATCACAACCGAAAACGCGGATAAGAATAATTAAAACTGTACGGGAAGATAGCTAGGAATGCTGTAAATATAAGCAACGCGTTCTCTATCCGAGCTGGAGGACGACGCTGTCGTCTCTTTCCGCAAAATCGTTTATTCAAATCTCTTTGATAAAATACAACCTTAAATTCGTAAAACGCTTATTTCACGGTGGAAACTTTTCCCCGTGGACGTTGATGAAAAAGTTAGGAAGAGATTTTAAACCGTTCTTCCTAAATCTTCTTAATAAAGTCCCTTTTTGGTATTCCATGTGCATTGTATATAGAAACACCGTTAAAACCGTCTCTTTTCTTCCGGCAACTTGGCCGTTCTTTCTCGCGGCTCCGTATAAACGAGAAAGACCGAGCTACTCGAACGTAACGAAATGGTGGAAAAATTTTGCCAACTAGAAATGCACGGAAAAAAGGAAGAGGAAGGAGCGGAGATAAAAATGGGAATAAAAGGAAAGGGGAAAGTTGGGGGTTTATCGATGTGTGCGATTTAACGTGAAATGGCCCGCGTGCAGCGCGAGGGAGGCCAGGGGCGGAAAAACAAAGGAGGGTGGCCGAGGGGTGGCAGTGAAATCGACGAGCGTCGGAGGAACGGGAAGGCGGATGGTACGCGCAGGTTCGCCAATACAAAAGGGGAACCTGCAGATTATGATCTTCCATTCGTTCGCTCGTTCCAATTATTTTGTCCAATTAAAATATCGATTTTCTCCCTCCTGTCGCGAGTACGCTTGCCTTTTGCCGTGTCGTTGCCCTCCCCTTCCAGCCCACTCCTCTCTGCCCCCTCCGCGGAGGCATCCCGCCGGCAGGCACCCCTTCATCACCGCCGGCCGCGGGTTTTTCCGCCTTCCTACTCGTTTCACGTTTCGACGGCTCGAATTTGCGTTCGAAATGGCCCCGAAACGAGTGCCTAACGAAGTGCTCGATGAAGCTCCGCCGGGGCGAGGGTGAATTGCCAGGCTTTTTAACCGCGGGTCGGAGCTTCGAAGCGAGAGACAACACCGGCTCTCTTCGAACAACACCGATTACGAAACGTCTCACGATCGATGCCCAAGCGGAGGTGACCTTGTCTTCGGTAGAACGAAGGAGAGACGAGGAGCTGAAAGTTGCTCGGTAGACGCGCCTGGAACGGGCCAACCGTGGTTCTTCGGTTGGGCTAATTTTTACTTCGACAAATATTTACGAAGTTACACAAGCGATTCTACCTTCGCAGGTGTCCGTTCGTACACCGAACAATGCGCAGTGTACACAACCTGGACGTTTCGAACGCTGGCGAAGATAAAAGAAGCTCTGGGGCTGTCATATCCCCGCGGTTATTACGTCGTTAGCATTCGTGACATCGATGAATTTCGAATCCCGCGATTCCGACGAAGTACAAAGACAACATCCTCCGGACGTTCGAATCTTCGGACGGGATTTCAAAGAGAATTCGAAGGAGACTTCGGACAGGTAGGAAGAATGCTTTCGAAGCTCCGGATATTTTCTCCCCCCACCATCTTTCTGATCTGTGCGTCATCTAGCAAACGGAGAATCACTGGGATCAGGAAGCGAGGAATATTTCAGTGCCTCTGCTAATAGAATTTGTCGAAACGACTAGGCAAATGTTTGCGAGGGCAAATCAATCACGAGCGTTTCGCGAGTTCCAGCCTGCTGGCTCGGGCTGCTCGTTTTTTACGGGAAGAAATTATCCCTCTAAACGGCTATTAGACACGACCGGCGTGTGGAAGTTCTCTGAGAATAGACGATCTAATTCCGTGAACGGGAGGAAGCGAGGAACGGAGAAAGCTGCCGGCGCACGGGGTGAGAGAGAGACCGTGGTGGGGGATGAAGCGCGGGAGGGGTTGCAGACGGACCACCGTGATTGCAATTTTAACGCCAATTTGACTTGAATCTCTCCTGGACGAAAGAAATAGTGTTTTCATGCTCAATATAGCGGCGTGCTAATAATTAACGGCCACGCCGTGCCACTTTGTCGTTCGCACCTACAGGGTGTCCCGATCCAATCCGCGCACACACTTTCCCGGAATCTCGAAAAATTTCCTTCGCGCCCTCGCGACTCGCGCGTTAAATTATTCCTAAATTATCGAAGTTCTACACTCGTCTTTATCGCTCCGCTCGACTCTTCGATTCTTCGATTGCGTCGTTCCAAAATTAACCCAAAACACGACTTACGCGCAAAAGGAGCCCGAGTTTCACGGACGACTGAGTCTACCCACGGTGCATCTTGGGAAATTGGATAACGACGGCGAGAATGATACACGGTGACTGGTAAACGCGAAGCGAAACGTCGTCGCAGAATTGCCACGCGTTCCGTCGAACAACCGCATCGACGAGTGCCTAGGAAAGCGAGCGAGCGTGGAAATTCGAAGAATCGATGCTAACGCGGTTGAATCTCGACTCGTAGAAACATAGGAAATTCGACGTTTCCTGGGAGAGGAACGATCGCGGTCGGGTTCCGGGAAAGATGGAGCGAAACTCGGTGACACACCGTGTACGTGTACCGAGGTCGGTGTTGCGCAGCTAGCGGGTGGTCCTCATTATGTCCGCTTCCCCACCGCTCACCCGTCCTATCTATTTAACGTATCGTTTGCCTTGGTAACCATCCAAATTGGCCCATCCCTCTCTATGCGCTGCCAGCCACCATCTCCCGATCTCACTCGTGTTCTCCTTAATTATTGGCAAGCCGATGTTTAATAACCCAAACCGTCCCGAGCCTCCCGCCAACGCCGGCCCGATCTTTAATAGAGAACACTCCTTTTCCGCGAACCATCGCCGCGAGTCCCGAGTCACCGACATTCCGAACCGCGATGGTCCGTTTATAGAAACGATCGGCCAAGGGAAACCGCGCCGTTTTCCGAAAATCCCCGAGTATTTTTAAAACGAGATCAATGTCGCCGATCAATCTCGAAATCGGAATGATCGGTAATAACTCGGATAAGACGCGAAACTGTTGGTAAAACAAGGCTTGTAGTTCCAATAATCACGTGATCATGTCAACACGTGTCACGTTTCGAAGACATCGATGACGCGTCGTATTTGTTACGAGTCGAAGAGAAATTGAAACAACTCTGTCTTACTCTGCGACTCTTCTTCTCTATGACTGACCGCGCTGTTTCTCAATTTAGCGAGTTACATCGAATCGTACCCCATTCTTCCAATGTCGATTCCAACGATAAATTAGACAACCGGATCTCGGTCTGCTTCCGAGAATCAAGAATCCGCAACTTACGACAACGTCGCCGTATATTCGCGCGAATGGCAAGGTAGAATATTTACTACCGTGTCCTCGCTGATTTCTTAACGAGAGTACAGACGATCGGGTAGATTTTAACCGAACGTTTCGTCCCGTTCCGAGGTTCGGTCCGCTTGGCAAGCTGCTGCGAGTATTCGCGTCGATCCGAGTTACTCCAGACTGATATTTCCTGCTCCGGCTAAAACTCCATCGCGACGGAATTAATTCGCGCGCTGGTTTCCTCGTACTCCTGTTTAATTTCGGAATCTCGATGGCCGCGTGATCGACGTTTACTCGGCCCCGCCGCGATTAAACGAAACGGCGAAATCGCGAGTCAATGGCCCGTAAAGTTTAACGGCGGTTGTCAACGAAAGACGTTTCCTCGTCGAGTCGATTTCTCGCGGATCGAGCCGCGTAAAGCGATCGCGCTCGGCGTCGCGAGGATTTGCAACGTTTGCGAGGGCGTCGGGAGCCGAAATCGCGGCGCGGCCCGGGATCTAGGGGGTCCAGAGGGAGAGGATTCGGAGCGGACGAAGCGTTCGTAAATTCGGTAAGCTATAACCGGGCGATAACGCGCGCGTGAAGCGATTTCCCGGCTGGGAGCAGCGCGGAGAGCGATCTGTCCCGGCGAAACTATGTACAATTACCGTTTTAATCTGCAGTTTCGAGGGCCATAAATATCCGCGGGTGCGCTCATCGACACCGACAAAGAGAAGCGAGAGATGCCGGCGGGGAAGTTGGCGCGAGGAAATTTATCGCCGCGGCCGATTCCACACGGACCAAAGCGTCTATGAGCTTTTATTCCGCCGCGGTATCGACAGCCTCGATCGGCCGAGTCCTCTGGCTGCGCCGGCCTGGGCTTTTCGGCCCAGTCGCCAGACAATTAATCGCCCTCGTGCTTCATGCCCGGGGTATTCGCGTTTCCAGCAGAAATATAAAGGAGATTCCCCGATCCGCTGATCTCCACCGCAGCCCCGGTTTTTCGCTGGCCGATGGTAATCTGTAGATTGAAAACCGTCCACGTCGCGGAGGTTAGAACGCCGTGGCATCGGGTGGTCGCGAATTTTTTACGTTTTCAAACCGACCAGCGTTATAAACAGCGACGGTGGTCGCACGAGAACCAAGCGGTATAGATTAATTCGAGCGAATCGCGTGGACGGTGAACTCTCTCGGTCCATAACCGGGTGGAATCGGTCGATTCCGCGATCGAACCGCGATCTAACCGTCGTTCGATACCGCGGCAAATTTCTCCGTGGAAATCCCTCGGCGAAGGTTGTCGCGGAGCGAAAGGATGGAAGCGAGGGAAAAGACGAAACGGCGGCGGTCGGTGGACGGCGTCGCGGAGCGTTGGGACGCAGGAGGAGGCGAGGCGGATGGAAGCGAAACGGAATGGTTTTCATCGATCCCGGGCAAGATATCGATCCCCTTTGGCGGGCGGATGAAGTGGCAGCGCGAGACGGCGGAAGTTCGCGCGATGAAATTTACGGCTGCAGCCAATTCCGCGCAAATGGAACAGCATCTATGAGGTTTTATTCGGCCGGCTTATCGCCGCCACCTATCGGCAGGCATTTGTTTTTGCTTATCGGCGAGGCTACGTCAAGCCCAGGGGGGCCACCGTAAATATGACGGACGGATGCGACGATGTGATCTCAGCGGCGTGAGAACAAACGAGCGCGCCACGCGGACCCGAGGCCCCGAAAATCTCCGCTTCGCTCCATCCAGGGGGATCGGCATCTCCCTCTCTCTCTCTCCCTCTCTCTCACTCTCTCTCTCCCCGTTCGACTGCCAATCGATATACCTGGCTGCGCCAACAAACGAAATCCACGAGGAAAGGGCTGCTACTCTCCGCGAACAACGGCCTTTGCCTTCCTTTCTTTCTTTCCTTCTTTCTTTCTTTCTTTCTTCCTTTCCTTTCCTTCCTTCCTTCCTTCCTTCCTTCCTTCCTTCCTTCCTTCCTTCCGTCCTTCCTTCCTACCTCCCCCCTCGCCGCGCCGTTGGCCGAGCTTTCCCCGTTTTACGAGTCTCTGTGCGTGTGCCCGTTAAATTCCTCCTCTGTGTTCCCTCGTTAAAGCGGAATCTGGATTACGCGAGCGATGCTCGATGCTGGTTGATTACACGGCTCGATCGGCCGGAGTGTATCGATCGGAAGAAAAGACGATGGTTACCAGCCAGCCTTTCCGCCGAGATTCCGAAACGCCGCAGCGGATCAATAACCACGCGATGATCGAAGCCACTCCAGGCGAGCCCGCATTTTTCCACTCTTAATCACCGGCCCTAATTGGTCAATTACGCTCATTACCGTCTCCTACGGTAGAGAGGCGAGTCGGACGATAAAATCTCTCCTCTCTCCTCTCCGCGCGTCGCGCCGCACCGGCCCCCACTAGCCGAGGCGCCTCCACCCGCAAAACGAAAAACTCCGAGCGCCGCAGTCGACGATGGTCAAAGTCAGTCCACACGGAGAGCTCGAGTCGAGTAGAGGCTAGAGTCCAGCTCGGAGATCCATCGATCCGTCGATCCCGGCTCACCTGTCAAACGCGTACGCACGCATCCTCGCGTTCATTTCTCACGCGCTCACGTCGGTCCTCGTTCTCCCGAAACTCCAACCTCCACGGTTGCGCCGCATCCGGACCACCTTTACGCTACCGGGCCTTTCCATTTTTCGGCCCGCCGTCGCGTGCACCGCGTCGCCACGAGTCGCTGCAACAGAGAGAGAGAGAGAGAGAGAGAGAGAGAGAAAGATAGAGAGAGAGAGAGAGAGACAGGGGAAGAGGAAGAGGAAGAGGGAGAGGGAGAGGGAGAGGGAGAGAGAGAGAGAGGAAGAAGGGAAAGAGAGAGGCATCGGACTTTGTCTCTTCCGTAGTACCTATCAGTGAGAGGATTCTTCGTTCGAGCCATCGTCGGGAACATGAGAGTCTAGAGGATCGAAGAGCAGTTTTGAGTGCTACGGTGAAGGCTCTAGACACAGAGAGGTGTGCAATCGCGGTCCGAGAATGACAGTACTAAGGATGACCTCCCCGGTGACGCCTCCATCGAGCAGCCCAGGTTCCAACGAGGCCCAGGCGCCACAGGCCACTTCCAAACCGGTGCATCGATTGAGCTTCTCCGTCGCAGCGTTGCTCGCCGACACCAAGAACTCGGACTCCTCCAGGCAGGAGACCTCCTCGGTCTCGCCCAGGTCGTCGCCGCTAGCCTCTTACTCCCCGGTCAGGCACGACCAGCTGTCAGTAACGCCGACCTCTGCGTTGCACAAGTACCCGGCCGACTATCGATGCAGATACCTCTCCGTCTCACCGGGCCTCCAGGATCACGCGCCGACCCAGTACACCTGCGACGCGTCCAGAAGTTCTCTGGACGCGAGGAGTCTCGCCAGGTTCCCGAAGATCGAGGTCGACAGGGTGGAATCGCCGAGCCAACGCTCGAGAACCCTCGACTACGCGGTGCAAACCTCCAGCGAGGCTGGATCCGCGTCCGAAGTAGTGGCCTGTTCCTCCTCGCCCAAGATCTCGACGACCGGTCACGGGGAGTTCGGCTCGCAGTCGCCGAGGAGCAGCTCGCACGAGGCCAGGTCCAGGTGCTCCGAGCCGGAGGACATCGACGACGAAGACGAGAACAGTCTAGTGGACGTGGAAGACCTGCAGCACCAGCACCAAGGCAGCAGTCCGACGCCGGTGAGACCGACGCCGGCCTACATCGGCGGATTCTGCGGGGTAATCGCGGCAGCGAGTGTCGGAGAGGAGATGGGCCCGAGGTTCGATCCGAGCCGACGGCTTCGACATTCTTCCCTTTCCTCGGCCCCCGTTGTTCCCGGGTAAAATTAGTCCCGCTGCAACGGAAGTCTCCCTCCCCGCTCCCCTTCTATTTTCGCGACGGTCGAAATCGCGATTGGCAAGGTATTTCGGTGGAGCAACCGAAAGAAACGCGTATACGAATATTTATGTACTTGCATATACGTATATATTTACTGAGAAAGAGAAAGAGAGAGAGAGAGAGAGGAAGAGAGAGAGAGCTATACAGAGTGCCGAGGAATCCGCTCTCGCGAGAGGACTCCACGGCGAATTTCGCGAGCGTGGAGAGGACGTTAAACGGCCGGAATTAAAATGCCTCGGCGGCACGGGGAAAAAGGGACTAATTGATAAATTGAGACACGCGGTGCGGTGGCCGCGGCGTTATTAGCGATCGAACGTCCGGCCGGGAGAGAAGGCAGTCACCTAAAATCTCCGTAAAAGGAATGCAGTTCTCGGAACGCGCGAGCGGATGACTCGCCGCGATTGAATCATCGTTAACGCTAATTATTGAGGTCGCGGCTTGATAATTGCGCGGGGCTCTCGTTAAAGAGGCAATCAAAGTTTTCTCGCTTGGCCGGAGCGCCGCGGCGCTGGCAGAAAGAGGGAACAGAGGGCCGGTTCTTGTCGGGCTGCCGGAATCCGGCCGACGGACAATAGCCGATTATTACAAAAAGGTGTCGCAACTGCGAATCGCCAGCGACCGATTGGAAAGCTGCTTTTTGCTCCTCGATCTCGCGCCGCTCTCCGGCCGCTATTTCCCCGATTTTTGCAATTTCTCGAATTCCCCATCGATCCGTCCGCGCAACTCCGACTTCCGTCCTCGCCTCATCGCGAGCATTTGCATCCGACCGCGATTCTTCTTCTTCTTCTTCTTTTCACTCTTCTCATTTCCGGGAATCGATTTCGGAACAGAAGGATGAAGAGGACGGAAGGTGGAGGTTATAATTAGCGGTATACGCGTAGAGCGATGCTTTCCTCGCGAATCCGCTGTCTCCGTTGTCAATTTATAGATCATTGTTGCGCGATTGCGGCGCGATTTAGGGTTGCTCGCGAGGAGAATACAATCGACCATAATCGAGGCTCAGAGTCGCGTAGGGGAACCAGCGTGATTTTGAAATATGGCCTCTCTCGCGGAGGGTGCTTCTCCGGATTGCCTAACCCTTCAAACTTTCCCTCGCCTCTCCTCTCTCTCTCTCTTGTCTTCCGCGCGGGGTTGCAGATCGGGGGTTAAAAGCGTCGGCGGGGATCGTTGGAAAAATCTGCCTAGCAGGTACGCGCGCGCGTGAGTTTTCCGCGCGGCTCGCATCGCGGGGGAAAAATCGACGCGAGTAAATTAGAGGCAATCGCGCGAGGTAATTTAACTCGAGAAATGTCAAGTCGCATAAATGAATTGCCCTTTCATTAGAGAAGCTGATTCATTCGGACAGGCAAGATGGATATACTCGATTTCGCGGAACGTTCTTTAGAATTTCGTTTTCTAATAAACGAACGAGCACGCTTACGCTCGTTTATCGACCGAGCCGACTAATAAGAGCGCATAGAAATCGTGGCCCATGGAAACATTGCGCAACCGCGACAAAGAGCGCCTCGATCGGACGAGCGGGATATTACCCCCTTCCCCTCCCCGCCTCTCCTGCGTTAGAATATCTCCGCGAGATCAGCTAATTATTTCAGTAATTTGCATGATAATCGGCCGAAAGGGTAGCCTCTTTCCACCGATGCCGATGCATCCGATTCGATTTTACTCCTCGTCAATACCCGCGATCGCGTCCTCCTCGATCCGGCGAATCTCGCTGCTCGATCGACGATCCTCCGAGAAATTCTTCGGAGATATCCCTCGGGGAGGGAAGGGAGGAGGAGGAGAATCTTGATTACCGGAACTCGCGTGATATCCGAATTTCCGAGCAGGGTTTGGGGAGGCAGCGCGACGGCGATGGTCGGACGAATCGCCGGAGGATCGTTACGCAACGATCGAAAAGAGGATCTCGAGCACGAGCCCGCCTCCGCTCCGGATCGTTTCGCGGAATCTTCGCGGTATCTCCGCGAGATCAGCTAATTATTTCGAATGCGCATCCTCGATCGTTCGAGTCGGATTAAAATCGGGCCCGGGGTCTCTCGGGGGTTTCCGTCCGAAAATCGGTGGAAGGAATCGGTGGAAGGAATCGGTGGAAGGAATCGTGGAAGGAATCGGGAAAGGAATCGGCGGAGGAACCGACGGATCCTCGAATACCGAGACTAATTGGGACCCTTAGAGAGTGGTAGCGAGAGAAAGGGAGAAAGAAAGGCGAAGTGGGTGGGAAGAGGGAGGCTGAGCGGACAAAGGAGGAGGAAGGCTCGTCAGAGCGGTCGTCTCGAATGGCAAAAGCCTCTCGGCTCGCGAATTCCGAAGCAGGAAGGACGCGGTTTGGCGCGGCTTCGTGCGGCGGAGGACGAGGGTAATGGAGGACGAGGGTCTGCGGTGGAAAATTTGAAATTCAGAAGCGACGAGAGGAGAACGAGCACGATCTTCCTGGCCTTTTGTCTCGTCTGGAGATCGCTCGTTTCCACAGCCGTTCACCTCCGCTCTACAAATCTGTCAATTGTCCCGAGACAAATCTCGGGGAATATAACCGATATGTTTCGACACGAGCCTCCGCCGTTCCTCTCTTCGCTTCTGATAAGATGTCCCGTTGTTTCGTCGCGTTCGATTCTCCCGGCTTATTGTACCGGTCGCGACAACCCGCCGCAACCGCTTCCCTCGCCTTCTCCGAGATTTTCCCCGCTAATTTACCTACCATCTCTCCTTTTCCTTCCCATCCCTTCCCTTCTTCCCTCGCAGACAGTTATTCCGCTGCCGGATACCACCGCGTTTTTGCCCGTGCACCGGAAATTGTTTACCCGCGAGGCAAAACAAACAGCCCGGGTTCCGGGACGCGTCCGCGACACCCGAGACGCATCCCGGTACCTAACGAGCCCGCAAAATCCATAAAACTGCCCTCTACCCGCGGTGGACGAGCCGAGGATCGACCACGGGCAAAACCATCGGCGAATCGAGTGCGAAAAAAGCCAAGTAGCCTGGCAACGCGCGAGCTTCCGCGCAGAAACCTCTGTGAGCGTAGCCGAGAGTAACCCGAAGGTCTAAGCTCGCGTAGCCACGGACTCGCGGGGAATTATTCGGCGAAACCGGCCCATTATCGGTACACCTTTCTCCGCGGGACGATATATCGCGGCTAATGAATACAAGCGATAGCGTTAGAGGGGCGATTCGCGGCCGGAATCTTGCGGTCGGCTGGCAAAAAGGTAATGAGGCCAGTTTGCGGCGCCGTTCCGACGGGAAAATTATGAATTGACCCCTAAAAAGTCGCGCTCGCTTTCCTGCCGTGCTCCGGGATCGTGGGCCGTGGCAAAAACAGGACGTTGCGGTCGGCCAGGGTTCGCCTCGGTTCGCCTCGGTTCGTTCTAACCCGCGAAACACGTTCCCCACCGGTCTCTTTGCTCGCTTCGGGAGTGACGATGAATGACGACGACGACGATGGATGATCCTCGAGCGGAACACGCTTTCGGTTGCAGAGAACGGAGAACCGGCCAAGATCAAGTGCAACCTGAGGAAACACAAGCCGAACCGGAAGCCGAGGACGCCTTTCACCACGCAACAATTGCTAGCTCTCGAGAAGAAGTTCACCGAAAGGCAATACCTCAGCGTGGCGGAGAGGGCCGAGTTCTCCTCCTCTCTTCATCTCACCGAGACCCAGGTGAGATTCTCTCGATATTCTCTCCTCTCCTTTCGGAATCCTGGCCCGGTCGCCCCGGCCTCTCCTAACGTCTTTCCGAATCGGTTCACGGCGCGTTGCAATCGTTCGCAACCGTTCGCAACCGTTTCGAACGTTCCATCGATGAAACTGTTATCTCGCAATTCTTAGGACTCTCGATCTCCGCTTTCCAGACTTCTCCGCCGTGTTCCGTTCGTTGATTTGTCAGGAATACGATAAAGGGGCTCGATATGTCATAGAAACTGGATAATTAGCGGTAAACGAGTCATCTCGGACAACCGGCTTTCCGTGAACCCTGACGGGGATCAACCTAAAAACTCTTTACTCGGTGCCACCGATACCTCGCGGTTGCTTTCCGATACATGCCAGATCTATCGTAAGAACTCGTTTCGTAACAGCTAGAAAACGATCCTTTACAGGCTACCTAATTTTCCGCGAACTCCTTCAAAAAGAAACTCGGAAGAATTTTACTCGATCCTATCGTTACATCGCGGATAACTACTCCTCGGGGAATAGGTTCTCGTTGCGTCGTAAATTTCCACGATAAACGGGATATTCGTAGGGAATCGTTCGATTAATCTCGAGGTACTAAATACTCTGAAATAATTCAGCCATTACCCCGAGAGGTCTACCACGCGGCCAGTACCTATTACAACCGTCGTAAACTCCATTGTCTTTCACCGGCTCGCACTCAAAACTCCAGCTTCGTTGCGGCCTTTGGTCCCAGCACAACGTTCTCGCGGCCCTGTCACACGCGCAATCCCGTGATTCAATTGCAACATTGTACTCGTGACATCTTACGTGGTAGACGCGACGTGTTAACACGGGAATCGACTGGAAACTCGGTCTGTTTTTACCTCCGGGGGCCAGCAGGCCGCGGACCGGGGCTCCAGTTCTCGACGGATCCGGGGCTGATGTTTGCCAGATGCAGGGTAATTAGCGCGCGATATTCCCGACGCTGCGCCGGACAACACGGCCCATCTTATTAATAGACTACAAATTGTCCGAAACCCGCGATGACCGACCAATTATCTCAGATCGCAGTCTTGCTTTCCACCGTCCGCGAAACGCGGTTTCGTCTTTGCGTCTGTCAGCGTGGCGATTCGTTCGCTGCGATCCTTGTCACCGAGACCTATGGCCTCTCGACAAATTCCCTCTGTCTTTGCCGCAGAGACCAGAAACTCTCCGCGATGGTTTCCCAAGTATTCTTGGAAACAATGACAAGATGCTCCTCGGCGCAGTTTCGATAATTACCTTCTTGCCGCTCTCTCGGCAGAGACCAGACCGAACCAGAGGACAGATTTCCACCAACAATCACCGTCGTCTCCACGGCTACCGACCTTTAACGGTCGCCTTTAATACCTAAACACGGATAGGAGTAATTTTAGTTAGATACCACGTAGACGAGTAAATATGTTATAAAAAGTATAAATAGGAGGTTGATATCAATTTTTTTCTAAAACCAGGTATACGTTTCTAATAATCGCAGATGGGAAAATCCCGAGACCTTCTAGTTCCAGTATTGACAAAGATTTATGGAGATCTTGCGTCAAATAAAATCGTATCGTTAATCGAACTTCGAGAATCCACGTGTCTTAATCGAACTTACGCGTTTTTGTCTTCGTAGAGATCACAATGATCTAATCCTAACGAAAACCTGTTATTAATTCGACATTAGCGTCGATTTTACTAAATCGTATAGTCGATGGAACGAGCCGTTTTAACCGCTCGCAGCGAAGATTTAGCTAGGAGACCCAGTTGCTCCCGACTACCGATCTACCGGCGACCATAACCCACATCGACGGATCCACCACAGTAGCCACGGTCGCGAATTCTTTTTATCAAGCTCAGATCGGTGAAGCAATTGTCCCCGAAACCGCAGCGAGAACCGGTGGTCGAAGTCGCCGAGCCGTTAAGGCCGGAATAAGCAGCGAAGGAGTAACGAGCTCGAACCGATTTCATTGTTGCAGGTGAAGATCTGGTTTCAAAATCGTCGCGCGAAGGCGAAGCGCATGCAGGAAGCGGAGATCGAGAAATTGCGGATGTCGGCGGTCAGGCAGCACCACACGACTCTGTACGGGTCCCATCCGGGCCTGCTGGCCCCGGCCAGCCTCTATCCCGTCGGGATGCTGTCTCATCCGGGCCTGACGCCGCACCATCCCATCTCCCAGCACCCGTCCAGGGAATGAGAGCAGCGGGAGCAGCCGGATAATCGTCACGACCGGTAGTGAACCGACTTGCCCACACCAACCATCCGTTCTCCGGCGAATTTCGGCCCTGATCCACGGAATCCGCGGCGAAATCGCAAGAGGAGAAGACGACGCTGGAACTCCGAGTCGCGAGGAGTCGAGAGAGAAGAAGTCGCGTTCATCGAGCGTGAAAAGAGGGAAATGCGAGCGTTTTCCGAGCGGACGAGGCTCGATTCAGCGAGAACTTTGGACTTGAGCCTTCGAGGCGAACCGTCGCGTGGTTAACTGAAACTCGTCCGGCGAGAGAGAGAGAGAGAGAGAGACGAGAGACGAAGCCAAAAGAACGAGAAGGTCGCTCCCATGGGGAGCCATGGTGTATCGTGAATCTGTGCCAATATCAGACACGCCGTTGCTCCGCGTGTCTTGTACATACAGTGTAAATAATCGTCGTTCTCGAGTTGAAAGTTCACGTAGTCCTGTAAATACCGATTAGCTTGTCCTCCAGGGATCGGCGGATCCAAGCTGCCGAGTCTGTTTTCCAGTTTTGTATAAATGTAAAACCGTCGCCGAGAGAGTAGCAGAGTTTATTTAATAAACCACAGTATAGAATTAACGCCTGTTGTTTCTCACTGAATAATTCCCAGTTCTCGGCGATTTCCGCGATTTCCCCAGTCGAGAGGAAAGAACGCGGCGGAGATCGGAGGAAAAATTCCATTCCGCGAGACGGAACGACGGTTGTTCCTAATTGAATCTCGATCGACGAAAGCCCGTAGCTCGCGTGCAGGTTACGGGCGTCGTTAAACGTCGATGAAAATGGGAGAATCACGGGAGGATGGCTAATTGAAAAGCTCGCGGAGCGTTTTCGCTCGTCGCTGTGCACGCGGTCGATTAGAAAGTTGGAATAAATTACCAATGGCAATTAAACGAGCCGATGATCCTCGCGACCCGGTGATCGATAAATCGAACGAATTTATTTCCCCGGCAATAGCCCATAATCCGCTTTAATGTTCGAATAACGCTCGATTTATGATCGCATAAATGACAACAGGCTTTTAGGAGAGTCGGGACGTTCGCGTATAAACCGACGATCGGTTTTACGGATACGGAGATGGATGTTAGAGCGGGGAGGGACGAGGGAAAAGCTGCGCGGGGACGTATGGGAACGCATGGGAACGTATGGGAATCGTGTACGGTTGACGGCCGGTTTTTTTCCAAAATTTATCGTCGAAAATATCGCCGGAGATATCGGCCCGATCAATTTCCCCTGGCCGATCGCTCGCGCTCGATTCGTTACCGAGCGCTTCGCCGCGAATTAAAGCTATTCAAATGATAGGAAACTTGTTTAAGCGAACGACCAGCCAACCGGAGGAGAAGAAGCTCCAGCAACTTTCTTCGATCTTCTCTAACAAGTTCGGCAATCATCGGCTACTAATCAACTACAATCCTACCAATTCACACCGGGGCTCCTCTCACCGCCACTGCGCTTATGGCGTGAGTCATATTTCACGAAATCACGGTGTATCATCTTCAATGTTTCCGATTCTCCCGCGACCAGACCGAGAGAGAGAGAGAGAGAGAGAGAGAGAGGGGACGAGAGAGACGGAAATGTTCCCGTTGATTCGACCGCTTATCCGAACCTTCATCGGATACGGGATTCCGCTTTATACGTTTTCGAATTAATAAAGATTTTTTCCCGAAAGATTACGACCTTACTCGGACGGATTCCAAGATTTAGTAACTGTATCCTAATCAAAAACTCGAGTCTTCGCAGGCAGGCCCAGCGTGCCCCGTCCTTATCTTTCCATTCGCTTTCTCTTTATTTCGTATATTCGACGACATTAACGCGCGTATTCCGGACGCCTCCGCTTCTCGGGCTCCTCTCTTTCTCCTCCTTCTCCTCGACGCTCCTGTCTTCCCGTAAGCAGAGCCACGAACCGACGCGAAATTTCGCGATACTCACCGAGAGTATCGGCGATTAGAGTGAGTGGAAAGGAGCAGGCCAAACTCGCACCCCTTTGCTCCGTTTAACCGAGAATCTTTCTGCGATCTTTGGCGAAGCTGTTCCTCGAACGCTGGTCGAAGCGCGTTGGTTCTAAAGCGGAATCCTAAAAGAGGCTGACGGTCGGGAAGCACGAGCCCAGGGACACGGGGTAGGTTGGCCGGGCACGAAGGTCCGATGGCAATCTTCGCGGGGTGAACAGGTCCCCTGGCCTCCCCGTGCCCCTTTCGTTCCCTACCGTTCCGACGGTGTCCAACTGGTGGCACTCTCGCGTCCCGGCGATTACGTCGCGACGATTACGCGGTAGCCGAGAATGGCGTCTCTGTGCGTACATGTCGCGGGAATAAATTAGCCGTGGCAATTAGTTTCGGAATCGACCCGCCCCGGGCGGCCGGCGCCACCATCTTGATTGCACCCGTGGAGAACCTTTAAAGACAGTAGCCAGCACTGTTTGCCGAAAGGCTCGGCAGCGCCGTTCGCGCGGCCTAATTAGCGATGCCCACCGAGATATCGCCGACGTACGCTAATAATACCGAGCATAAATATTCCGAATTTTTTCGTCTGGTGGCCCGTCCGATCCTCCTCCTCCTCCTCTTCTCCTCCTTCTTCTTCTTCTTCTTCTTCTTCTTTCCTCTTCCCTTCGCGATCTCTCCTCCGCAGGCTTCTTCCACTCGGAGCCTCGCTAATTTCTTATCGTCGATGCCTCTTATCGCGACGAGGCTTTTTTCCCCGAGATAACGCCGCGAGAGGCCGCGAGCGAGCGTCCGTTTCTCGACAGCTCGCGAATCGAAAGTGAAAGCGAAGACGCTGGAGACCGCGTGGGTGCCTCGCGGGTTTGCCCAGTTAGCGCCAGCTTAAACGTACTAATTGCTCGGCTCAATTTCTCCGTTTGTTCCTCGGCTGTGGTCCTCCGCGGCGCAAACCGAACTTCCACTCGCTTGCTCTCTCGCGCCACCCCGCACTGACCCTTCACCCTTGCCCGTTCACGTCCGACGCGCCACTAATCGAATAATTAAACGTTTCCGTCGATTCTTCGGACTCGAGCCAGCTCGACTCCGCGAATCGCATTGACTCGGCCGACCTTGGGCATAAACTATCCCGCAACGGTCCCACGATTCCGCCGCGCCACGTGAAATCGAGCAGCAGCCAGACTGTCCGCAGGAATGTGGGTAAAAATGTGGGTAAAAATGCCGGGAGAAGCATCGGTTGGAAAAGGTTGGTTTTCCGTGGCTGGTCGAGCAGCGAGAGATGCACGCGTGCCCCTCGCGTATCGCTATCTCCTTATCGAGATTGCTCCGTTTCCAGCGACTCGTCTCTCGCTTTCCGCTCGGTACGCATGAATTTTAATCGCGTAATTAGTCGCCGGTCACCGGTCTCCTCCTCTCCGCCGCTCCTTTTGCTCCGCGTTTCGTGTACGCAGATAACATCGATCAGATGATATCGCCTAAGCTACCGGTCCGCTTGTTAGGCCTAACTGCGCCACCCCGTCATCCGTTCACGTTAATGCCGCATTATCTCGGCTCCCGTTTCAATGAACGGCCGAGGGAAAAATCGGCCTACACGCTCCATCGATAAGGGAACACACCGCGGGGAATTTCCTTCGTTTCCCTCGTTACAGGTGCGCGCGATCCGCTCGACTAATTAGCCCGTCTCTCGCTGCCCCGACTCGCCAACCCTCTCCGCCTCTCTCGCGCCATTGTCGCGTTTCCACCGATCTTCCGACGATCATTACCCTTCTTTCCACCTGGACCAAGGGCTGTTTCGCTCAACGCTGCTTTTCCGAGTCTCGCAGGGTGGATTCTCAGGATGCGTCGCGGATCTCGAGTCGAGAACGCTCGATCTTGCCAAGCGGAAGATGCTACGTGGAAATTTTGGCGAGTAGAACTAGGAAGTGTCAAGTATCCATCAGCGTTAGGGAAAATTTAAGACGTATTTACAAAAGCCGGTATAAATACTTGACTGGTCTGTTAAGCGGCGAGAACTGATAGGACGATCCGCGTTATTTTCTAACGGGAAACCGCGTTGAACATAATCAGCGTGAACCGTAATTACCGGAGTTAGACGGATATTATACGACTGTTTCTTCGAACGAGAAGCAGTCGAGTTCAATCGCGTCGTATACTTCTCCCATCGATTTTTCGTTTCGATTTTACTGAGCGAGAAAGAATCGAAGACGCTGGTTCGTCGTATCGTGTCCAATCTTTCGAAAACACTCCTCTGCTACGGTAGTTTTCTAGAGGTTTGAATTATCGAGACTCGGCCGTGTAATAAACCGTTCTCATCTGCATCCTTGATCTTATCCCTATGAAGTTAGCTGGGTTAAGAACTCTCTCACCTTTTTCTTAACTCTCCGCGCACGGCAAGATATACATTAACTGCCTCGAAAAGTTGACGCGTTTCGATGACATTCGTTTTTTGACTCTACTCGCGCGATGAAATTACTCGCGTCCCGCTCTGTAATAAAGGCTCTTCTGAAATAGTTCAAACAGACGATCCTCTCCGTTCTCGCTTATCAGAAAAATTCCTATTACCTCGGAGAGTTGGACAGAACAGAATCGTGGCTCGGTTCTGCCGCATTCTCGAGCAGCTTCCAACCCCTTTCCAATTTTCCTCGGCCATCTCGTTCACGCACACGAGTACCTCGCGGAGACACGAAGCCACGAAACTCCTCGGTTACGATCTTTGTCCGTCCGTTTCACGCGGTTCGAAGAGTTCCGACGTAAGAGATTATTTTCGTAGCGAGATAACCAACAGCAGGGGATCTCGGAGCCGGCCAGTGCGTTGGCCTCGGCCCGTTATCCGGCGGCCATCTTCGCTGGAAAATCGTCATCCGGATGTTGTATCAGGGCGCTGCATCGAGGCCTCGCTTTTCCACGGGGCTTAATAAGCGCTGCAGCAAGCCTGGCCGACACGAAATTTATTGTAATACGGGTCACGAGGGACTGGTGATTCCGAGAATTCCACGCCGTCTCCCGATAACGCTAGCTCAAACGCGCAGATGCCCTCTCGCGATTCGCGCAATTACGTAATTACGCGGCCGGGATCGAAGGAATCCTCTCGCTAACGGATTAGATCTTTCGCTGTTCGTTACCGGTTACTTAACCCCGATGCCGCGCGATTTACTCGCGCCGTTTAATTTCCCTCGGTTTTATAGCGCGGTCCACGCGCGAGTTTACAGTTTTCCGCCCCGATCGGTTGTTACAGCCGCTTTTCGCGTATTCCGTTTACAGTCGGTAGTCGGTTAAAACCCCTTTCATTTCGCTCCTCGATAATTCCTAACGCACGCCAGCCTTTTAATCCTCGCGTATCGTTATATTCTTTTATTTTCAGGGGTTAATTATCGGTCCCCTGGATTTCCAGTCGAGCGAGCAGATTCGGCTGAGAATCCCGGGACCGTGACCGTCCGCGCGTTTATCGCGAGGTTCCTTCGAAATTCTGAAAGCTTCTCGTTCGAAAGAGGAATCTCCGCGGCAGGATTTCGAGCCCGATACGCCGGCTGAATGATCGTATAGAGCGTCGTATAATTTTTTCCCGGGCGCTGATATCGCGGTTGTCCGTCGGAGAGAAGAGAGTAAATCCCGGGGTACGAGTCCGGCGGAGGCCTGAAAACAGAAAAATGCTGTTCGAAAATCTTCGTAGCAATCCGACTCCTCTCATTACCGGCAGAGATACTCGTGCATTAAATTGAGAAGTAACTTCCGCGAGGTAAAAACCATTTTATGCCCCGGTACGTGTTCTTCCTGATAAGGTTATTACTCAGATCGGTCTCCGCCGTTCGAACAATTTAATTCCAACTAGTTTTCTTCTCTCCGTCCCGTGGGCCAGCCCGAGCTCCGCGATTCGAACGCGTTACGGCCAGTCCCCGAGTCCATTTCGCACAACGAATCCCCATTTTCCTGGAAACCGCGATTTCCTCTCCGTGCGTCCGACATCTCCGAAGAGATCCGTGACGTCTCGAATCGTCCGGTGAAAAATCTGAAAATACCGAGGACGTCATGGGCTCGGGCTGTTGCTCGCGCGAACTCATTCATAGCGGTGGCAGATTTCTCGGAAAGGGAACAATGCCGGGCGTCTCGGAGCGCGCACAGCGCGAATAAAACACGGTCTGTCGTGGAATTAAGGCGCCTGCTCCGGGGAGCAGGCCTTAATGAGCGATTAAACGCGGCGTTATGCAACGAAATTAATTATCTGCCGATAAATTCCGGGCTCCGCGAGAGGATGTATTAATGATCGCGATAAAGCGCGTGGCAGAAAACACGCGAGGATACAGATTGCAGATTACCCGGTCGGTGTGCGCCGCGTGTCCGTGCACGCAGCCGTGCACGCGTGTGCGTCGCGTCCGCGATGAATCCGTCCGCGGATAACCGCGCCGATTTTTAGACCGATTCCCTCGCTTAATCGCGTCCCCGACGTCTTTATTCGCCACGCTCGCCGAGCAAACCAGACCATACTTCCTCGCTGCGGGAGACGCTCTCGATTTAGGCGCTCTCGAGGATTTACTCCCGCGTAATTACTCGGGAATCCCTGATCGACGTGGACTTGGCATCTCAACGGGATGGAGAAAAATTTGGTGCGCCGCGGTTATCAATTTAAATCCGAAGGTGAAACGGTGGCGATGTCGCAATTAACGCGTCGGTTTTCACGCCGCGTCGTCTAGCCGAGGCGAAAAGTGGAGTAAAGGAGGGGTAGAAACGGAGAGCAGTGGAATGTTTCGTTGCTCGGTAATCGCCGATACCGTTCGCCACGCCTATCGCACCGAAGCGGAGGAATAAGCGAGAAAGCCGGCGCGCGTCGCGGGGCGTCGCGGGGCGTCGCGGAACGTCCGGTAAGTCGTTGGAAATTTAATAAACAGAGGAAGTGAGAAAAATGGGATAACGAGGCTGGCGATCAGCTGGTTTCGCAACGGTCCGTCGAAACGACGGCCGCAGCCGTGGCCGATTTATCGGTGATCTAACCCCGTTTAATGGCCTCCGTCGCGTCGCCTCGTCGATCTTCGATCAGCGATCGATCGGCGATCGATCGGCGACCGATGGCGCAAGCTCGTCGGCCGATCGCGGATCCCCGTAATCGGGCAGGTCGATCCGCGCCGGCAAAAAGCTAATTTTCCACTGCCACGCGTGCAGGTTTTCATGGCGCAGCAGCGCCCATCGAGCTTCCATCCCGAGGAACCGAGACGCGCCGTTGCGTAACCGGGCCCCGGCTAATTATTATTAATTAACCACAGCGACGGCGGAGAGATTCACGGGCGAAGAAAGCGTGGTAAAGGCAAGGAGCAGGGCAAAAAATTAATTAGCATTTTGATTGGTCGCGGACGAGCGTGGACGATCGAAAATCGCGGCGATAGAAGTAGGAGAGAGAGGCAGAAGGGAGGCAGAAGAGAGGCGGGAGAGAGGAGAGGGAAAAGAAGAAACGTCCTTTTCGTACGTGCACGCTGCTAATTCGTTGCGTAACACGTGTTTTTATGCTTATGACAGCCGCCGATAGCGATATCAATTCGTGCTCATTTGCCGACATTTGCTCGCTAATTATTCGCTCACGTTAATTACGGTATAAACAATTTCGCCGAACGATTGCGAAACAGCGGTATCTGCCGTTCGTGGAATCGCGTTTCTATTCAGCCGAGGAACGCTGAAACGAGCCTAACCGTGGCCAGTGCCCCGGCAAACCGCCGCGCGCACCAAATCCAGCCTGAATTTGTACGAAAATTTATTCGCCAAACGGTCGACCGGCTCGTAACGACGCATTGGGGCCGCCTTCCTTTTAATCGACGCTTAATGGATGCAAATTTCATTCGAACGCGAAGGTTAGTCGCTCGCGGAGCAGAGGTAAGCGAAGAATCGACGGTAGGTGATCGGTTGGACGAGAAGAGAACGAGGAGAGGGGACAGACTACCAGGGAATCCGGCGCCATTTACGCAAATTTCCGTAATACTTTTCCAGCGAAAGCGATTCCAACCGATCATCCGCGGTTCTCGTTCGATTTCCCTTTCCACGCTTTCCACGCTCGAACGCGACGGATCTCCGGGAGAAAAATTCCCGGATAATTCTTCTCTTGTTATCCTAA
This sequence comes from Euglossa dilemma, assembly GCA_002201625.1. NCBI lineage: Eukaryota > Metazoa > Arthropoda > Insecta > Hymenoptera > Apidae > Euglossa > Euglossa dilemma. The sequence continues at coordinate 5,202,124 of NIJG01000112.1, forward strand.
GCCGATCGAGTCGAGAGGCCGAAAACGCGGCGCGCAGGATGCTCGCGAGACGCGGAGCGCAATTAAAGCGTAGGTAATACGGCGGAGAGGGCTCCGGCGAGGAGGACGGGGGCAAGAAACGGGGCAGCTCCGGGAAAGACACGCGACGACGCAATTAGCGAGCGGACGATCGGCATTCCGAGGCGGGAACTCGAGTATAATTCACGGTCGAAAATCGGAGATTACCCGAGGTGGAAACCGCGAGGCCGCTGGCTCGCGACATCGCGGCGAGCGACGCCAGTCATTTATCAGCGGCCAGCGATTCGATCGCGGGCCCTGAATTAACGTTAACTTCGACACGGCATCCGAATCGATCTCCGTGTTAATTAATATTCCTCGCGAGCGGCGAGCGGTGTCGGGGAAAAAAGAGAAAACCGCTGGAACCCGGCGCGGAGGTACGCGGATAGAGCGAGAGGATGCGAGGGAGAGGGAGAGAGAGGACCGAGCGACGTCGGGAGCGAAAGAGAGGATTTTAGTTAATCCTAAACCGGTTATAAACGCGTCTGGTCATCGCGATATCGTTGACTTACTAATTGGATGGATAAAAGACAAATATATTTGGTGGCGAAGGAGCGAGGGGAGAGACGATTGACTTAGGGGTTAATCGTCGACTCGTAGCTATCGTGAAAATCGTTTTTGCCTGCAATGGAATCGGTCAGCAGGCCTATCGCGACCGATCTAATTACCCCGTGTAAATAAGTCCGCTCCGCTCTTCGTGGTCTGCATCTAATCGCCGCTCGGACGTCGTTCGGACGTGGTTGCGAAACGCAACGGAAACTCGGATACCGATAATCGGAGTATCAGCGGAGGTTGGCGAAAAATCGGAATCAGTTTTCTGCCAGACTCGCAATTTTCTCGCGGCAAGCGTTTCGATCCATCTGTGGAATATTATCGGTATCTTTACGCTGGCTTTTATCGCGGTTACCGCGATTGCCACGCAAATTATTCGCGAAACGATCGCTGCTGGCCGACCACTCGGATCTCTGCCTGCTGGTAGAAATTTCTATCGCGGGAAGAAGCGATCCTCGATCTTCGTTAAGCCGGCTACTCGCTCGTCCAATGAATCCGTCGGCGTAACGTGCCGGGCAACTTTCTATCCAGCCATTTACGCGACGTAACATCGCGCCATAATTTCGCGCAATTTATTCGACGGCAAGGACGCTCGGTGAATTGTTACTCGTGCACCGCCTAAGTGCGCGCAAAGTGGTAGCTCGTGTAGCCAGGCCGTAGGTGGCCGATACCAAAGCAACCTCGTATCGTAAACCACGCGTTATTATTGTTTCCCAGCGTGGAGAAACGCGGATTCTTTCCGAGACCCTCCGGCCAACGATCGATCACCGTTCCGGAAGGGAAGAGTAGAAATAGGTGAGAACAGCAGAGAGAGCTCGAAGCCCTTTCCATTTTTACTACACGCCTGGCAAAATCTTTTCCGTCCGACACGGTAACGAGACATTTTATTGGGAAACGATACGACACGAGGATAGAAAAGTGTTCCTGGTCCACGTGCTTTGCGGCGGAATATTTAAGTATAACGTAAACTATTACTAACCTAATACTAATTATTAAAAGTACGAGCAAAAATCGCGCAAGATATTCTGAAATATACGCGTATTAACATCTTACCTTCGAGTTCGAATGGCGCGTGGCAGAGTGAACAACAGCGTCGGACACGTAGAGACGCGTCGGGGCACACCGAGCCGTTTCGTCCGACCGTGACGAAGAATAACAAGCGACTGAAACAGAAAAACATCGCAGAAATTTAACTACAGGCCCGAGCCGTGATGTTTACGTCCGGTCCTATCTACTACGACCCACGGCTCTCGCTCGTGACACTCGTGTTTGGATACGTACCACGAGCCTCGTTCGATATCGTAGGCGAAAGAACGAACGTTTCTCGACCCCACGCGTATCGTCCACGCTTTTGCACCTAAAACGCATCCCATCCCGAATCCCGGTATTACTTTAAAAAGGTTTAAATCCAACGTATGCGCTCCATTCGTAAATGTACCTGGCGGACAAACGGTTTGCCCGTAAAATTCGTGGATAAAAATGAAACTCGTGAATCGGAAGCTCGTGAACGCGAGAAAAGACACGGAGTTACGACATACTCGAGCGACGCACGCGTGTGTGACAGCGAGTGGAAAGAAAACGGTGGAAAAAAAATAGAAGAGCGCCCGGCTTTGTAGCGGAGAGAAAAAAGGAGCGGTCGGTCGGTCGTGGGTGAATGCAGCGTGAAAAGTCAGCGCGATAATAAAGCGAGTTAACCTGAAAAGCCGGCTCGCGAGCGCGTTTCTCGGGTTATTGTGAGCGGAAGACGGAGAAGGAAAGAGAGACTCGGTCCATTGAAGGAATTTCGAGCCACGACCCAGTTCGAATTTCTGAATGCTCTGGCAGGTCGCGTTCCAACCGGGTTGAAACGTCTTATTCCCCGGAATGAAAGCCGGAGTCTATCGGCGTTGCTATATTAACTCCAGCGGGACGATTGTTCGAGGAGAGAAAAAAAGGGAGGGAGAAACGTGCGAGGGATGAAGCTACGGGGGTGTCGAGAAGGTCAAGGTGGATGCACGTCTCGATGGATCCGTTGTAGTTACTCGCTCGACCAAGGTGTGCGAGGCTAGGTATATCTCCACGCTCCATCTCGAGCTTAATTTCTCGACCCATCCGCGCGATCTTTCTCACGGTAGTCCGCGAAATTCCCCGGCAAATCGTGCGACCTTCGGAAATGCTTCCAACGGTATCAATCGGGAATTCTCCGCCGTTCAGAGAGAGTTCTGGCACTTTGCAAACGCGACACTCGCGCTAATTGATCGTCGAAGCACCTGCTGTTCGATTCCAGCATTCGAGAAATTCGAGGAAATTCGAGGAAATATTGTCGGTTGAAAAGCGACGAGTCGGTTGCGAAGCCGAGCAGTAGCAGCAGCAGCAGCTCGATCTCCATTATCCGTTATCAGCCGGAGCCCCGCGAGGCTACAAAAAGATCGTGAGATTAGGAGGGAGATTATTTATCGCGCGTTTCCTCGACGGCGGCGGCTGGACTATTACGCGAGTGGCGAGGGGGAAAAAAGGCGGGTAAATTAAAAATTTGTTAAGAAAGACTCGTAATTACCCAGGCTGTCGGGCCCGGGGGCCGGGTTCACTCGTTTTTCGCCGATAATGTCAGCGAGCCACCGGGCTCCGGCCATTTTCTTCCTGCCATCCCTTGGCGGAGGTGGTCGGAGGTGGTCGAAGGCGGTCGCCCGTGTACGCCGTTTATATCTGATTGTCCCTCGGGGGCTGGTGTAATTAAACTCGAACCAAAATTGCCCGCCGCGCCGGCGAAACTTCTGTCCCGCTCACTTACCAACTAACCGACCAACAACGCTTCCATTCAGCCATTACACGGCTCCGTTTGACGATCGACCGAACGAAAGCGGAAGGCTCGTCGCCGCGTCGGATCCACGTACGATTAGCGTAACCAAGCCTGCGTTTCCAGGGTGTGGCCATTGTTCGCGATTCGCGATTCGCGCGAGATTCGCCCTGATTTTTATCCTTCTCCGGAGCATTCTCGCGACCGACGCGTATCGATCGGTATCTGCTCGCTAAATCGAATTGTCTTCCGAAAATTTTGAAATCTTCTAACTCGATGCGACGAAGGAAATTTTATGGAATAATCGGATCCAATTATGGTTACCGCGACTATCGAAGTGGGTTGAAATTTCGAATCAGCTTCGAATTCTTCTCCCGAATTTCCTTTTGAGAGAGACTGTTCGCCCTTGAGGCGTCTGGAAGGACACCGGGCCGAGAGAAGGAAGAAAGGGTAAATTACAAGGGCGATTCCGGCGGCGGGACAAAACTATTCCGGCGCCGCGACGTCCTACGATAATTAACGCCATTATAGCATTTAATTGCCGCGAGTGGCAAGACCACCCTTCGCCCACCGCCATCTTGTTTTTCCCTGTCTCCCTTCCATTACGGCCGCTCCGCTCTGCCGGAGGGTGGAAGCGCAAAATGGCGGTTAATCCCGCCGGGGGCGGCTATTTAAATTCCGCTTCGCTTCGAGCCTCCCGTGAAGCCGTTTACGCTCTGGCCCGGGATCAAGCAACTCGGACCGAGTTCTTCCCTCTTTCCGTAATCCTTTTCGTTCCCCGAAATTCCCCGAAATTCCCCGCGGAATGCCAGACGTTGCCTCGCGAAAATCGCGAGCTCGCCAGACATCCGAGCCGCGTAATTCGAGCATGCAAATGTCCAGGTGAAATTGCGGAGAAGCAGGATCTGCCAAGGAGATCTCATCGAGACCTCTTGCTCGATGATACCTGGATACTTTGCGAAAGGTGACGTTGAAAACGATTACTTTCGCCTGTGCGATAGGTAAAGTGAACCGATAGAACTTTTGCGGATCAAGAAGACTCGTCTCGCCTGTGTCTCCGCTTAGATCCTTATACGGTTACCTTACGAGTGTAAATAGAATTAGCAGCGTCAATCAGGCACACGCCTCTCTCGATTCTTCCAACGCCCCTTCCCGTTCGAGCCTCGGGAGCTTCGTCGAAAGTCTTTCTCTCGCGATTCAACCGGCTCATCCGACTAGTTCGGTCGATGGTTTAGCTAGGATGGAAGATGCACGCGTGTCAAACGGGGCGTCTCTTCCTACTGCGATCAATTAGAGATTTCTCGCGAGGCATGCACGCCGACTCGCCCACGCGATTCCGCGAAGGAGTTTCACGCGAGAGGTGGCCGGTAATAGCCAGATTCGCCGGTTGAAATGCACAATTCAGCCGGGTGAACCTTGACCCAAAGACGTTCATCTTGGCATTACACGTTTCAGGCGCTCGACCCGCTCGACGATTCTGTTCTTTCGACAGTCTAATACCTTACAAACCGAGCAGCGTCCTAACACCGCGAACACCCTGCGCGGCCGAAACGCTCGGCAACGAGCGTCGGAGCGCCGGCTCGGCGTCGTAAATAGCCGCTTTCACGGGAATATTCCTGCGAGAGTACGGCGCGTATTCTTTGGCGTATCCTTTAGCGGAGGGCAGGGATCGTGCGCCAGTTTTTCTGGCCCGATCCCTCGGTCCCGACACTTTGACCCGTTGCAGCCGGAACACGGCTGAGCCGCGCGCGTGTGCCCGCGCATCGTGGTGCACGTGTGCCCGTGGTCGCACACGATCCCGCACACCGCAGCTCGGAAAACGGAGAAAGACGGCCGGGGACAGGGAGAGAGAGAGAGAGAGCCGGAGAGATCGTGAGATATTTATGCGTCGCATTGTCTCTCACCGATAAGTTTCGCCGCGGCAGGACGAGGCCTACGACGACAACTTCATTCGTGCGGGCCCCTCGGAGTTATGAACCACCGGCCCGGCATCGTATATACGCCGCGATTCCGCTCCGCGCCGCTTTGTGCACGAGTGCACACGCCGATGCACACGCGTGTCCTCCGCGACGCACCACCCGGATACTCCTCCGAGATGTATCTCGGCAACTCGAGGAAGCGAACGAAGAAATATCTAGGCCCTCTTCCGCGCCGCCTCCTTATTCCTCGCGATTCCCTGCGCGCCGCCACTTTTGCGCCGCGACGCCGGAAACGCGACGTTCGATAAAGCGGAAAACGGACGCGTAATTCCTCTCTCCCACGATATTCCTGGACCGGCGGGCGCCGCGACGCGTCTCCTCGGGAGAATGCTCGGCGAAGAGGGTGAAACAAAGGACACGGGGCCCGCGGGAAACGCGATTCGCGCTATCTCGGTTCGCGTAGAATCTGTTTGGCTGGAAGAGATGGATCGGGCCGCGCGTCATTTGTCATCGTATCCCGTGGTATCTGGCTTGGGAGAAACGAACCGGGGGTACGGTGAAATGAATCGGGCCGGAGGGGGACGGAGGGGGCCGCGGGGGACGGTCGTCACACGTGGCGCGGATGGCGTTAAAACGATGTATCGGTGGGCGATCTAAAATCATCGGACAATGACGCGCTAACTGGATAACTAGCGGGGTCCTCCTTATCTCGAGGAACGATAAGCGCACGTGCCAACCCTCCCCGACCTTCGTCATATTACATTAGCGCCCATAGAATAATGTATCGAGGGGGTGTCAACCCTCGGCAGCAACCACTGTACGACTATATTCACATGGTAATGCGAGCGGAGCGCGATATCTCGCGCCACGAGGGTGAAGTGTTATTAACAATTTGGCCTATCGGGAATCGGTCGGTCTCCGCTCCGTCAGCGCGCACACCGGGGCCCGGGGCCCTCTTCTTCGACCCGTAAACGACTGTCGAGATCCCGTCCGCGAGATATCGCCACGCTTCTTTCGCCTGCGTGTCCTCGTGGTCCAGGCCGCTGCCTTCCGAACGGCTCTCGCCTCGGGTTAATATTTATACACCAGCGGAGACCGACGCCGAGAGAGTTCCAGCCGATTCTAACGTCTCTTGGTAAATATCGAAAATTTTATTGGGACTGTTCGTCCAGGTGCAAATTGCCGGCGGACGTATACACGCGCGTATGTACCTACGTACACGTGTAGACATTACGCTGGAACAAACGCGCAAGTTTAAAGGTTTAACAAGTCATGCACGGCTCGAACGGACCAAAGCTCTGGCATCGTCCGCCGGATCTCGGGCTTCTTACCGCGGTCCCTCTAACAAGCCGCGGTTCTCCTCTCTCAACGGTTCTCCCGCAAACGAACCATCCAACGGAGACTGCCAATGAATTGTGCTTACTGTTCTTCCGCAGCGATGCGGCACGGAAACGGTATCGCCTCTCGGTGGTCGTCGTTAATTCTCACCTTCCGTTAACCGGCCGCCGCCGACGCCGCCGCCTTTCCTGCTCGAGCATCGTTGGTAATTGCCGCCTGGACGTCGTTTGCTAGCCAGCTTTTCACCCGGATGCCTTAGGGATTTATTAACCGCGCCAGCCACGGCTCCTCGCCGTCGAGCAATGGTCCTCGGCTATCGGTCCGTCCGATAAAACCGGTAATCGATAGGTAATCGATAACGAATACCCCCGCGCGCAACATCTGTCGCGAGGCGGCTCGACGCGGCACGAAGCGGCGCGAAGCGGCGAGGAGCGGAGATGGCGCAGCTGGGATCGTTAACGTAACGAAAATAGCCGGCGGAATTCAGCGCGAGGTGAGCGGAGACGCGGCGCATTACCGCGACAATTACCGCCGCGTTCTATCCCCGTTTTGCCCGGCGAAACAAGGGAGGCCGGCTCGAAAACCGAGCGGAGGTGTTAAACGCGGCGAGGCGCGCGGCAAACAGCCGCCGAGATAAAGCCTCGGCCGGGCAGGCAGAGGGGTGGCAGAGGGGGAGGCAGAAGGGAGGGAAGGGAGGAGAAAGAGAGAGCTCGTTAGGATTTTTCCGCGGGTGTTAACCGGCCCGGCGACGAACAGAGCGACGAACAATGCTGTCCTGTGTGGAAGCGCAGCGCTAACGAGACGACCGAACACACCGGCTGGCCCCCGTCAATTGTTTCAGCAAACAACGAAACAATGGACAGTGGCCGAGCGATACTAATGGTCGGTTTATACGCTCCTTAACTCGCCGGCTCCCTCTCTCGCCGGACAGCGAACCGAGGCCTCTTCTCCAGGCCAACGAGAGACGCTGGAGCCATATTGGGCCACCCTGACTCTTTCCCCACCGATACCTCCACCGAGACGAGCTTTTTCTTTTCGCCTCCTCTTACCAACCATCCCCCTTTCCCTCGCCCTCGATATTTAGATTATCGCCGTTCAGTCCGCTTCTCGATTAGCCGGTAACCGCGCACGCGGATCTCTCTCCACAGCCAAGGGGTGCGTTCCATGTTTCTTCTTTCCGTGGAAATTCCCGTCCTAACACGACGAATCCACCGTTGGTGGATTGGTCCGAAGAACGAAATCGTAATTCGAGGCGAGACGTCGTAAGCCAAGCGAAAGGATGGTAAAAATTGATAGAGGAACGTTACCGGTAAATACGAAGACGTGGAAATAGGAGGGTGGTAAAAATTAACAAAGGCGAGATGGAACGGAGAGGGTGACGGACAGGGACGGAAGAAGGGTGGCGCGGAGAACGGGGGAGGGTTGGAAGAAAGAGGGGTTAGACGCGAACGAAATAGGTAAGGGGAGGTTAGAAATAGGAGCTAACCGAGCGTGAGAGATTAACCCCTCTAACAGCGGCCGCCCAGTATATCAAGGCGCGTGATAAAACGCCGCCGGCCTCTGGCTGTGTGTTGCCACCCCTAACTGCCTCTATTGACTACCAGAATCCAATATATTCTACTCCAACGGTGGAGAAAACCGACTGGGAGGCGCCGGAATTTCATACATCTTCTTTCGACGATCCATCGCTTGGGGTGAGACCGATACCCTCCCCTTCTCTCCCTTCCCCTGTCGCCCTACCCCCTGGTCCGCGTGTACTTTGCGCCCCTCCACCGCGACCCTGCCAGTTCTCACGGATACTGCGATAAACTCACGATCGCTTCGGATCGAACTCGTTCACCCCCGAAACCGAGAGCCCGCTCGACTTCGGCGGTGTCCTTCCACGCGATTATTTCCATCTTACCAGGGGTGGATACCAATCGATCCCGTTAATCCCAACGTTCGAATCATTCCGGTATTTATAGATTATTACACCGAGACTCTGGTTGGTTCTGTTAACTTTTTTTTTTTTTTTTTCACCAGTCAATCGAGAATCTGTTTTATCGAAAGCTAAATAGATGAATTTAGATCTAATACTCGCGATAGATTTAAATTTAGAAATTAATTAAATTTAAATTTATCGCGAGTCGCAATTTATCGTTCGATAATATAGATCTAGAAATGTGTGTTCCTCGATGAATAAAAAGGCACTTTGACCGGTGGAATGATCGGTAAACGAAGAAGTAAATAAATCACAAAAAATTGTATATATTACATCCAAGGCCAGGTAAAATGACGAAATTTCAATTAAAAATTTAAAATCCACCGTTTGGAGCCTGGTAGGCTTGGTATTAAACCGTGACGCAACGAAAAAACGATTACGCGAGGCGAGTTATCTCGTCATCTCCGGTTGAAGGAACGAGGAACGAAGAAATTAAGGGATTAGCCGAGATGCTTATCCAATTCCAACTCTTTCTCGAGCAATATATTACTGTTCTTTTAAATATCCACTTTTTATCGAATTCTAATTGCCTTTAATCCGTTTGTTACGTAAAGGAATACGCCTGTTTGCCATAAGACATAAGAAACTATCTGCGATTGCGTAACACCGCTCGGTCAACCTGCGTCAATTCGTTGGACTTTACGATTCGATCGCATTTTCTATACTTTTCTATATTTTCTCTATGCTACTCCAAGGGCACGGATAGGTGTGTACTGTTTTCGGAGGTAGAGAACGGAAACAATTGGACGCGTCCGAGGGATCGGATGTCGGTGATCCTGTCGGAGTGGCAGAAGACAAATCCAGCGTTCGCGGCGATGGAAAAGGGAAAGAAGGCGAGTAACACGGGATCCGGGCCATAGCCAGTCTAATGCCTAAACACCCTAATAGCTCCGTAAACAACGGGGCCGGCTTTGAAGTCGGGCGCAATTCCAAATTTTTCGAAAAGATCCGAGCGGAAACGCCGACTGCTCGGTTTGACTTGTAAGCGGATAACGTTGAGTCAACGGCTTATTGTTTCAGCGGGGTTGCTGGATTTCCACCACTTCCAGGGTTATCGATGGGGTTGTTTGCCCAGTTGGGCCAATACACGGGCCCACCCTTGGGAAATCTGCTCCATTTTTCCCGAAAAATCCTTTGAATGCCAACGCTCGTGTACGTTTATCGAATTATCGTTGTGTATCATTAGTAACGGGATCCGAAACGCTTTGAATCTCCTCGAAATTATATACAGGGTGCCCCTGGCTCCAACCAAGGATTCCGAAAGCGTATTCCGTGGGCCTTAACTAGGAAAGAGCGAGAACGGTTACTACCTATTTTTATTATTTATTTTCCAATTAAAATTAATCGAGACGATGAGATTTTCTTGTCCTACTATTATCTAAGCCAGAAATGCGACAGCGAATCGATTAAAATGATGAAAAATCGGATTAGGTCGAGCTTCGATCTTCCCATTGCCAATTTCGAGGGTTCTAAATCTGGAATTTCAGATTCGAGATATCCCCGGGTATCTCGCTGGCCGTTAATTCGGTTTCTCCCACGATAACTCGCCGGCGAGGTAACACGTGTTTGGTTGGACTGATCGAGCCGCGGACATTTGCGCGAAAGGCCGCGCAGATAAATTAAGAAGTCATTGTCACTTTCATTATCGCGCTATAACGATATCCTAATCTATTCCTCTCAACACGGTAGCCTGGTAATTCCCGGAGGATTTATAGAGCCGGTGCCGATCTCGTAAAAGGAACAAAAGACGAATTCTGTCGTCCGCGGTGATTACAAATTAATTTATGACGTTTGTTGCACGGCTGGGCTCGCGGTTGCGCAACCCGTTCACGTTAATTTGTCATAAACAATGGCGCTCATTGTCCGGCCCTCGAACCGCGCCGGTACAATTCTCATAAATACGCGACTCGGCGCCGAATGGCCATTGTGCGAAGGCCTCAGACGAACCACGGCATCTAATTGACACGGTTCGCCCCGATTATCGGCCACGCTATTGCCACACTCCCGATGCAAGTGCATTCGATTAACTCAAGGTGGTCCACTGTCCGCGTTGAAAACCATCCGCGTTTCTATTCCACGCGCGCTTGCCTTTTTTCCCTCCGCGAGCAACCGAGACGCTTGCGTTCCTTCGTTAACGCGATCACCGCTCCATTCCGCGGATACTTCTCTCGCGTTATTACCGCGGCAGACAGCTTGTTTCCCGACAATCGCCGTTTCCTTCCACGGCAGAATATCCTGCCGCGATTCCGCGCTGCTAAAATTTACTCCAACGGCAGGGTTTACGGGGCAAGGAAGAGGAGAGGGTCGTAGCGATACGAATATCACCGGGATATAAACCCGGGGTTCATCTGCGTTATTAAGCTCGACTCGAAGCAATATCGTCTCGGCGTCGTTACGCTCTCGAACCGAAAACTGGCCGATGTCTCGTGGGCCAGGGTCCCTCGATTCGACGCGACCCTCCCCGAAACGGGTAAATTAATAAGGGAGAAAGCTTTGGAAGAGTAAGAATCGCTTCGGTGCGGAACGAAGATAACGGTCTATCCGTTGGAGATAAGGGAGGAAAAGAAAAACAGAAGAATCAAGGTAGCCCGACTCGTATTACCACCTTCTGCCATAAGACGCGCGTTGGAGAGATAAGAGGAAGGATACGTCGGAGTGTTTCGACCTAAAGGGACAAAGCGAGGAAGGCAGGCGAGCTCTGTCGGACAAAGATGGAATCGAATTAGCCAACGATTCGCGGACGTAATACCCAGAAGGGTCGGGGGCGCGAAAAAAGCCGAGGAAGACGATGCCGGGGTGAAATAAAAGCGGTTATCCGAAGGGGCGGAGGGGGTGCAGAGGCAGAGGGACAGATAAACGGCATTTTATCTCGCGGAATAACCGTGAACTCTTCCTCATTTCGTCCCTGTTCGTTCCTCCCTTATTTCTCGCCTCTTACATCCGCCCCCGCCTCTTTCCCCGCGTTCATCCCCCTCCTCCGCTCTTTTTCC
>NIJG01000112.1:5236756-5288918 GCA_002201625.1 Euglossa dilemma
AGGAGGAGGAGGAGGAGGAAGAGAAGAAAAAGGAGGAGGAGGTAGAGGGAAAGGGAGCGGTGGTTGCGCTCCACACCGTGGTGTATACCGAACTGAAAGATCTGGTCGTTGAGATAGCGGGGTGATCTGTGAGGCCCGGTGTGTGGTACCCCTTTCGCGAACTGCTGCACGCTTTCGCAAAGGGGGCTGCGATCGAAAGGGGCCATCGAACGTAACCGTGAACGGGGAACGGGAGAAGGAGAGCAGAGAGACACGGAGCACACCGGCGCAGGGAGGCGGAGGTAGAGAGAAGCCTTTGAGGAGGAGGCGGAGGAGGCGGAGTGTGTGTGCAGCTTACGTGGACCCTCCAAGGAGCTCTCTCGGATTGAGACGTTGTGGCCTCTTTGTACCAGCCGTGATGCTTTCGGAGCACCGTATTTACGAGTAACGCCGTGTAACCGTGCGCTTGCGAACCGACCGCCCTCCCTTCTACCCTCCTCCCGCAGACCTCTTCCCTTTTCCTTCTTCCTCCCGATCCTCTCCGATCCCGCGTCTTAGAGCCAACCTCTCTTCTCTTTCTTCTTCTCCTTCCTCCTCTTCTTCCTCTTCTTCTTCCTCTTCTTCTTCGTAGCCGTTCAGAACGCGGCGCATTTGAATTCGAAGAAAAAGTACCGGCCCGCGCGACACCCGAGAGACAGAGAGAGTGAATCGTCTGGGACTTTTCACCCGGTCGTTACCGAATTCGAAACCTCCTTCTCTCGTTGCGGCCCGTTTTTCCATACCGGTCGGTCGAGGTGGACGTGAACGATCGCGCGAGACCGAGCAGCCCTCGTCTACGAGATTCTCCGGAGAAGATGATCAATTTCGCGGACGTGGATAAACCAGAGGGAAGGCCTACCGACGCACTTGGCCAATCTTTCCCGCGGAAAAAGCACCGATTGAGATATCGCGGCTCATCAGCCTACCAAAAGCCGGATATCAATCTACCTCAGCGCTGCGGGTCCGGGAAGGAAAATTGAAGATTGAGACATCGCCGGTTCGCTGTATCGGCCATGATGCCTTCCAGGCACCATATTTACGAGCGCCGCTGAATAAACGAACGCTCGCGGACTCTCTTTCTCTCTCTTTCTCCCTCTTTCACCGGGCCCACCTCTGTCTTTCTCCGGCGGTTCGTTCCTGCTGCGGATCGAGCCAGGCCGCGCCACTAGATCGCGGCGCATTTGAATTCGAAGGAAATGTACGATCGGTTAGACGGCGAGGACCGTAAGTCGTTCCATCGTGACGAAGAAACGAGGGCCTGAACGCTGCTTGACGCCGACGCTTCCCGGACTATGTCGGCGTTTTTAATGCGCCGTCGATCCTTACGAATAAATCCTCCATCCACCATCCGCTCTACGTACACAGCCACATACCGATATACCGCGATATCTAACAGTTAATTAATATGTTCTGCTTGTCAGCCACGACTCTGCTCTACAGCTGCTCCCTCTTCCGTTCTTCCCTCTCTCTCTCTCTCTCACTCCCTGCCTCTCCCGCTTTCTCCCTCTCTCCGACTCTCTCTCCCTCGCCGGCTATCGCGCTCTGTCTTTGTGCATGCGAGAATTAATTTCGCGCATGACGAGGATGCTAATGCGTTTCGTATTTGTAGCAGTGTTGTTTATGCAAATGATCGTTTGAAAAGGGTTCGGTTATTAGTTTCAGCTATTCGTCGTTAGCTTTTTGCCCGCGTATCGAGCGTTTTATCATTCGTTAAGGACCCGCCGTGTTTCCCCGTCCCGTTGAGGGTGGCGAAAAAGTTCATTCCGGTACGGTGGAATCTTTAACGAGACGTTTAAGGGGGTGACGTGTCGGTAAGAAGCATCTAGAGACTTTTATCACCGGCCGAGGTGTCGTTACGATGCGTCGACAGGGTGTGCTTAGCGATGATTTAGAATTCTTAAGATTAACGCATTTTCGCGGGATCCTATCAATAGAAACACGCCACGCCCATGGCGAGCCGCCGGCTGGCAAAGATTCGTATAAACTTGTCCGGCGTTTTCACTGGAACATGCCGTAGTAAATCTCTCCAAAAATATCGAACAATATCCCGAAACCGTTCGACGGCCCTCGCGAATGATTCACGCTTAACCTTCGCCCTTCCTCCTCCTCGATTATCCCTTCTTTAAACCCATTCGCGGGGTAAATAGACGAAAAATTTCGCTCCAACTCTATCAACGCACCCACTCCGAAAGAAGGGAACGATCCAGGCGAAAATCCTTGCTTAATTAACCGGCCAATGACGCGCTCCGACTTTTCGTCGACGAGACGAGACGAGACGAGACGAGACGCGGATGATTGACATCGGCCGTAAACGAGCCACGTAGTCCGGAGGATTAATTATTCTTTCTGCGTGAACCCCTTTTTGAACGGTGGAGAAGGATCTGCTCAGGGGTGGCCCGAGCGGATCGGACTTCCATCTTCGATATCGCTTCGATCGGACGAGCGGTCGCCTTTGACGCGGATGACTGGCTCTAATCCGCTAACTTAGACAAACAAATGACAATGGAGATGGGTTATCTCGAGCGGAGGCCTCGATGCCGTAGATAGGGCCCGTGGAAAGGGTCGGTCGGTCCAATTCCACCGGTCGGTGTACGATTTTCGGACAGGTGGCACCAACGATTGATGCCGCTCTCTAATGACTGATGCTCGCTGCTAATTGGCAGCGATCCAATAGCGACAGGTATTTTCGTTCGGTTCACAGGGACCTTGCGCCGAGTAAGCCGCATTCTGGGAGCCGATTTTATTTACTCCCTCGTTTGTACTTGGATGTATTTAGAACACGAGGGTTGCGAGCATAGAGAATTACGACGCGTTTGGGGAATGCGGCAAAGAGTAGGGGAGATCGAGGCTGCTGGGCCAATTCCTCCCAGATTCTCCGATTTTTCATAAATCTCGTTAGTCTTACGGATTACGCGAAACTCGCTTTGAATTTATTTAACTCGACTCCGTTGGAGTGGATGGGATTCGTTTTCCTGTATTTTCCTGTATACTCGTGTCGTAAGCGGCATCGAGCAACGCGCTCCGCGGCCATAACTAATCGGAGCTTCCGTGTGCAGGCCGTGGGTAACGTTTAACGAGAAAATATCTCAATAGCGAGTAATGATACCATGGCAACCGCTTACCGATTCCCATGCGACGATTATCCCGATCCGCTCCGTATTTGTCACGATCACTGCCTCGTATTTATTCCAATCAGCGGCAACTTGAACTCGTTACCGTCTGAAACCAACCTCCCGTGCAGCTACCTACCCCACCAACGACGCTCTTGCCTATTCTAAACCTCCAACACCGCGGCGCGTCCATCTTCCCTCTCCGTCTCCGGCTCCGGCTCCGGGATTTCCCAAATATTCGCGTGCGACGAGACCCAGGTGCCGGTCGAAACGAAGACGGTCGAGACTGCGGCAGGTCGAAGGGGTTAACGCGAGGAATCGGGTCGCCGCGGCAAAAGTGTGCCAGTCGCGGTGAAATCGATGCAAACGTGGAATCCTCCACCGACTCGCGACCGCGTTATTAAGCTATCCGAGCGTCTGCTCGGTTCGAACGCGGAGTTTCGGAGATCGGGAAAGACCCGTTTCGAACGGGCGTCGAGACGGATACCTGCGAGAGGTGCCATAAAGCATCGTCTCCAGCGGAGTATTTCCAGAGTACAGCACCAGTCCCGGTGACCAGGAACCGTGGAAAAAGCGGCAAACAAAGGGAATTATTTAAACGATGACAAACGACACCGAGTATCCCCGGGATGGTGGAAAAAAATCGAATTTTCCGCCCCACCCCCCGGTGCGAGGCAGAAAATACAAATTACCCGGTCGGGGATAAACGTGGTCGGTTGGAGCCCGCGACGATGTTAAAAAACGATTTTTCTTCCCGCTGCCAGCCATTGTACCACCTATCCTCTGGTTCTCGATCGGGCCTACCTGTTTCACCGGTTGCTTCCACGCGAGATGACGCGGTGAACGCGAGGCCGGCCGGCCGGAAAATTCGCCGGACGCCCGACGTCGGCAGCTCCCACGCGAAGAAATGTCGTGGACACGATTTCATTAAGCTCTCGTAAGAAGAGTCATCTCTACGAGTTTCCCATGAATTCGCCGGGGTCCGGGGTAGGGATATTGGACAAAGACGCGACAAAGACCGCCTCCAGGTAGAGTCTCGGAGTTGCTCCGAGTCACCGTCGAGTCACCGTCGTCGAGTCACCTGCTTCGCCGTATTCTTCGAGGGCTGCACGGACGCCCTTAATCGAGTGTAAAAGAGAGCCACTCGAGCCCGTGAAAGCAGCCACTCGAGAGCACCGGGGGACGCCGATTTGATTTACTGGCGAAACACGCGTCGTTCGAGCGTCGTTCGGGCGTCGTTCGGCCGATGGTAACGAGAGCGTGAAGGTGCAGACCGAACGGTACGGTTTCGTGGAACCCGGCAACTACCTGGTCCTCGGCAATTACAAATATAACGCTCGCGGTTAATAACCCCCGACGAGCCGAATGCCTGGATCACGTGGCTGATTCGCAAGGTAGTCAAACGCCAAATCGCGATAAACTTAATTTATACGACGCTCCTGTTTCGCCGCTGCGGTCTCTAGTATCGATTTATCCGCCTCGGGATCGGTCACGCCCTAGTTTCTCGCGATAATCGACGTCCCGTCGCAGCCCGATTAGAACGCTCGGTCGGACGCGCGACGCGCCTCGCGATTTCGTGGAAAACGGAAAGAAGAGAGGAAGAAAGGGTAGCGAAGGCGCGGAGGAGGGAAAGGCGAAAGGGTCGCGTCGGTTTCTCGCATTGAGCAATCAATAACGGGGCCTGTATGACAGGCGACGCAGAGGGCTGGTTTCCGAGAGCGTGGCTTCGCGAGGAGATGGTGGGCCCCGTGCAGGTGTTGGTACCCCGAACAGGGCACCGGTCGCGGAGCCGACAAAGGCTCCGGCAATGGGCGAGCTGCATTCGGCATTTGTTTCTGGGGATACTTAGATCGTAATCTCGCCGGGGTTCTGACTTCGGTGGTAGTTATACGCGTCGTGCCTCTCTCCACGCTCACTCTCTCTTTCTCTCTACCCCTTCTCGGATCCGTGAACGGACCCTGCTTCTCTATTCTCTTCCTCCCCCATCGGACGATTCTTTTATTCGCAGCTTCTTCTAAGAATCGCTGCGAGATCGATAACGATCGGGAATAGAGAGGGTATCGCGAGCGAAGACGCAGGGGTTAACGGAGAATTTTGGGGGTGGCGCGGCAAGGCGAATCGGACGAAGCGCTGAATTTCGATTAGATAATCGATCAGTTGCGCTCGGTGGAAAATGTAACGCGTTGGAAGCGTTTTATGGGAAGTGGAAGGATCGAATTTTCGCGCGAGCGAAGCGCGTCCTCGATCGAGTAGCGATAGAAACACGGCCGAGGTGAAATCCCGTGGCACACCGGCCAAGGAGATTCACGGGTGCCCTGTGCAGCACTCATTAAGCATGGTAATGCTCGTTCACCTTGCAGATGCTGATCGGTAGGTACCTACTAATTACCCGGGGCTCGTTCTACCGGTGCTGTTAGGCCGGGGCTGTACGGGAAGGAGGATTTCGGGCCCACCAACGCGCGAGATCGACTAATTAATTCTTCTGCGAGCGCACACGGGCCGGTGTTGCCCTGGCCGTGCCACGAGCGAGCCTCTCCCCGTGTCTATCGAGAACCTTCCATCGCCCTCCCGACTCCTCCGATCTCCTTGAATTTCACGCGTTTCGATTAACCCCGTCTGCGAGAGGCCGTCACCTCGCCGCCCACAGACCGCGTATCTACTCTCTCACCGTACACCAACAACGGAGCAGCCGATATTAAATCTATCGATATTTCTGATCGGGCACCGTCGAGACGTCGTCGAGACGCGTTAGCGACCGGCATGTTTGACTGGTTGTCACCGCGAACCACCCTGGAAGCGGCCTCCTCTGGCACCTTTTCCACCGTCAGCCCGTCAGACACGATGATGGGAGCCTTGGAGAGGAGAGAGCGGAGGCCTGTCCCAGGAGAGAGGGATCGAGGGGAAAGGCGGAGACGGTGAAAGATTCGCGTCGGCGGCAATAATTATCCGGGAAGGGTCAAGTGGCGAGTGTCGGGCTGGTCGGCGAAGAGGGCCGCGCGCGCTGATAATTGACGTGGCAGATCGTCCCTGCGCCGTGGCAGAGACGGACGTGGGGCCACGGAGGGAAAGGAGGGAAAGGAGGGAAAGGAAGAAAGACGGAAGGATGGAGGTGGCCGTGAGTCGAAGCGGAGCTCGACTAAATGGCCGTGCGATGTTCCAGCGCGGCCTGAAAAGACATTCGTATCAATTATGGGAGGTAAAGTTTCAGTGCCCCGCTAAGGAGTCCGCCGCGGAGACAGAGCAGCGCCTTTCGAGCCAACTGGCCCGCTATATATTACCCAGCAGGGGTCCATCTTACCCCCTCCCTGCTGCACGCTGCCCTAACCTGCGCCCTCGAAGAAGAACGCAGCCTATTCTCCTTCCTCCACCTCCTTCCTCCTCTTCTCTCCTCTTCTCTCCTCTCCTTCCCTCCTCTCCCGTGCCCTTCTCCCTCTGGGCCCGTCTTCCTCCGGCGTCCGCGGTCCGTGTTTCTTCTGGCCGGTTTCTAGTACAAATTAAATTAATTTTCGAGGGCCCGACATTATTCTCTTATGAATTCCACATAGGGGCCAGGCCTCGTGACCCGTGGAATGGAGATGTTTTCACGTGCCGCCACGCTCACGGGACGCTCACGGGACGCTCACGGGACGCTCTCGGACGCTCTCGGGACGCTCGGCTACACCCCGGCCAGGCCGCCCATTAGTAAAGTCCGCTTTCTTTCCTCGCTTTCTTTATACCTCCTTCATCGGCTCTGTCTTCGCCGGGTATCTCCGAGATCTCGCGCGCGGATGCGAGTCCACCGTTCCGATTCGTACATCTCCAAGCTGCACCGATACTCGATAGGTACTCCGTTCGGAGGTCTTGCCAAGCTTCTTGCCCTTCGGTCCGAGTTCGAGGAAATAATTCCACGTCGTCCGTGCCGTGGCCGAAAAATTTTCGATCCGATCGAAGCGGAGACGGCTCGGGGGAGGGGGGGCGGTGATACGAGCGTTTGTCGAAGAATTTCGAAGCTCGTCGACCTTCCAGCCGGAAAGGAGGCTCGCGGAGAAGGGAGAAGAAGAAGTCGGAGAAAAAGCAGAGTGGAAGAATTAATTCCAGCTGAATTTCCGATAGCGGTCGCGCTCGTGGAGGAATCGTCAAGAAGTCTGGCCTGAAATCTCTGGTCTGCGGGCCGAACGTCGGGGTCAAGCGTCGCGATAAGACGAGCCAACGAGCTGCCAACGCGGAGACGATAAGCAATTTGTAACGTTCGGTCGGAGGAGGAAAAAAATAAGGGGGGGAAGAAAAGGAAAAAGAAAAGGAGCGGCGAGCGAGGAGGAGGGGGCCGGGCAGGGCGAGGAAAAAAGGAAAGAAGGAAAGAAGGAAAAAAGGAAAAAAAGGAAAAGAGGAATCGGTCGGTTGGCAGCGGCGGCTAGCAGATATGGAGCGTCACGGCCCCGTCGGGTCTGGCCGTGATGAAACATAAATGTTACTCCCGCTTGTGTAATTCATGTCTAAACTATTTAGATAAGCCGTTATCGCGTACAAACGAGCCACAAACTCGAACCACCACGCTCTCGCCACCCACCCCGCTACGCTAACCCCTTTTCTGCCCTCTGTTATCCGCATTTGCGTAATCTCGATCCTCGTTCTATGCGCTCGTCATCGTTTCCCTCGCACCTACGTCCAATCGCCGCCGCGATTGTTTCCAAACCAGATTACCGTTTCGTCCTCCCCAAGATTGTTAAGGGTGGAACAGGTGGAACAGCTCTTCCGTGCTTTTCTAAGTTTCTCCATTATCGCTCAAAATATTCTACCATTTTCGTTCTCTATCTACAGATCATACGAAGATCCGGACCACGCAGCGCTACCCGAGATGTCGACGAAACGACGTTTCGATGCGAATAGTTTCGAGTGAAAAAAATGTCGATACGATAAAACCGTTCTGAAAGATCTGGAAAGATCGGCGAATGGGACCGGAGACGAATTTTATTACTCGCGATCGGCGCGGTTATTCGGTTAATAATTCGATAGGAGTTATTTCAAGTGTCGCCGGGGTAGGAATAAGAAAAGCGAGAATACCTCTTTGCCACGGTGCCGGTTCCGTTGTGCAACGCGCAACCGAGTTATCGCGATCGAATGAATTTAGAAGCGGTTGCCAAAGCAAGGTTATTTCCGTGCGTATGAATAGCTGCACTGAGCTATCGGAGCATCCGACTGTCGGCCGTAATCGACTCGCCGCGACCATACTTCCATCCTCCTTATTTCCAGCCAACCTTCCTATTCCTTAATCGCCACTCGGTAAACCAAACGCCGGGAGATCGAAAGGCGTTGCCTCGCCTCGATCACACCCCTACCGAATCGCGAGACCCAAAAGAGCGACAAAAGAGTTGATAACTGACTCGGAGGAATTGGCTGGACCAACGATTTGCCATGGTGGAGACGCGACTAGCGCGAAAACTGTCGATCCCGGGGATCGAGAGCGCCGAACCGGCGATCCTGTTAATTTCCTGCCGTTCAGACGGAAACTTAATTAACTATTTAATAGGAATAGAGGGGCGCGCCGCGGTGAAGGAAACGCTTGTAAGCCGGGGCGGCAAGAAAACCACGAAATGACGCGAATCAAATCTTACGCCTCGGTAGACGTTAATTACATAGTACGCGGCCGAGGCGCAAGGCCGCAAAAACGATTCCGAACGAGCCAACAGCGGTTTCCAGATTACCAGCGCGAGCGAAACGAGTTCTGCCGCGATTAATCATAGATCGACTTCCTCCTCGCGCGGCCAACGGTCCTAATATTTAATGCGATCCCGACGGTGTAGAAAGGGATCGGATTAGATATCGGGACCGATCGATCATGATCGCGTTCGACGCTTGATACCCGTGTAATTGCCCCTCGCCGGGCTTTCTTTCTCCCCCTTTTTCCCCTTTTTCCCCTATCGCACCGCGAATTCCTCGCGAAATACCGATTAGAGAATTAGCTAATTCGCGGTTATCGCCGTGTAGCTCGTAGCTCGTAACGTCGATAAACGCGTTTTCAAAAGCGAGGCGTTTACGAGGGGAGAACGGGTGGAAAGGAGAGAAAAATAAAGGTGAAAAGCGGGCAGAGGGGAAGAAGGATGAAAGTTTTCCGGGTGAGGAGTCGGGCTCGTAATCGAATGCGGGCGACATTTTTATTACGGCCGTGACGGCCGCGCCGACAAAGTGCGTTTGGCTATCTAAAAACCTCGAGGAACGATGCCAGTTCGAGGCTGCATTATTAAAGATGAGCTCGTAACAATATCGAACCGGCAGACAAATTGGACCACCCTGGGCCTACCCCCTGGTGCACACGACGCGCTGTCCAAAACAAAAACCATCAGCCAAGCTACCAGCTGAGATATCAAGATAATGACGATCCCGACAGAGGAGCCTGTCTTCCCCGCGAGGAATTCGACTACACGATATTTTCGAGCTTTCGTCTCTCTGCCCGTTTCGTCGATACTGCCCTCCAACGATCCGCTCGCTGCGACCCGCGTGCATTTTTATTAGCCCCGCCAGTCCTAACGAGACGGTTACTCGAATTCGTGAAATTATTTCCAGCTCCTTAGCCGCGTCGTATCAACCTCTTCGCGGACCAACCTTTTTCAGGATAACGATTATAAAGTCGAACGAACCGCTACTGCCTTTTCTCTCTTTTCATTCCCCGGCAATTTTATTCCTTTTATCGCGAATAGTTCTCCGACTCAGTCTAATTCTCTCTCCGCTTTTAATAATTGTGATGTTAAAGGAACTAAACTTGCGCGTCTGTGCCGGTATCCATGAACAGGTTGATTTCAACGTTGGAGCTATCACAGGAGTCAAAGTGTCTCGTTTCGGGTGTTTTATTTTCGCAATGTTTTGATAGAATTTATGTTTACCCTCATTAAGATCAAAGGATAATCGTTTGTAATTATTCGTCTTCGTCTTACCGCTAGAATTATTTGTATTTGAGCGAGACGTGCGCGATTACTCGTTGTAGGTCGTTAGTTCCAGCGTTAATAAGTATACCCGTGATTATGCGAGTCGAAGATTGTGATAACATTTTTGCTATGACCACTATCGTAATTACTACTAATTATGTGCAGAGTGGACTACTTTCACATCCTTGGGCGTTACATTTGTCTGCGAGGTATAATTACGAAAAACATGCTAGTTTTTAAGGAAAACCACGCGAAAAATAAAGCAGCGAATTTTTATACCTAGCGGTGATTATGGAACTGGCCCAAGTCGGAAACCTAGGGAAAAACAAATTTTTCGTTCACCGTTTCCAATCAAACTTACTTTCGCACAGTAGCGGAATAAACTACCGATGTCTTAATCAACGTGCCAATTAATTTCTTAATACCACGAAACCGAATACGCAATTCGACAATTTTCTCGGATAAATTTCCGAAAAATTAAATTTCTCCGAGAAAATCCGAGTATTTATTCCCCTGGTGCCCGAGGAACGTGTAATCCAGTTTAATTACATCCTTATCGTCCATTCTGAATATTAAAAGAACATTTCATTAATGATCCTATATATCCACCAGCGACATTTTTTACGCGGGGCCTGAATAAGCCGGCACACCGGTCGCCTGCCGGTGAAAAAAACCCCAGGAACACACAAAGTCGAGGAACACTTCGTTTCCAGGCGAAATTAAATGTCAATTAACGGAAGCTCGTGGACGAAGGTGGGCCAAATTAAATCGCGATCTTCCAACTTAATTCCACGTGGCCGTTGAAGAACCCGGGCCCGAAATTAACCCTTCAGGAACGTAGTAAGCGCCGCGTACTCGCTTCTTATAATTCCCTCGCAATGGAACTCTCGCGTCGTTTATTAACCGGATTATTAACTGCGCGAACTGGCCAGGACATCCGAACGACTTTCAATCATATTTCGATTATTCCCGATGCGCGATTTATTTTTATAGCATCGCCGGATATCAGACAGTTACGTACTCGTCATCCCCAGGGAATTTACGCAACCTTATTAATTTGCATCGTTTGCCCGTGTACCGCGATGAGTAAAATTGCATGTATGCCACGTTGGTTTTGCGAACGGCCATAAATTTGCGAAAAGAAATCGCACGACGATGTTTATGGGGGCGGTATAAAGAGTAAGGCTTGTACTTTCACATCCTCAAGTGGGATTTTTACTCGCGTGTTTTTGTAACGAAAAACAACGACGGTTTTTTGTGTACTAAATTAAGAAAATTCAAACTCTGGTAAAATTTTACAAAATTTTTGTGATAGTTAATTTTCGATTTTTCGCGTTGTCGAGTGATTTAACGTTGAATAAACTATACTGTTTCGTCGAAATTCCATTCTACTTGTTATAACTGCAAAAACCAGCTGATTTTTCACTCGTTGTCATTCATTATGACCAGTGTAAATATACGAGCAAATATTCTACCATATGTACTCTTTCAATTATTATAATATCGGTGATGCGCTCTCCATTCAAAGTGAAGACACTTGGCTAAAAATCGCGCGTTAATTTCTATATGATATTTAAAAATATTGACACCAGAGGGATACGATTCCTAATTGTTTGGATGCAAAAATAAAATTTTCTAAGGAGCTATGAACGTTTGAATTTTTACAATCTCGTAAGCGAAGAAACGGTATTTATCTTCTGCTATAAAAACGTCTAAATAGAAATTCAATTTGCGGATGTGAAAGCGCAGGCTTTTCTCTTTTTATCGAGCCCACAAATGTTATCGCGCGATTTTTCTTCGCGAGCTCAGAGCTGTTCAAACAACCAAGTAGTCTATAGATTCATTTATGCTCGTCACTGTGTACTCGTACAATTTTATGGCTATCGCTACGAGTGGATAGCGAGTGATAGACGGAAACAGGTTAATTTCGAACTCTTCTTTCCTCGTATTACAGAGGCCGGATTCTCCCTGTGAAGCAATCGTCGCGTAACAGAAATTGTCGAGTATGTACTCACTACATTTGTATCCCATGGAAGCTGTGTGCCTCTCTTATGGTTGTCCATCCATCCTCTCCCGTGTTAATTAGTCCCTACAGCGATGTATAAGGAAGCGTGCAAGAGAAAGGACGTCCGTGTGTAAACAAGAGAGAGTGACTCTGTAAAAATAGAAGACGTAATTGAGTTAGTTAATACGACGTTAAATGCTTCATTAAATATACTCGCTATTACTCGCGAACTCGACTTCGGTGATTTCTGCAGAAGCTAGAGGAGGCTTTTAATACCTTTTCGAATATTCGTAAATCTAAATTAATCCTAGGATGACGTGGCCTTCGTGTCAAATCTCGCGATCATAAGCTACGCTAATCACGCGACCATAATTATATTCCACGAACATCTAAAATTTTATCCAATTATATTTTTCACGAAACCGGTGCAGGGTGGTTAAATAAATTTCTCGTAACTAATCCCGTAGATTACAATGACAAGTCTAACTCGTCGCGAATTCTTCGTATCGAAACTCACGATCATAAGTTCCGCTAGTCACGCGACGATAATTATATTTCGCGCGTTTCAACGCGAAGGCTGCCTAAAATCATCAAAAATGAAGTAAATTTATATCTAATTACTTGAACACTGAATTCTACTTGAACCCATAAAGGGGGTTAAGGAAAAAGAAATTTGGCGACAAGGGGATATTGTTGTTTAATTCGGAGAAAGAGGACGGGTTAATCTGGATCGGTGGCAATCAGCGACGCAAATTAGCCAGAAGCCTGGAATTACGTTGTTGATGAATGGCGAGGAAAGGCGAGGGCAGTGGTGGATTCGGCGGGCTGTGGAAGTTCATCAGGAAACGCAGCCGATGTTGATTTATTCCGAAACTCGCGTTGATCAACGTCCACGCATGAGACACTTTCGCAAATTACGGAGGATCCCTTAATGATTCTCGGTGTGCAATCCCGGCTGATGACAGAAAGGCAGAAGAGAAAAGAATGTTAATCTCCTATTCTCTACAGCAGCGTCCCGATTTTTTGCCCGGCCAGCTCCGCGCCCCTTCTAGGCTTATTTTTCTTGATTTATGTCGCTCGGAAACGCGGGCCCCGACTTTTTGTAGGCCGGTCAGCCTCCGGAACGGTCCAAAGGTCCCTGCCGACCCCTGCGCCGCGGCCCCATCGTTTTTCTTCACGATAATCGTGCTTATTCAATTTCTCCGGATCCCACCCCCTCCGTCTCTTTATTTACGACGAGCCAAGGTCCCTGAGATTTAGTGGCCGGTCACGCGTATCGTTTCGGGTTAACGCTGTCGATTATGGTCAAGGATTTTCAACAGGGTTTTTTCTTTCAAGAGAGAGAGAAGGGGTGTGGAGAGATTTGTAGAATGATAGGTACTGACTTAAGCGGAAATTCCGGTACTATTCTTTCGGTATTTCTTCTCTTTTTTGTTATTTCTTTTTCGCGGGGACGTAGTCGTTCGAGATTGAAAGCGAAACGTTGTAGGTTCGTGTTTGGGGTGTAGCGATTTGTTAGGGGTTGAAGAATTTCTCGAGAGGAGACGGTAGCGACATCTTCTCGAAGAACGCGGAAACCGTCGACGGAATAATCGGTAAGATTATTTTCCGCGAAGCGATGAAATAAAATAGTTAGCATAATGTTTAAAAAAGCCTAAAAGACCATGCAGTGCTTACAATTTTTAGTTTGTTGTAATTTTTTATATACCCGGTGTCGATAGGATAGATTTCTCCCTTTCACGGATAGGATTATCTACAGATTAAGCAGAACGCGACTGTACCCTCGATTGAAAAGTCGGTAAAAGCGTTCCCCTTAGTTGGTAAGTCGTTTAGTCGATAAAAAGAACACTCTGGCACAACATTTAAATTTTTAAATATAAAATTAAAGCATAAAATATATGTGTGAAACCTTCACTAAACATTTTTCGAATAATTCGCTTCGTTGAATTTTGATTAAATTAAACACCACTTGTTGATTTGCGTATTTCGCAATATTTACCCTGTATATCCAGCTTTAGGAAAATAAACGAAATCAAATGAGATGTTGATCGTTGCTTAATTATACCAAATAATTTATTCAAGACACGAAAAATCATCTTCAAGCCCCGTACTCATCCCGATACCCATCTGGTTCGTCGAAAGGACTTAAGGGTGGAGGCAGGCCGGCGCTAAAGGCGATCGCAGTTTGTTGACACGAAGTTGCAGTAAGGTAATCCAAGGATCGGAGATATTCTCAAGTGGCACCATAGACACGCTTTCCTTTTTTTCCCCATAAAAAGAAACGGTCGGAACGTGTCGTAATTTGACGTGGAGTTTATTAATGGCACCTCGGCCTCCCTGCACTTCAAAATTACAGATTTTTTAACCAATCCCAGACAAGATAGTGCTCTTTATTCCCCTTATCTTTCCTTTAGAAGCATGCACCTCCGAAAACTTTCGACTTCCACAAATCCCCACGAATTTCCACCGATTTGCATCGAATAAATCGACACGGAAATCGTAAAAATTCGAGATCTCGCGCGTTTCGGGGCGTTTAGGGGAATTTATTTTCCGAGGAATTAGGGGGATGAGTGAGGACTGGGAAAGCCATTGGCTCGTAAATCGCGTGGCGTGGAGAACAGTGGCGATAGCATGGCTCCCGCGTGTCCGACGTCGAGAATGCGGCGTGCTCGCGTCGTGACGTTGACCAGAGCACGTGGATCACTCTTGTCTTAGCATTTAAGTATCGAACAACAAATAGAAGACGTCCGACGGCTATCCAATTACCCGGTTGTTCGCTACCGATGCCTGCAACATTCACGGTTATAAATAAGCCGCGCGTAACGCGCCTTGTTCCGACTGGCAATTAACCCATCCAACCCTCCACTAATCGTCCCGTAATTAGCAATTAACAAATCACCCGACCATCCTCTCCATTCCCTTCTCCAGACAGCGAAAATCTCAGGAAATTTATGCGAGTAATCGTATTATCTTTTTATCGAGGATATGGAAATACTAGCGTAATTAAGGGGTTTACGCGTGCGTTGTACGCGTGTGTCTGGAATATTTTTCTAACCCGTAATTTTCCTTCTTCGCGAGTGATTATTGGATATGTAAATTTTTCTTTAACTTTCTGCTAACAAATTACTCGATATAGCGATTAATTTCAGGAAGCAGTGACTGATTTATAGACTGCTTTGGAGTATTTTCTGCATCGAGTTATCCGATGGGGAAATTAATTTCTGGAAGTGATGATATAATTTATAATTAATTTTTGATCTAAAGGTTATAATGTTCCAAACCTAACGAGTTCCTAAAGAACAGAAGATCATAAATTATTTTTAGATCTTTGTACTCGAATTCTCGTTTTGATAGCTCGATTCTAACGGTACCGATATTTTTCAGGTTCACTTTCATATATCGTCGTTCGATCTTTCGACGAATCGTGGCAGATTTATCGCGAATTAGAAGCTAACCGAATTAATCCTGGTTTGAACTGCGAGGGTGGAATTTTCGGAGTTGCTCGGAGAAGAAAGCGTAGAGGAAGGAACAAGTGGCGGCATTATCGAGGTTTCTGGCAAACGTGGCTGCGTTTTCGGTTGCAAAGCAGAAAATAAAACGAGGGATGCGTCCGTCTAGACATCCAGATCCTCGCAATTGTCTGGGCCACTCGTGAGAAAACGACGAGAAGTCTTTCCAGCGTTTCTAAGTACAGAAATCCACGTTCTTTCGACACAATGGCTACACGTGAGCCGTCTCTCCGGCAGAACACTTGGTCCTGACAGGGTCCTGCGATCCTTCCGTCTTTTCCGTTTGCCAGGCGCCACTTGGAATTAATTACGCCGATTCTTCCATTTTCGTTTCACCCGAGGTCCGAGATATTTCGATTTTCGACGCCGACTCTGCGGCTATCACCCAAACCGAACACGCGACAAAGATGTTTCCTTTCATCCGAGAATAATTTTATACATTCATTGGCAACGAAATTTTATCGGTATAATAAATAAAACAGACGAAATATCCACGAGACTCTCACACGCTGATCTGGAATCGATTTCTTAAGAAGGCTTCGCACTCCTTGCATCCAGAAACAATTTGTTTCTTATGTTACTTTTAGAAAGTAAGAGTACTGTTCGACCCATTCATTCTCGGATAAATTTATAGCGTCCTGCCCTGGGCACCAAGATTTAATTCCAAAGAAAACACGGAATTTCAAAGAATCTAATAATACTTAGCTGCAGACATAGTACTAAAACTGTATTTATAATAATTCGAAAATGAAGAAATCGTTCATCTTTGTTAACAATTCTTAATTCAATCGGCTATGAACTTAGTTGATAGTGAAAGGGTTAAGGCAAAGAAAAAGAAAATTCGATTTCTCCGCGATTACGAATTGTCCTGCCTCTTAAACAACCCAAAGCTCATAAACGTGACACAAACGCGATAGAGTGATTCTTGACAGGTCTATACGCTAGATTATTATACCCTAGATCAATGTCGTCGATCCCGATCACCGACACGGTCGGCACACCTAGAGGAAAAACAGTGGGACGAAGAAACTGTCTTACTCGCGCGGACACATGAGGAAATAACGACGCTGTCACGGCAATTACACGCAACTTCCCATGGCGCAGGAAGAAAAAGGACAGAGACGCTTCTTCCGGTGGAACCGATGTCTCGGATGCGTCCACCGGTGGCATTGTCTGGTTGTCATTGACGCAAGGCCGGTGCGAGGGAGAGAAAGAGCAGATCCTGGAAAGGCGGGCCGCCATGGGCGGCATCGGACCCCCCACGAGCCAAGGGACCAGACGATACGGCAACGTGCGCCATGGGATTTTTCTATAAACCGTACACGGATAGTTGGCCATCGGCGAGGCCGCATGCGGCTATTTAGACGCGAGGCGACGGCACAAAGGACCCTTTTGTGCGGCCCAACACGGCCAGCCCGTGTTGCAACTGGACACCACATTGCACCAGAGACAGCTTCTCGATCGCAAGGCCTCGTTACGCGAGCGCGATCCACCACGAGGAAGGAACCACTTGTCCTCCTGTCCACGTGGAAATCGCTGCAGTTTTCCTGGCGCCGTTCTTCTCGGGCCACTTGCGTGAGAAAATTTTTCCAAGGCCTGCAGGCTGGAATCGTTAGGCCAACGATGGCGAACAGATCGGTGTCGTTTCTTGTTACAGGAATCGTCGTGATATTTGCTAATTCGCCAGTGCGAATATTTCATGGCTGAGGCTAATTGAGCGTTCGGTGTTTATGGTTGCATCGAAAGGAAATGGCGGTTTTGACAGCGGAGGATGTTGAGACAATACTGTTTTCGGGGAATTTTTGTGTCAAAGGTATTAGAGTTTAAAT
Organism: Euglossa dilemma; assembly: GCA_002201625.1. Lineage (NCBI taxonomy): Eukaryota > Metazoa > Arthropoda > Insecta > Hymenoptera > Apidae > Euglossa > Euglossa dilemma. The sequence continues at coordinate 5,254,127 of NIJG01000112.1, forward strand.
GGAAAATTCAGATGGTATTTAAACGACTCGAATGCGATCGAATAGCAAGTCTATACATCGATCTTTTCATTCGACTAAAACGAGTATTCGGTATACATCTCGGACTCTTTTTACTCGGTGGATGACTATCGCGTAAAAGGAAAGTCGATTAATTTTGCAACGAATGAAACTTACATCAAACTGGAACAAACGCTATTCGACAACAGTATCTTTTAACATTTGTGCCATTCCTGAGTTTGAGAACAAAGATAAACAAGATTCTGGGAGAAAATTATGCAAATACCAATGGAACGTATAAAAAAAAATCGCGTGATTGTAAAAAACGCGTCGAAAGACCACGTACAAAAGCGATAGAACCGTAACAGGAAGAAAAAATCGCGTAATAGCGAATCGAGCAAAAGAGAGTCCCCGGTGTACAAGTGTAATTTCAAATCGTATCGGGTTTCGCGTTAAGCATCGTCCCATAAGAAGCTCGATTTATCACGCTTATTACCATTCCTCGAAATTAACGCGCGCAGTCCCGAACCGGTACCCTTGATATGTAAATTCCGCGACGAGGGATTCCAGAATCTCGGAAAACGCGTTCAAGGTGGTCGAGTGGAGAGAGAGGAGAGAGAGAGAGGTTGGAGTGCGGCGCGGGAAAAGAACCCGAGATTTTTCGAGAATTTCCCGGGAAAAAGGCGGGTTGCGGGCGAGGAATTGTTTAAAAATCGTTGGCCTCGGGGACGCGGCGGCTTGACACGACGCGGGCCCTCCAGACGCCGGCGCCGCTTTCCCACAATTAAGAAGGCGCCTCGGTATCTGTTGGCGCCTACCACGCACCACACGGCCACGCATTCACGCACGCGCCGCCTCCGTGCAATTCCGCGTATGCTCCATGCGATTACGCGAGGAATAATAAACAGCCGCCTCGGTTGACAAGGGTTGTCGGTGGTGGCTTCGCTCGCCAATTACACAGATCTGCCGGCCATTCACGGAGCTGCCTTCCAATCCAGCACAGCTTTTCGAGTACGCATCGTTACGGGCATAATTGAACTTCTGTTCGAGAATTTTCTTTCAGTATATCCGTTCGTTTCTGTTCGCGTATTCCAGGGTGAATGTGGGCCGCGTAATATTTTTTAGATAAATTCCAGGAAATTTCGAAACCGAATTGTTATTAATCCATGGACCCTCGTACGCGTAATTTTAATTTTCAGAAAAAAGATTCAAAGTTCCAAGAGTGATTCGTGAAATGCAAATGCATTTTTGAAAATTGGGAAATCGAAGTAAACGAATAATTACTTCCGAATCAACGACGAACTCAAGTTTCCATTAATGGAACTGCATTCGAATTTTAGAATTCCTTTGAGAGAATTTCGACGATTCTCGGGATTTTTTGTTTATTAAAAATCGGGAAATCGATATCGAGGAACGGTTAGCCCTCGATTAACGACGATTCCCAGAGGCGTGCAGGAAAAATACCCGCGGTTGAAATAAACAAGCAGTCGCGTCTTTCAGAGATTAAACAAAAGATCAGGTAAACCAATCGGGGGCGAAGCAGGAGGATTTTCCAAATTCCGAAAGCGTCGAGGGTCCCGGGTGTTTCGAAAGACGCGTCTGGAGAATGTTACTTTCGACTCGTGGATGTCGAAGGATGGAACACGGAGGACCTCGTCCTGCCGTCGGCCAAGAAAAATAGATTGTTTTGTTTTCCTTTCCAACCCCGTTCTACCAGCGATCTAGCCACGAAATCGATACCTCGGGATCGTAATAACTTGTCACGCGTCTGACACTCCTGATGAGTTTCGTTCCTTTCGAAACTCGACAGGCGTCGTATCCCAGAAGGAAAAAAGGAAAGAAGAAAAAGAAACGTACAAAGACACGCAGGAAAAAAAAATATAAAATACCCCAGAAGCCTCCGAGGGTTAACAAAAATTTGCGGCTCGATTTTTTCGAGCTGTTCGTTTTTATCGCCGGTTCGCCTAGTGATTTTCCGAGATTTAAAGCGGAATAAAGCCCGGGAAGAGGGCAGAAGGCGGTAATCGCGCGAATCGAGATTTAATCGGCGGTTTTAGAAGCGTGGTTCACGGTATGTCTGGATTGGTTCGGGTGTCGGAGCAAAGGCGGGCCTTGCGTCTTCTCCTCCGCCCCAACGTTAGTCACCGCGTTATGGCTGTCCCACGGCAAAAACCGATTTGCCATCTCCTTAATCGTCCCCGCACTTCCGATCCTCGTAATTACCATGCGACACGCCATTTTTTCCTTTTCCCTTCGATCGACCCTCTGCTACGATATCCGCTTTACAGCCGAATAAAAACCGCCGATTAGTTATAATTCTAAGTGGCTTCGTTACCAACTCGAAACAGCTTCGTCGTTACCGCTAAAACCGTGCCAGTGCTCCGTTGGCAACGCGAATATCTCGCGACCATCACAGACTATAACCAAGTTTGTCGACCGTCAAGGTCCATCTGTAAACGTTCTCCCTGGTTCGAGCCTAGAGACACGCTCCAAGAGCGCAATTAAGCAGCCATAGACACTCGATTTCGGGTGGGGTTCAAGAATCAGTCGTAAAAAAGGCGTAAAAAAAGGAACGACCGGTCGAAAGCCTTCTGTAAAAACAGGCAGACAGGAAAAAAAGGACTTCTGTATACGAGCAATTAAAATCGGATCGATAAACAAGCAAAACGTGGAAGAAAAGGGAGGCGATCGGTGGGCTTTCCGATCGGAAGCAAGAATTCCTCCACCCTTGCTCCCTTCCACTCGTGCCGACCTACTCCCTCCCCCGGAAAAGACTCCCCTTTCTTGCGGCCGGCTATCGCCGAGACAAATTAAAATCTCCAATCAGAGGATCCGACCACCCCGTAAAACTGGTGCTCGTGACGGTGTTGGAGCTGCACAGACGTGGCGGGAGTGTGCTGGTAAAAATCACGAGCTCGCACACGCACACAGTCAGCTCCTGCTGTCCCTGTGTGGACCACGGAGGAGAGACCAACACTTGACTCCCTCTGTCAGACCAACTCACATTGCGCGTCTGCCCTCCGGCCTGACCGTTCACCCGTCACCGTCATCCCCCGAAAGAAGAGGTTCCGCCAGCGTTCAAGGTGGTCCTCGCGTGTCTCCGACAATCTAACCGGTCGCCACGGATTTTTATACTTCCGACCAGCAGCCCTTCGAGGAGACGCGATACTCGCCGACGTCGCTTTACGACCTTCCAAACGCGATTAGCCCCCCAAACGCCCAGGAGGAACCGTTCGGCACGGGTTATCATCGGGGATTACAGATCGTTGAAGTGGACCGTTTACGATTGGTGGTCGGAAGCTGTGCCAGAGCTTTAGGATGATCGTTGCACGAGGGCCCGGGGCGTCGTAAAATGTTTTTGCGAATTTGATGGCTGGATATCGGATTTCTTTCGAAGGAACCTCCGCAAGAGTCGTCCAAGTGGTGCGGTTCCTTTGGAGAACGACGGTGAAATCGCGAGGAACGACGGTTTCGCCGTGGCTGTGTTTGTTCCAGCAGTGAGAAGTGTCAGTCGCGAGCGCGATAAAATAGTCGAAAGTGGAAGAGAACATTCCTCGAGAATGCGTTAGAATGTTGTCTTCCTCGGTCTCTGGAACCCCGTTCAGCGTCCGCGACATTCTCAGCGAGGATCAGCAACTCGGTATCATGGATTGCTACCCTTCTGTCCATCACCAGCACCAGCTTCAGCAACAGCATGTGCCTCAGGAGTATTACGGGTACAATATCGTGCCTGAGAATAATTGGGACGTGGAGAAGTTCAAGGAACAGTCGATGCCTGCTTATCCTCATTACCCTGACTTGGGACACGTTCATCAGCTGAACCAAATTGCTCCGCCTTATCAAGATCCACCGGTTACGGAAGATGGTGCGTATAAATCGGTGTATTTCATGCTCGATCCGCTTTCTCGTTTGGTCCAGTCGAGAGTGACACAGTGTCGGGGAATGTTTCACAGGTAACGTGGTTACTTCGAGCAAAACGGAGCTGCGGAAGAGTCAATCTGGCAAGAGGACCAAGCGGAAGCCCAGGGTGCTCTTCTCCCAAGTGAGTTTACGAAATCTCGTTAAAAAACTACCTTTGAAAAGTTTTCCACTAACGATTAGCGATAGACTATTAACCTGTTCGCTACTGACCGATAGAAATCACACGGTACCGACGGTACAGACCGTCGGACCAAAACATCTTTGTCATTCGTTGATATTCGACTTACGAGCGAAAGCTACGCGATTTTCTCGCGACGAACGGTACCGAAAAGGTTAAACGAGATTCGTATTTCCTTCGTGTCACCAAAACTCTTCTAGCTTTAACCACAAAACCACCCTTAACCCGCAGAATCAAGTGTACGAGCTAGAACAGCGGTTCAAGCAACAGAGATACCTAAACGCGCCGGAAAGGGAGCTGCTGGCGCAAACCCTGAAGCTAACGAGCACCCAGGTGAAGATCTGGTTCCAGAACCGGCGGTACAAGAACAAACGCGCCAGGTTAGAGGACGCGGAGAAGCTGCAAGCCCAGAACATGAAGAACCAGTCCCTGAAGAAGATCCACGTGCCGGTTCTGATCAAGGATGGCAAGCCGAACCTTCAGGAATCCTACAATCCTTCCTACTGGTCGAACATCAGGCCAGACCTCGGGGTCCCGATGCAGCCGGACTTCAGAATGAACGAAATTCGCTTGAGCCCCGAGTTCAGAGCGACGAACGGCGACATGAGGATGGACACGAGCATCAGCCCGGAATTCAAGCAGGAAATCAGTCCTGATCTAGGTGGGAAACCGAGTCTGAACGGAGAGATACAGGCCAGACAGCACGTTCTCGCTGCTACCACGGATTTTCGGAACAATCTGGCCACGGATCCTCGGGTCGGCGTGCACGATTGTCACAGACAGCTCAAGGGAAACGTGACCGGCAACGAGGTCGCGCCGTTTCCCGATCTCAAGAACATTGCCGCGGAGAACAAGCCTATGGCCGACGGAAGGTCCGTGATGGACGTCTCCAGCAGCGATTACGGCTTCTCCAATTACCTGGGCCCGGCTAATTACCAGATGCAGTACGTTAATTACATGGAACAGGTGCCCATCGATCAGAATCTCCAACGATTGTGGTAGAAGTCGGAGATCTCGCAGTTCGTCCTACGCCGTGTTTTCCTTTTTTTCTTCCGAGCGCGTCTTTTCTATCGAGTCGACCGATCTCTCACCGAGTTAATCCTAGGTTTAACGGGAAATATTCTTTCGAAAGGACACGGCTCGAACGTTCGCGGGGATATCGAATGTAAAGTACGCAGGATCTGTTTTACGGAATTAAACGAATCGCGAATTGACGGAGAGTGTTTCGCGATAGAATTGTGCTACGATTATAAGTGGATAGACGACCTGACGGGGCTTAGCTATTAGACGAATCGCTGGAAATCGTAAAAATGGCCAAATCTTTCGCGTATTATTTTTTTAACGAGCGGTTTCGCGCTTCCGTCGTCTACGCGCCTAATCTTTCAGACTTCCAAGTATAAATCGAGATCTTTGAAGTCAAGTTTCGTGTACTGAATAGTTGGCCAAAATGGAACGTTGATATTTTCAACTAACTTTGATTTGCGATAAGTAATTCTAATTAGAAACACGAGTTGCTTCGTTAGCAGAAGAAAATGCTATTATCCGCTGGAAAGATCCGACGCTACTTCTTGGCTAACTTAATAATGCTGCCAATGATACGAAGGAAAAAGAAGATGAAGCAATTTGCAAGTGAAAGTCTCGAATGTAATCTGCACGTGTGACATCGCCAAACAAGTAGCCAAAGAGCAATCGTTATGATACACCTTACGAACACCGCGATTGCGATAGCTTTAAGTTAGACATAGTTAGATAGTAAGGCCTATAGGCAGCTGTGTTTCATTTCTTCCTCTTTTCTTTTTTTCTCCTCGTTCTCTTTTAGTTAGGTAAGATACCCCCCCCCTCTCTCTCTCTCTCTCTCTCTCTCTCTCTCTCTTCGAAATAGTAACGCGCCGCTCAAGAGGCTCGAACGGAAATTGCTTCAAGTGGCTTTTGCGGAAACATCAGTTACACCCCGTATTCCGCAGACCTTGTGTTTCTCGTGATTCTATTTTTTTCCCTCCCGATAATTCGGAACTTTTTTGAACCGACGAACACGTTTAGCACCACCCTCTAGCTAGAAATCGAGAGGGTGGTTGGTCTCGATGATCGCGCGACGAGAATCGTGGACAGGTCGACTCGGGTCTCCCTCTGGCCCAAACCGATTGCATTCTACTTTTCTACCGATGTTCACGACTGATTAAAAGAACAAGGAAGGCGACAATAAATAAAGTGTTATGCTTACGAAAGGAAAGACTTAATTCTGGAATTAATTTATTTCTCCCTGACCATCGTCTCCTCTTTAGAAACCTTTCTACTACTATTTGGAAGGGAATTGCAGCGAAACGAACGGACGATAGCTGGATTTCGACCAAATTTTCCATCCGACTGTTCGGTTCGCGGAGTTTCACCGTTTCGCCGCGTGAAACCGCGTGCAGGTCGATAAAACAAAAATATGGCGAAATGGCATTTATAAATAGGTGAGTTCTGACAGCTTGAGCGAAGCCATGGGTGCCTTTTAGGTTATCGCGCGAGCACGACGGGTCATCTGGCAGTCAAGTGCCTTCACATAGACGATTCAACGTCGGCGTAATCGTTGTTCATGGTGCTACCGCCGCCATAAAGGACCATGGGAACAAGCTGATAAAATTGTCGCTGCCGATATTCCGGCCGGAACGCGTCGCGTTTCCCATACGCGGCACTCTCACCTTCCACCATGGCAGACCACCCTTCCAAAACCACCCTTCCCTTCGCACCGCCCCTACACGCACCTGCCAAGCACCTGCGCGCACTTGTTCCTCCAGATCTGCTTCCTTTCCGTCGACGGGCTTCCAAACGACTTGCGTCTACGCGATAATTTACGTTTCACAGCGACGAAACCACGTCCATTTTTATATCGCATTTAGAATCACGAGATTCTTTCTTCAGGGATGTTCAGAATATCTATTACACGAGTGCGGCAATTATTGCGAAAATTGTTACAATTTCTTTACACGTTTCGAATAAATATTTCCTCGGTTTCTGTGATATTCGCAAGAAATTTTGGCCACTGTCATTAAATTTAGATTTAAAGAATTTTCTAGATATCGTTTACGACGCATACGGATATCGCATTTTCGTGTAAATTTGCGAAGGGAACTAGATTAGGATGAAATGCGAGATGCAAAGGGTAGAACTGTTAGTATTTCATTACCGTTAAGAGGACAGGGATAATTGGAGTAATCGGAACGCTTTGCATTTGTAATGGAAGACGGTGCAAGCAAATTACGCACGGAATGCAATTTCTTCCGTGTTTTTAGCCTGAATTCTGAAAGCCCCATTAGGAGGCCGTGTGTATTCGCATAATCAATCACCGCCACGTTGAACGTCGAAATCCGATCCTATTTGCCTGCGAAAGAATGGAGAGCATCGAAGCTAGGTGAATAAAGGGAACACGAAAAGTCGATGCTGTTCAAATAGAGGCAGCAGTGCATATGCATTGACTGTTCCGTGGATTGTTTGAATTTATTCAGAGACTATCATGTTTATTTCGGTCTCATTAATCACACCGTGACTACCGCGTTTCCCTTTAGACGAGATTTAAATGGATGTACTGTTACGAGTTAAAGATACGTTTTATAAAAGAACTTATTATTAATCGGTATAATTTATTGTACGGTATGGTTCATTGTAATGGAATTTCATCTGCAAACTTGAGAAATTCAATGATTGTTCCGATGTCAAATTGGAGCACGATGCACTGAAATATGAATGCATCTCAATGGAGCGCAATGTGACGTCATTAATGGCTAATTATAGCGCTGACGCTCGTAAATTGAACGATGCAAATATTTGTGCAGTTTCCAACTTAACTAACTTTGAATTATGCTTTACGACATTAACGCGTGGGAATTGTTTGGCAATGCTTCTGTGAATCTTTCCTTGTGTAATTTTTTACACCACTCTATTATGGATAATCTGCTATACCGACGAAAGACACGGTAGCGTTCTCTAATGTAGATGCCTGTACAAACGATTATAGGAATAGCAGGATGCCCGAGAAATTCGTTTTTACCGACTGTGGAAAAGTTCACTGAAATTCCTTCGACCTGTTTGCCTTTTAGCGCACTCTATGTTACTGTACTTGTAAAAGATGATATTTTACTTTTACAGATACGGAAATTGGATATAAAAGTTGGATAAAATAATATACAAATTTAATCAGGAAACGAAGCTTTCAATTTTTATGTTTTTTAATGTTTATTCACACTAAAGGATCATTGAAATAATTATTGCTTTGCCTTCGAAATTGACGCAGTTAATAAATATTTAACGTACACTTTCTTAATCGCTGATCGTATCGATGTAACTTCCATCATCAGAAATAGTCACGCTGTCATTCGCCTTTGAAACGCTCATTAATGCTAGAATCGGAATCCACAAACTACCGGAACCATTAAAAGAACAGGAATTCCTGCTGTCATCTCGCCGTGGTACAGCAATCAACTCGGCTAACAAGCAATATAACGTGTCCTGATTCGTGGACCTCGGTTCAGCTAACCAAATATTAGTACGTCTTCCACAAAAAGAAGCTGCGCGATCTCAAAGGAATAGGCCGGTCGATCTAAATCGATCGTTCAATTAGCAAATCTCTCTAGTCTCTCCGAAAAATAAAAAAGGCCAAAACCAAATCACACGCAGAAATAAAACTTTCATCTCGTAGAAAGACCTACTTTTCATTGAACAGAGAAGGAATATAAAAAAAGAAACGAAAGAAAAGAGAATATCAGACTTTACGGCCAGAAATCTCGGGAGAAAAGATTCATTGAGCAATTGCCGGCCGGGAAGGGGCGAGACGGAAGGGGTGCGGAGAAAACGCAGGACCGAAAGGTAAACGGATTGAGGATGAAAGGAGAGGAAGAAGTAAATGAGCGAGAGCGGTGGCGGCAGCGTATACTAAGCACTAATATTACATCTCTGGACTGACAGACGTGCGGACTTTAAAACCCAAGACTAACAAACAGTTAGCAGTCATCCGGTCTTCTTGTTTTTATATTCTTATGCCCGCCCATAGAGCACACGCACGGCTCGTTCCGTCTCGTCTCTCCCTCTCTTTCTCTCTCTCTCTCTCACCCCCCACCAACTATCGGCTCCCGATCTTCGTTACTTTTCGTGTCGTCGAATGCCAGTTAAACGCCGTCCGCGAGTTTCCTGTCTGATCTTCGAGGAACCGGCTTCTATATTCTCTCCTTCGTTCCGCCTTTCCCCGTCCTTGCTCGCCCTTTCACCGTCACTCCGCCGAGTCTATCTAACCGTCTTCGACGTTCGCGTATACTTCGCATCGCGCGTACGTTTCAACTCGGTACGCACTTTGACGGCGGAAGGAAATCTCGCGGAAGATCCTCGGCGATCGAGACGCGTTCGATTGGCCAGCCGCTATTTATAGATCGGCTCGCGAGTTCACCGCGCGGGAAAGAAGGATTTCGAAGCGGTTACGGTTACGACCGGCCGATCGAAAGTGGCGGGACGCGTAGGTTGCCCCGATCGCGATTGGAGGGGGCCGAAGGAAATATCCGAGTGGAGCTCGTAAGAAAACGAATCGCGGGAGGAGGATGGTAGAGAGATGGTCGGAGGGGCGGGATGGGTGGCTGGTCTCGTTCGAGGGTAACTGAAATAAGGTATAATTTTCCGCGCCAATTAAGGTCTTTAAGAATTGCGACCAATTGAGCGGGAGGGTCAGGGCTTAGCTCTAGGGGAGAGATGTACCGACATCCCCCTATAATTTATTATTGATTAGATCGAATCGAGAAAAAGAGAGCCGTCGTTCCACCGAGGACCCTGGTCCGTCTTCGAGATTCCTTCTGAGATCGCGCCTTCTCCCTATATCTTTTTCCCTCTCTCTCTCTCTCTCTCTCTCTCTCTCTCTCTCTACGCGAGCCTCGAATGGCTAATAGGAAAATGACTGACGTCGTTTTTCCGGTTCGATTACCCGTCACCTGCTAATTGCCGATTCCGATCGATTCCGCGGGAATACTTGACAGAAGGGTGCCACTTTTAAGAATACAGCTGGATTCTCAATTTTTCCTTTTTATATATCCGCATCCTTGATCCGCGTATTATCACGATCCCCGTTTTTTGTTAAAACGCGTCATCGTGGAAGTAAATTTCGTGATAGCGATAATCGAGTTTTATCCGTCGAAAATAGCGATCCGTTTCTCTACCCTTCGAAGATGATTCCGATAATTTTCCGTTTTCGGCGAAGACCTTGAAAGAAGGGAATTTGTAAGAAAGTAGACTCGCTCGTCGGACTAAACCGAGAGGACGGGAGAGAATTCGAAGAAATATCGGGGAAGGAACGTGGAATTATTTCCTCGTCGATATCTGGAACGCGCGAGGCCATCATCGGATCAAGTGAGGCGTGATCCACGCTCCTGTGGTTCACACTTAATTAAACCGCCATAGGAACTCGGCTGACAGCACGTGGCGGACAATGCTGCAAGTCTTTAGCGGCGATTGTTATGTAAAGCACACCCTATATATGCACCGCTCGGCTCCTCTCGACTCGATACGAGACGAGAAGTACGTAGAACCGTAACCGTCTCTATCTGCCCACATCCACCGAGCAACTTTTTGAAACCGTTAGACACCATTCAGAATCTCCTTGGATTTCTCACTCGCCAAATACCGATTCTAATTTCCAAGGGCTAGTTTTCCAACTTCCTACGATCCAATCAAGCATGGTTCCCGTTATTTTCCAATAAATTCCCAATAAATTCTTAATAAATTCTCAAGATTTCGTTCGAGACAGGTAACTTTGAGTACCTCTTACGCGTAACTATTTCGCGAAAGTTATTTTATGCGGACACGCAAACGTATAATCACCCTTTGATCTAGAAAAACTACCCCGATCCTAATACCCAACCCTCGAGACGAGCCTTGGACGGTTGAACAAACTGGAGGATAATGAAAATTTGGCGGAAGCCTGTCGAACGGGAGAATACTTGCAGAAAGTAGCGTTACTCCGGCGAAACGAGGACGCGATACCTGAAAGAGTTTCACTCGGTCGCAACCCTTCGCCACCCCCGTCGCGGCGACCGTGAAAAAAACCAGCGGAGGATCCCACTCCGAGAACCGGCCGCTCGTCACCTCCAGGCTCAGAGCTTCTAGGAACCGTGGATTGGCTCCTGGGGAAATGCGACGACGCGGCCAGAGCAGTGGATTGGTCGTAGGGCGAGGCTTGCGTCGTGACGGAAGCGTCGTCGGGCGTCCCGCGTCCAACCTGCACCTCGTCTAAAGCTCCACCTACGCGACGACCCGCGAAACTCGAATTTACGCCAGCCACCACCGAATTCCACCCGTCTAACGTCGTCTTCGCGAGTCCCGGGGTTGCAGCCAAAGGGGTGGCAATCATACGCGAGGATAAATAAATAAGTAACGAGCGCGAAGCGGCTGTGAGATTCTAGAAAGTGTACCCGTTCTATTTCCTCAATTTTTCTTTAATTCGAGAGAGTGGCGGTGTAAAATTAAAGGGGTGAAAGGAGATAATTTGGAACAGATCATCCTTTACCTCCCTAAACTGTGACAAAATAGAAGAAGAAGGCAAGGAACGACACCCTAAGGAAGAGTAAACCTCCAACGGAACAATCGTCGTGAAACTTGTTTCAGATTAGTCTTAAACATCGGTGACCGGATTTTCAGCGAAGCAACGTCGAAGCACAACGTCACTCACCCCTATCGAGGATTTCAGAGGCTCTTCGACCGTGGCCAGTGAGAGATCTAAGGATCACCGAAGAGACTCGTTGGTCCTGAACCGGGAAAGAGTGGATGGAGGAGGAAGAACGGTCCTAGAGCCGCGACGGAGGAGAGCGGTGGAGGGATGTTTAGCTGGTGGGGGTGGCTGGCATAGAAGGGGAAGAAGGAAGCTGGCGGCGAAGTGGCCGCGGACTAATTCGAAAAATAAGTCTCCGGGAGCGACAAGCACACTTGACCGAAGCACGCTCGCGGCGGAAGGGTGCACGCGGCCCTCTCGAGTGCTCGCGAGTGACAATTAATAAACGCGACGCGCCGCTGCAACGCGGATCCTCCTCTATAGGTCTGAACCAGCCGACCAGTCGACTCGTGGCTACCATCCAGCGTGGACTGCGCCGAAAAATCCTTCGCTCGCGTTGGCTATGAGGATTCTCTGAAACCGGCACCGGAGGAGGGAAATCGGAGACTGATAAGGGTGGATCGTTGCTCGATGGAGGGACAAAGGCAGTGAACGATGTCGCCGGAACGTTGTCTGCGAAAGTGGAGGGTGCGACGCGATGGACACTGAGGGGGTGGCAGAGATAAGCTGGTTGAACTTGTGAAAATTTCGAGGGATAAAGTGAGACCGTGAGACTGCTTCGACGGAAGCCTCGATCAGAACTGTTCTTTCGTTTCGAGGAAGTCGCAGGAAGTCGGGGGAAACGCGAGAGATGTCGGACATCGTAGAAGACGACAAGCGAAGCGAAGCTTCGCCGAAGCCGTCCCAATTAACTCCGTTCAGTATCGCTGACATCCTGAGCAGGAGAACCTCTTACGCGGAGCGACGAGCCTCGGAGTCGGAAGAGGCGCAGAGCGCAGCTATGTTCGCCAAGAAGTCTCATCAGCGGGAGTACGATTGTTCCGAGAGCGACCACAGGGAAAGTCAGTTGGATGATCGCGGTCAGATGGCTAGATTCTCGAGGCTACCTTCGCCGGAGCTCAGCGTGGCCCGCGAGCTTGACATCCTCACGAGGAACCTGGTCCACGCGAATATCTCCAACTTTGGCACTATTCCGCACTTGGCACAGGGAACTTTCAAGCATCTCGAGAGCCTGGGGAACATGGGTGGTTATCAGCCGGTGAAGGACTCGCGGGAATCTTCGCAGAGGCAGCAGGACGAGGCATTGGACATGAGCAAGAATAAATACTTGGGTGAGTGTGAACGAGATACGTGCGATCGAATAATCCCTTTGGAAACCGCGTCGCGTGAGAATTCTCTAATGGAGCCGTTGAAATTTCTAATTTTCTTCGTGGAATTGCCTCTCGCGCCGCAAACGGGGATAACTAGAGGTAAAATTACGAGGTCTGCAATCAACTGGCTCTATCGATGGCGATAACCAGATAGAACTGAATGAACGAGGAGAGTAGGGAGTCGGGTCCACTTAGAGTGGAAATCTCGAGGCCGCTTCCCTTCTGGGTGATCGTGTGTCTGCCACGAGGATGCGGGCTTAAGAGATCATTTAGGCCCACGGTATCCTTGTAACAGGCGAGCTTTTCAAGGGTTTTTTAAGTTAACCCGAGCGCAGATAACGTGATCGAATGTAATTTTAGTAGCATAAGTGGTACTCGACTGCGGCAGACGTCACAAGTGGCCGGCCACTCTGCTTCTTGCACTTGTTCGATCCCTGGCCACACTGTTGCTCTGTCTTGGATCCTCGACGCGGTCCGTGGATCGCCGCAAAAAACAAATTTAGATCAAGGTTACCCGGATCGATTCCAAAGAAATCACTTTTTCCCGCCGCGGTCCCAAAATTCCTCCTTCGGTCGAGGCTGTCTCGCTCGAACGCTGGTTCCTCGGGATTCCTCCTCGACTCGCGGACGTTCCGAGGAATTTAAAAGCGCGGAATAACGAGGGGTCGGGAATTAAGTAACCCCTTCTTGGTACCTGAAGGGATGAAGGTGTTTGGTTCGCGACGATTCCTGGCTTGTTCGGCACTCGAGGGTGAAGAGGTGCAGGCACGAGCTGGCACCGTTTCAAGGCTCACTCACGAAATTACGGAGACCCCCGTTTCCCGCCACCGTGCTTTCGTATCGCTTAATACGGTAATGGATAGGATGTTCGCAGCAGTTCCTCAGTCGAGCCCCGTTTGATTCGACAAACCTCGCGACCCGATCGAAAGTGATATCGATACCCGACTATCGGGCCAAACAACGGTGCCATTTATCGCGTGGTCTTCAGCCCGCTGAGAGGTTGCGCGGAGAATTAATACAAATACCCACCCCTGTGATCCTTCGCGCAAAACGGGGATAACGTTTCGTTTGATCAGCGTTTAACGGGCCATATCAATTTATTTGAAAACCACGAGCGACCGCTTCGGAGGAGGTGCACCCGAAGGGTCATCTCACGATGTAATCGGAGTGAGAGCAAACGGCACTTGCTGCTCTCGAACACTCTCGATGTAGGACGCGTAGGAGATGTTTGACGAGCGTCAGAGGAGGGACGCATTAGCCGGACGAGATGGCATGGAGTTGACGTCGAAAGTGATCAAATATAGATCTCTCTAAATGCTTCGAGTCCCCCCATCGGGTTGGCCACTGCTGATAAACATTGACGCAGCACCGGGCCACGTACGAAATAATTATGATGTCACACGAGTCAGATTTTTAGCACCCTGCTCTCCGCGCTCCTTCTTCTCCTTCTTCTCCGATTCTTTGTTCCTTCGTTTCCAGGTGTTTGCAACGCTTTTTTATTCCCTGGAGAACGTTCGAGTTTTCGATTCGACGGCTATCCCCTCCTCGCGTTTCAACGCGGTATTATTTTTTGTTATTCTTCTTTCGAGCATCGTTTGTCCCCTCTATTCGACCTTTCGCTCGCTTTTCTCGAGAATAACACAATTTTAGATGTAGCAGAATTTGGAGAATCGCGGGGAAGCGACCTATGCTTGAGTTTAAACTCGACTGATTAATTATTTTAGTTTACTCTATGTTCGGGTGACAATTAGAACGCTTCTCTGATTCTACTTCACACTGGAACTACTCTGAAAAACGTAGTTCAGGACGTTTGTAAAAAGGCAATCCGGAATATTTAATAAATTGCCGCGTCTCTACAAACGTTTCCCTAGAATCTCGATTCACCATTTTAGCTTACTATACAGTTCTAACGTTAACCATCTCGTTGGTCAACACCCGCAACGTTCATCCCAATCTCCTCGTCTCAGATTTGCCATTTCCTCGCCGTCTACTCCCCCCCCCCCCCNCGAAATGCGTAGAATAAATCTAAAACACAATCGCCCGACACTAAATAACGAGGCTGCGGAAAGAAAGGCAATTCCGAGATATCGCGTAAAAGCGGAGAACAGGCGGAATTTCCAGCTAAAAGCTATTCTCCGCGTGGAAGGCCGAGAAAGAAAGTGACCGTCGGTGCGGGCGCGAGGGAGCTGAATTTTCGTCCGGAGAACGCGATTGCACTCCACTGCAACCGGTTAAACTTAGAGGAGAATTACCGTGGAACAGCAGCGTAAACATGTCGGAGTAGCGAGTGCACGTGTTAATGTTTGAACGAGACATCAAAAGCGGGCGGAACTCTCTCCGATCGTTCGCCGCTTCTATGGCTGCTGTCCGCGGATGGTTACTCGTTCGTCTCTCCACCCACCCGCCCAACCCTCCCCCTACCTACCCTCTCGCTATTCCAGTCGAAACGTTTGATTTATGATCGCTGTAGATCATCCTTTCCCGACCCGCGCGTTTGTTTGCACGCGAATTTGGAGAAGCCGCCACGGATTTCTCTCCGTGTAACTCGAGTTTGTTTCCAACCGGAGAACCATCGAATATATAATATCTCGCGAATATCGTTCGAGCTCGATGACGATGGTCATTTACGCGTGGTTTAACAGACTGGGAATTTGTAGAAGACGGGGAGGAGGACATGTTCGAGGCGCAGAATCACGGGCAGAATCTTCAGAGCAGGAAGAAACGGAGCAGAGCGGCGTTCTCGCACGCGCAGGTTTACGAATTGGAGAGAAGATTCGCTGCACAGAAATACTTGTCCGGCCCGGAACGAGCGGACCTCGCGCGGGGGTTGAAGCTGACCGAGACTCAAGTGAAGATCTGGTTCCAAAACAGACGGTACGATAATCACACCGTACACGAATTCATTCCGAAACACGTCTACCCGGAAACTAAACTCTGAATTACGAAATCTCGAATCACCTCGTTAACTAGGAATTAAGCAATTTTTGGTACACATCCATTTCTTCTATTCTACGCGTTAACCCGTTCACTGTCAGCTACGGAATAAGTTCACAGCCGTTTGAGTTAAGAATTATTAGAAAAGCTGAATGTCATTTCAACCCTTATTATTGGATTCTTTGAAACTCCCTTAAAATAAAATCTTAGCAATACGTAACACATTTTTAGCTGCACCTTCAATCGGAACAGCACATAGTCTAACTTTTACGGTGTCATACGTTCGTTTCCGTCCATTTCACACACTCTAACCGCGAGAAAGGTAATAAAATCGACTAACGCACCATTTGCAATTGTCCCGTGCTTCAGGTACAAGACCAAAAGACGGCAGCAGCAGGAGCTGGGCGCGCTGGTTAATTCCGGAAACGCGAGGCGCGTGGCGGTGCGAGTGCTGGTGCATCCGGACGAGCATCTGAGGGGATTGCCACTTCGTGGTTCCGGCCAACTTCCCGGGCAAATCTCTGCCCCGCAAATTCATCCGGCGAACAAAGCGCTCGGCGGTTTCCCGTACTACTGTCTCCCCTATCATCCCCTGCTCTGCCCGCCCCTGCACTCCACTCATATTCAGGTGCAAAACACGATCGCGCCGGACCTCGATCCGAGCCAGCTGGCGAAACTCAGCGACGAGAAGTAAAGCGGAAATATTCGCGATTTCAATGGGCTCGAGAATGAAAGTGGTGGCATTGGTCGGGGGTTGATTTGGTCAGCTCGGGCTGGAATTACGTCGGGGCTCGACGAGCTTTCACCGAACGTGTCTGTGGTTATGAGGAGAAACGCGGTGTCGCGGGATTTTTTCAAACTCCCGGAAATATCGCGATTTAATTCAGCGACGGTATAGGAAGAATCGAGATACGGATTTCGAGGATAAAAATATCCGACATGTGGCGTTTCGCCTGATAACTACGGACATTGCTGTTGTTGTTTCAGAGCGAATGTTTGTGGGAATTATTGGACCGTGTGGTAACCGATCAGTTAGGCTACTGCGGTTAAAAGTGCTCGAGTTTCTCTGTTTTTCTTTTTTATTTTACATCCGTGTATATTTTACTTGATCGGAATAAGGAGAGCGGTGGATCGGTTACCGGATTGCGTAACTACTATTGCCTTTGTATAGTTTTACTTTGGTTATCGTTAAACTAGTCTATCTTCCGCCGTTCCGCGCGAACGATGGAGATGTTTTTTGGAAGAAGGCCATTCCTCGAGATGGGCCCCTTTTCCAAGAAGCTCCTCGAACGTTGTCGACTGAAATTACACACGAGTGTTAAAGGTATACACCTCGATCGCGATGTAAATTTAAATAACCGAGGTTCTCGCGTCCCGTTCTCTCCGAATGGACGCCGATTGAAGCTCGTAATTGCAGTCACACGCTACCTACTTTGAAGTAACGTTTAAAGCGCGCGTTGTCGGTTAATCCGTCGATGTAGTGTCCCAGCGATCTGCTGTACGCGTTAATTATAAATTCACTTATAAATATATCGCAGTCTAGGAAGAGAATCGTGTAAATTAGCGTGTAAATAACTGTATAAAATGCAATCTCGATCGAACGGTATCGGTGGCTGAAGTATTTATTTATTCCGGGGGTTGAGACGTGGCTGCCACTTGCAAATCCTGATTTCTCTCCGAAATTCGTGCAATTTTTCGTTAATAAATATCCCGACGCATCGCGTTTTGAAAAATATTCCGCTCTGTCGAAAGCAACGTCTCGTCGATTTACCGCAATTGTCTAAAAATTACAGTGGCAGCCCGAGAGCTTCTGCAACGGTTCCCAAACTTGGGAAGGGTGTGCGAAAAATTCGACACGGTGAAACGAATTCAAACGAGGAAGTTTAAAGCACGTGCAATAAAGTCGATCGACACTGATACCGATTAATTGTAATCACACTATTATGTAAGCGCGCGTTATGCCAACGCACCGATTGTTTCTGCGTACCTATGTGATCGCACAGATCTATTCGAAATATACGTGGTTCATTACAAAAAAGGAAAAAAAAAGCTGAAAAAAGAAACAAGTGTGTGTTCTTGCCTGCAACCCCCCTTGACGAGCCACTCTCTCGAAACGTCTACACGTCACAGAGATCGTAAAAACTTGACGTGCTTGACCCGAGACATCTTCCAAAGAAGTAGCTGCTTTTTTCTGCACCGCTGCTCGCTTGCTTCCTCTTTTATGCTCGTGTGTCTCCGAGAGCAACGTTAAAACGTCGGCATTTTTTCCCCCAGTCACACGAGGGCCTCCAGTTAACCGTTTAATTGTTGGAAAAATAAAGAAACATTAGAGACGAATTACTCTCAGAGACGAACATCTTCCTCGCGTTGCTTTAAAAAATGGATACGTTCGTTTACGAGTCAGAGTAAAACATTTTTTTCACGAACCTCTGGAATTGCTAGAGTCTTTTCACGGTGAGCGAGTACTTAGAATCGCATCTAATTTCTTTCCTCCAATTTCGAATGAATTTTAATATCTTAAGAAGCTTCAGTGCCGAGTTGAATATCCCAGTGATACGGTCCAAGAGCTACTTAAAAGACAGTGACCTTCTTGGAGAAATGAAGGTAATACCTTGAATCGAAGATCTAGAATTACCTTCTTTCTCTTCCTTAATTTTAAATATCAATTGCGACGTCTTGGAGAGTTCCAGTACGAAGCTGAATATCCCATTGAAACGGGTTCACGTGCGAACGATGCTCATTCGAGCGGACCAGGACGGTTCGATAGCTGGATACTGGCGGTGAGTGCGGAACAAGTGTCGATTAAACGACCCCCTCGCGAAAAATCGCCGCGCTATCAGCTCGCGGATGGAAGGGACTTTCCCATAAGAGTTTTAATAGCCCCGTCTGGGTGGGCCCGACTGACATCAGATATGTTTATTCAGACGCGGAGACGAGCAGACTTAACCGACGGCCGAGGAAAAAAGGCTAGATCTGACACTCATCTGTTATAAACAAAGGAGTTACATTATCCTCCTCCAAAGGGTCTTTGCGCCTCGTCCTCCAGATCTGCATAAAATCGAGTGGCTGTTCAAAAACGAACGCCGCCTCCGTTTAAAACCTTCGGTTCCTGTTCCGACAAAATACCAGGCGGCCATTTATTTGGACTAAGACGCATATTAACCGTCTGTCAGACCCGAAACACCACGTATCTTAAATACACAATTCTCGAATTTCGTCTTATCGGTGAACTCTTCCCGATATTTCCTACATTGACTCTCTTAAAGCCGAGTAACCGTCGAAGATAATATTGCTCGAGGGAGAATATAACAGTGTAGTAAAATGTTCGACTCCTCAATGACGCGAGCTCGTCTAGAGATCAAGCAACGTTTGGCTGTCCCATTTTTACGCTTTTATTAATCGTTCGTTACGATTTTTCTCTCAGAAGCCACTGTATTTCTGTACTTTTTTCAAAGTAATCGCGAGCAAGAACCAACGAAGAGTCGACGTTGCTGGTCGTAAAACGCGAGGAAAAAAACGGAAGGAATTCGGTTGCAATTAAATCGTTGGCCGCGAGACCATCAATGACAAAGTTGACTCGCAGCAACGACTCGGGATCGGTTCGTAAGATGGATTTTATAGTCGTTTCTGCAGTCCATTACTGCTACGTTTATATCGTCTTCTAAACATTCGAAAGCCATAATGCTCTCGCGTTAAACGAAGCCTTGTGCTGACACGCGATCGTAACTAGTGGTCCGAACTAGCCGGGGATTACTTGCGGTTTCCATTAAGAAATTAACGCGGCCCATTGTATCGGGCCGGAATAATCAACCTTCGAGGCGATCCAAATCGAATGACCTATTTCTGACGTTCTTCCTTTCGATTTCCCATGCGAAACCACAGCCGGAAATATCCTACCATATTTCCCTCGCGACACTTCCGCGACCAACGCCTATCATCCTCCTGCCAATTCCGCGAAACTCGAGGAACTATCTAGCCGAAATCGAGTCTAGATCGAGTAAGTACCTCTGGTTGCTCGCCGACAAAGAGAACAACGAAGAGAAGGTATTATTCCGAATGCCACGGAGGCTCGGAATAATTCGCAACATTCTGGGAAAGAAAAACAAATACGATTGCTACGAAGCACGTGTATTCTTACGTCGAATTCTACCACGAACTCCGAACGACCGTCGAAATTCTCGAATCCGCCGACTCGAAAATAGAGAAGACTCGAAAAGCGAAGATCGACGATTCGACGGAGCAACGTTACGGCGAAATCGAGATAGATCCTCGGGGTATCTCATCTGGCCTAAACTCGCAAATTCGACGGGATAGATTAACACCGATTCTCGCGTTGGTTCTACGAGATTCTGGACGATTTTACAGAGGAGTCGGGGGGGTCGGAGCACTTGCACCCGGAATTTCCTTGATCGCTGCGAAGCAGAAAGGGAGAGAGAGAGAGAAAGAGAGAGAAGGGATAGATTAACACCGATTCTCGCGTTGGTTCTACGAGATTCTGGACGATTTTACAGAGGAGTCGGGGGGGTCGGAGCACTTGCACCCGGAATTTCCTTGATCGCTGCGAAGCAGAAAGGGAGAGAGAGAGAGAAAGAGAGAGGAGGGGCGGAAAAAAGGAGAACGAGGAGGGCACTGGGATTCGAAACGGGAGTACGTCGGTCTAACGACACCGGTGGCGAACTTCTCTCTCCCGAAACAAGAAAGGGACGATTTGACGCTCAATCAACCGACGAAAGCTAATTTTCATTAGCTGTTAATAGCGCTGAACGGTCTTCCGGCTGTCCGACCGTGCGCCCCTTTTCACCCCGTTCAACCCCTTTCCCTCGACTCCGTTCCGACGTTTTCACCCGTCCGCGAATGAAGTAGACGAGCCTCTCTCCGTCGAGGTTAATTCGGAAAGACGCAAACCGTTTTAAAAATATCGCCGTCACGGGTTCGTTAGCGCACTGGGACCGAGGGTAATTAGACTTGCTCCGGGGAAATCGCTCGGGCCGAGTTTACGGGTGAAAAGAACCTCTGCTTCTTCGTTTAATCGAATTTATTATCCTCGGGGAGAGAGGACGACGATGGTTTGACGGTTCTCCTATGAAAATAGTTCTTTCGGTGATCGATCGAAGGGTGTCTCGAGTTTTCCCATAATCCTACATCGAGAAAATAAAACGAATAACGTTCTTTTTCTTCCTTTAGCCACTAAGTTTGATTCTCGGAATTTAATGGGGACATTTCTGAATACTTTGCGTATAATTAATGATATCATGGATGATTACATATTGGGTTACATACTTTGCGATATACTCAGAGGGGTGAGAGAGCTAATAAGAAAATAAGCGGTATGTAAATATATCAAGACGGAAATGACATCACGCTGATCAGTTCTAATCTATATTCCAGAGATATCGCGATTTCTTCGATGACGTTCATCCTGTGTCGTGTTACGCAAAGATTCGGACCAAAGACAGATTAAATAATTTATTTAACCCGTCGTATTAGTTTCCACCGCAACGCCAACAACAGTCTCGAAAGTCGATAGTTTGACAGGAGGAACGAGGTGGCAGGAGGATTGTATTTGGCTAGGTGGTAGCTATTATCAATTCTGCACGAGCCATTTGAGAGCGGAACAAAAAATTCCGTTCTTTTTTTTTGTCACCTGCGACGAGCAAGCCGCCTCTTACAATAGCCACGAAACGGGAATTTAAAAGTATAATCGAGCCGTGCAATCCCTGTGAAATACTCTTCGCTGCGCCCCGTCGATCCTTCCTCGTCCAAATACCCAGTGCGAGAAATCGCGGAAATTCGAAAGGCAAAAAAGGGTTTGCCATTCGGTCGAATGACCAATTCGGCAGGCAAACTTTCTTCGTGTAACCGCGTCGGGACGAACCCGATGCTAATGAACGCGTTCCTAGACGGACGACCATAGTTTCCGCTGCGAAAATAGGGGACTTGTCGTCGCGTTTTCAGCATCCTCGTGGAAAAGGAATCGCAGTCCCCTTTAACCTCTTCAATAGTCCGCGTGACACTCCGGTTCCTGGGTTTCCTTGGCAACCATCCCAATTGAAACGCGTGTCAGAAGTCAGGAGGACTGCGTGTAAGAGAGATGAAAAAAGGAAAGCGAGAGGCCGCGGCCGGAGAGACGAGAAGTGGCGGCAGAAAATCTCAAACTTCGAACCGGCAATTCCGTCCGCCTTATGAGCATGCCGCGTGCCTGAATAAAAATCAGCCTGACCTCTGTTATCTCCCACTGTCGTGTCGCAGGATTACGCGGACGTGTTACTACTCTTCTCCGTCTCTTCGAAGAGAAAGACAATTTTCTTTCTATCCTTTCATCGATTCTGACTAACGTGATCCGTTACGATGCGCTTTTGGATCATTACCGTGTGTATCGACGGATTAAGATCTTCGACGATATTAAGTGGAACACGAGAACTGCGAAGATACTTTAAACATCTGCGAACCTAAATTGACAATTTTCTGTCCTGACGAGAATTTACCGAAGAGGCTGAGGTGTTCGAAGAGGTGGTGTAACATCAAATAGAGTAGATTTCAAATGACCGATTGGCAAATTTTAATATCGACTGGTTACATTAGCGTGCGAATGGCAACCTCCTTCGAGATCAATTGTGTACAGTTTAAACCTACGGATATGAGGTGTTAAATGGAAGCTAGTTCAATGGCTGTTTCCTCCCCAATCTCCTAATGACACTGTCTGTATAACTTTCGCAGCTGATTCGTTAAGATGATTTGCAGTTCTTTCCTTATAGCAAATAGCAAAGTTACGAATTTCTTCGTTTACTATCGACAATTCTATCGTCATTCCTGACACCGCAGTGTGCATTAGCCACTGCAGTTCCTCGAAAGGCTTAAAGTACTCGCGACTTTAATTCGTATTTAACCCGATATCACGGATTTTGAAACTGTCGCAAGCGAAAGAAAGGAAATACATAAAGCAACGAAGAAGCTAAAGTAGGGACGATTAAAACACCCTCTTGCAAGCAAGCCTGATCCACTGATTATTCGGGACGAAGACGGCAAACTGTTTATCCCGAGACGTGAGAGAAGAGAATCGACGGTGGTGTGTAGCGGGAGAGAATTTCAAGTAACGAGACACGGGTTGGAAATTCGCGGTGGAGTCGGGAATAAGAGAGAAAGAATCGGTCAAAGAGGACACGGATCATCAAGCGTGGAACGATGCTTGCCCCGGTTCCACCGGCGAAGGAGTTGCCGGAGCAACTACCGAGGAAACCGTTCCCTCCGGCTTTCCCGGCTTTTCCGGCATTTCAAAGAAGCAATTTGCCGATTTTTCGTGGCGAAGCGACGTCGAGGAAAATTGGCGCACGACCGGCCAATCAACAGCGTTTCATGCAGCACCGCGGCTACGAGTTCAGAAAATTCTTTCGCTCGACTTTTCCCTCTTTTCCTCTACGCTCCTCCTGCCTGACACAGCAGCCTCGAAAGCGCCCACTTCGCTGGTAATTTCGCGGGAATTAAGTGATGATTTCGCCGCAGAGAAGTCTGGGTACATCGCGGCCGAAATTGCACATTTTTTCCAGTCGATAAACGAGCTTCGAGGGTTACATTTCGACCACTTTGATCTCCAATCTTTTCTAGCGGTAACCAAGAATTAATAGTTTCGCAAAATTTGCGACTGCTGAATTATAAAATGTTCAAACGAGATACGATATCGCGAATCACGCGAAGCAGAGAGCTATTAACAGCCACGAAGTAAAGCAAAATAAAAATCCAATAGACGCGGTTAATTTGTTTCTATCGGACTTTTATGGCTATATATCGATACAATTAACGATATATCCTCGCTTATGCCAGACGATTATAATGATACGCGCGAACAGCACGCTGCCATGATCGCGAATGAACGATAGCGATCGAGTATTTCGAGAACAGATGTTGCGATTATAAGATAGCAGAGAAGAAACGAATTTAAGAGGCCATCTCCAATCCTCTCGTCCGATATCCAATTCGATTCCACCTAATCCATTTCGCCAGAACCTGAAGAGAATCACGATAGATCAGTATATCATAGGAATCTATAAGATCAACGCAAAACGCGATGATTTATCACTAGAAAGTCAAAACAAGAAGATCAAGTAACAATAACAGATTGCTATCAACCCTAAGAGATATGACTGCTAGAAATTATTGTAACAATCGCAATTTCCAACATAGAGCATCCTAATCGAGCCACTCGAAGCGCGTCTGTCATTCCAAACATTGTCTGCTACATGGATGTTGCCAACATCACCACTCCACGTCGAAACGGTTCAAGTTCGACTCGCAGAGGGAAATAGGAAGGCTTGACCTGTCGTCAGCGGTGAATTCCTCGTCTCTCGAGCCACTTCCGATCCGACTAGACACCTAGCATCTGACAGTTGCATGGCCATAGTCCGAGAGGAAGAACGCGGTCAGAGGCGGTGGCGGAGCAACCTCGATCAGGGCTACTTTATAAAAACCGTTCGCCAATAGGTCTGGGTTAGGTGGCCGCTTATAAATAGGCCTGAAATTACTCTCGCGAGGGCTCGCGTTAGACGGGGGCCGGTGTTTTAGCAGCCATTTTGGAAAAATAAACGACAGAGCCGCGTAGGAAACAGATGACTCGGGCTGCGGATGCCAGCCTCGTCGCCGGAGTGACAGCCGCCGCTCACTCGATTGTTTTTCAGTTTACGTTAACGTTTCGTTTTCCTTTCGATACGGTCGTTGAACGAGAGCCACCGGCGCGCTCGCCCTTTTATTGCCGCTCCCGCGGTTATATCGGGCTCCTCGGGCCCGCTTTCAACCGAATTATTTGATTTTATGAGAGATCTCGCTCACGCGCGTTCGCACAAGCCGGGCAAGTCACCGGCAAGAGCAAAAGGACCCTGGGCCGCGTTTTTGCCAACCCTGTCGCCCCGGACATCCCACCCGAACCGAATTCAACTACAAACCTCCGAGAGTCGCCGACGGTCTACGTAATTTACGTTTTACCAAATCGCTTTTATAAATCTTCTTTCGATTCAGACGATACGATGGGTTGAGATGAAACGATAGGACGATTCACTACCGACGGTTGTAATTAAATATTATCTTCTTCCGAACGAACGTTAGCATGGGTAAAACGTAGAACAGACCTTCCATTTCGTGTGGATTTATGTTATAAGAAGCGGAATATCAAGATTATGATCGTCGGTATTTTTATTCGAGCTAATAATTCTTTAATGGAACTGCGAAACGATTGTGGTACTCGGTTTCCATTTCAACCACTAACGTTGAATAACAGTTCTATGCTCAGTTGATAACAGTGGAAGTGATAAGAGTTTCGTGCCCTGCAACTGTACGATGATAAAATACCCACTGAACGTAGGTAAAGCACTTGGAAAATTTTCAAGAAGACTGCTGTAGAGAAGGTAGATTTCTGTAATATCCTAACACATTTTTGTATCCCAAGTTATCTTCCAATTCTAGCGTCGTTCCCGACGTTACCGATATCGACCGTGTACCAAAATCGCGAGCAATGAAAAATTGATAAAATTTTGCGACACGATCAAGGGGAGAAATGCGAAAATTATTCGTGCTAAATGAGATACGATATGTTAGGACAGAAAACAACGCGCAGAGAATTCAACATAAAGAAAGAAGCTAAAAGTAATGAAATCTAAAGTACTTACATGCATCCTACGATGTCCCGTGAAGTTCCACTTAATCCAAGAATGTCCAAGGATGTACAGAGATGTTCGAGAATGTCCAGGATGTGCAGGGATGTCCAAGGATGTGCAGGAATATCCAAGGATGTCCAAGAATGTCCAATGACGTGTAGGGATGTCCATGGATGCCTAAGGATGGCAATGAATGAGAATACAAATAAGAATAAGATAGAATCCTAATTCGGAATTGTATCAAAGCTATTAATTAGGTATGATATAATTATAATGATACGATTAGAAATTAGATGTGAAATAATACCGATTGCTCAGGTTTCGCTACGCGGAGGTGTTGCAAATGGCGGAAGCCCACTCTATCCACGTCCCATCCTCCC
Organism: Euglossa dilemma; assembly: GCA_002201625.1. NCBI lineage: Eukaryota > Metazoa > Arthropoda > Insecta > Hymenoptera > Apidae > Euglossa > Euglossa dilemma. The sequence goes on from NIJG01000112.1 coordinate 5,280,112, forward strand.
TCCATACGCCTAACAAATTACCAATATTTAAATAATAATTTCTTCAGACGCAAAACGTTAAAAAAAACGCAAAAACTAAATTATGTATATACGAGGATACCTTTCAAAACATATCTTGGAACAGTTGACATTCCTGGAAGTCGCCGGTTCGAGCAGGAGTAAGAGGTGAAATCAAAATATTGACAATTCGTTGCCTGCCTATGCTCTACTAGTTTCAAATCGTCGGTCCAGCCACGTATTGCAAGCGAAAAGGGAGGCAGCACACCCGTCCAATCAACAAACGGCCGAGCGATAACGGTTTCTCAAATGGTGGGGGTGGGGGTGCAAAACATGTACTATATTTTTATTATTAACTTCGTAGTTAATTTTACTAAATTATAAAATTTTGACAATAAATCGTTATTTTCGTAACAGAAACATACTTTTACTTGCTTAATCGTTATTAATAAATATAAGATACATCGTATAATATTTTACATACATAGTTTAGCACACGGCTATTCCAAACATCAAACATCTTCCCGCGACAATACCGCGCAGCTTGACCAACCGTCACCAATTTCCAGTCGATACCGGATCGAACGAATCGGTAAAACGTGGCGGTGTATTTTCACGCCGTAAAGTGGAAATTTCCTTGTCTGCTTAAGACCTTTCGTGACGTACTGTTATTACAGATGGATTTTTTTTTAATGGTGCAATTGACGAAGGATAATAATGTGCGGTATCGGGTATTAATTCGTAACATGGGAATTTTAGGTTACATCGCAACATTGTCGTAATAGAAACAACTGAACTACAGCACGAGAATAAGAAATAGGGAGAACTTTACCACGATTAAGATAGATAACTCTCAACGATTGTTCGATGGGAATATACCGCATGTGAAACGAACTGCGGATATACCCAGTGTATATACCGAACGATACAGAGTGGCATGCGCGTGTGAGTGATACAAAGGGCCAAGTGTGAAGCGGTGTGAGTGCAAATCTGTGAGTGCAAGTGATTCTAGGTCGTAGATTTCAATTCTGGATCAGGATAGTTAGCTACAATAGCTTTGTCGAAATGATTTCATAGTAGTCTCTCTACTGTCTACGATTTTAAAGACGTATTTTCAAAATAAACGTACATTTCCGAGATTTCGTCTATGAATCAGGGTTTTTTCGTATTACCTTGTCGTGAAAATCGTTTCGTATAGGGATCTCCATTTTTTATTCGATTCTGAGTGTTTGATTTGGAGAAATAGTGTGTGACAGGTTCGCGAGTGTTCGACCGTGCTGCGTAGTTGTGGTTTTTCGCGATTATTTTTTGTACTTCGTGGTTTGAATAGAGTTTTTTCATACCACTTTGTAGAGCAGATCGTTCTGTACAAGGATCTATATTTTTCATTCGATTCTGAGTGTCTGTTTTCGAGAAATAGTGTCTGACAGGTTCGCGTGTGTTCGACCGTGTTGCGTAGTTGTGGTTTTTCGCGATTATTTTATGCATTTCGTGGTTTGAGTAGAGTTTTTTCATACCACTTTGTAGAGAAGGTCGTTCTGTACAAGGATCTATATTTTTCATTCCAATCTGATTGCTCGTTTTCGAGAAATAGTGCCTAACGTGTTCGGGGGTGCCCGTCGGTGCTGCGTAGATGTAGTTTTTCGCAATTATTTTTCACATTTCGTGGTTTAAATAGTGGATTTTTATATCACTTTGTAGAGAAGATCGTTCTGTACAAGGATCTCTATTTTTCATTTGAATCTGAAAGGCCGTTTCCGAGTAATAGCGTGTGACATGTGCGGGTGTTGTTGAAAGTGCTTGAAAGTTGTCTGTTTTGGCTTATTTATTCTAAATTTTGTTTTTGATGTTACATGTTGAGCGTTAATTTATTTTGTTTTAATAATTTGAATGTTTTATCGAACTCTTAGCGTCCTTTGGCAGATCAAGTAGATTTCTTTCGTTACGAGGGGTTTGATGATAAGTCTCGAAGTATGTCGATAAGTTAGGAAGTTACGATAAGAGTCCAAGTTATCACGAATTGTCGCGTTGTTCCGTTAGTTGGTTTGCCGACAGATGACGGTGCAATTGCTACGGCCTATTCCACCCTTTCACCCTACTAGTAGAACGAATCGTAATGGCCCATAAATCCTGGCTTTTTTTCGTAGGCACCGAGCCTTTTTTTTATTTTCGACGAAGCGAGTGTGAATAATCGAAGAATTATCTCTCCGGCTCGCAATTAGGCCACCACGGAAGAACTCTTTTTCCCGGAGCTATCGTCTCGGAACCGACTCTCCCTTCTCACCCGATCATTCGCGTAATAACCTGTACACGCTTATGAATTATTTATCTCTTCCTTTCTTACATATTTCCCTATCACGTATACACGCGCTAAACGCAAAAAAATTCCACTCCGAATATTTCACCGCGTCGCTTCCATTTCTGGCTCCAATTTCTCAACTTTCTTCGCCATTCTCACCTTCGAAAAACAGGGGAAAAAAAGAAAGAAGGATGGAAGCAACCAGGTTAGAATCGTCGACTACTCGGACACCCGAACAAATCTATTAGCCAGGAAGGAACGAAGCTGGTCGATGCCAGAAAGGTGGAAATCCAGCAGGACGTAGCTAATTAACGACCGGTCAGACTACTCGGTCACTCATAGGATTAAGGAAAATCCGTGAGATGGATGTCGGCGAGGGCGTTTCGGGGGAAAGAGGAAGAAGCTGTGTCGGAATTACTCGGTTGGGTTAAACGGCCGCGAGGTGGCGTCCGCCTGCTGGAGAAGACGCTGTGCGCCGCGGCGCAGAATAGGAAGTGGTTCATCGATAGGTGGAGGAGCTGGCACCTCGGAGCAGGCAGGTCGGTGCAGCCCGCTAATTTTCCTAATAGATTAAGCATCGGAAGAGGTTGTCATTTGGCTGGCACGCTAAGTGAGCCCGGGCAGCGTGCACCATTGTTTCACAAACAAAAGACGGCCGCTTTGCGAGTCATGGCGGCGCTCTTTGAACGCCCCTCGGCCAATCCGCGGCCGCGTTTAGCGGGCGCCAAGTACAAAAGAAACCGGCCGGGGATGATTGAGATTTTCTATGTGAATCTCGTCGGTGATTTCTATGCGAACCGTGTGCGCCGCCTCGCGCGATAGAATCGGCTGGGAAAGACCGCGACAGATCGGAAATAATTGCCGGGAATAAAGGAGAGAAATGGTACAGAGATTGATGAACGTCGAGAAAGTGTCGGAAAAAGGACCACCTGAAAGGCGAGAGGAAGGCGGAGGGAATAAACTACCCTCGTGAAATGGAACTCGGTTGCAGCGCGGGGCAAGAAACGCGCCACCAACGCGAGTCGCGAAAGAAATACAAACTTCGCGTATTTCAAGCGTGAACGACTTTTTTGCCGCGAGATTAATTAAATACAAAGGAAACCGGCCGACAATTCTATTCGCCGCGGGCAAAAACGGAAACGTTGCTCGCCGCGAGACAGCGGGGTTGAAAAACCGGGGGTTTAGAGTTACGAGGCGGAATTTTTCGCGGTTCCGCCGTTGGGGGCGGGTAAAAAGGGGGCGGCGGAGGGGATGAGAGAGAGATTAGGAAACGCGGAGAAATCGGGGATCGCGGGGATTCCGGGGAAAAATTGGGGATTCAGCCGCGTCATCGACGGTTCCTTTGGTTCGCCAGTTTTTCGAGCTCGCCCACGATCGAGCTTAAAGGAGGTCCAGAGATCGCTAATTGATTAATCATCATCCTCCTCCACCCACCGCTTTCGTCCCCTTTTTTCCATCCGGGGCCCACGTCACCCTGTCCTTGAGCACCGGAATCGAGGACGATCGCGCAAAAACACATCGTCATCCTTGCCCTGCAGCGCGTCGCGTCGCTCCGAGCCAGAGCGTCGTCGCGGGGCTACATCCGGTAGCCGTCCGCCACCGCGGCGACGCCCCGATCGACGACCATCCGAATTCCCGATCGAAGGACCTCCTCGCGAGCGACATCGGTCAGATCCGGACGAGCGATTGAATTTTCATCGTGGAAACCTATTATCTCGCGCGAGCTCGCGACGAGGATCGATTTGCATTTTAAATCGGCGCGGAATGCGCGCGAGCGGGTCGGCCGCTCGGCAATTAACTCGATAAGATTTACAGCTTCAAGCGGCCCTGGCGCTTCCACGCGTTGCGACGCTATTCGCCGCGGATCGCGTTACCATCCGCGAGAAATGGCGCCGTATCGGCGACGCGGGCGTCCTCTCGCCGATCGAGATATTCCGTGACGAAGAAACGCGCGCGTGCGCTGCGCCGTGATTTATCCCGGTAATTAGGGGATATACGCGGGGATCACGGGCGGAGAAGTTAACGACGCGAGGGGAACGGAGATATTTTTCTTCCAAGGCGAAAAGAAGCCTCGGCCGCCGCGACGCTGGCCCGTTTTAACGGGCTTCGAATTTACGCGCGCATAAATTTCGGCCTAGCTTCCAAGCTAGCCGAGCACCATTTCGCGTCCCGCTATCTTTCGCGTCCGGCTACCGTCTTTCGGTTTTCTCCACGCCTGCCTCTGTCTTTCAGCAAGTCGTCACTCTCTGCTTTACCATCGCCATGGTAATTGCAAGAACGTTCTTTAGCAATGGAATGCTGTTACCGCGCGATGGATTTTGAGAAACACAACGGTCACTGCGTAGCTCCATAGCTGCTATCTAACGCGATCTTCCGCGATCTTAGAGCGGAAAGTTCTTCGAAATTATATCTTTCTTCTCGGTGCGAATTTTGGAAACGCGAGGTCTCTCGGAACCGCGTCTAAACTCTACCTTTCGGTAATAAATCTCGGAAATGGGAGGTACGAGTTTGCTAAGTTTCAAATCTGTTGGAACCGCGTGTCTCGAATCGGAAATCGTTTGGAGATGTTGACGGATAATAGATCGGAAGGAAAAAGGAGATTCGACAGTCTCGGAGTGGCGATGGTTGACACGGAAACGGTGGTTCTGCGACTGTCGGTGGTTCGGAGTGGCGCGGCGCGGCGGTAACGGGCGAAGTAACAGCTTCAAGAGCTAATTAAATCAAAGGTTGCCGCCGCTGGCCGGTAATAAAAGTAAGAACACGTCTAGGTATATGCATTATAGGTGGACGCAGCAATCAAATAAAAAGCTTTCAGAACGGAGATAAACACAATAGCCTGTCCGGTGTTCCTCGACCTGTCGGTCCTCCGACCTGTCGTAAAAACCGAGATTCTTTTAATTAACGTTAAAAGGGAATCTGGAAATCGTGTGGCCAGGCGGGGATGAGCGGGGAAATCAAGCGCAATGTTTGAACCTCGAATTCGATTCCTCCACAGCGAGGAACGTTGCCTATCCGTGACTTCCAACGTCTGTTTGACCTTCGCGTTGCCCGCTGGGGTGGCAGATATACCACCGACACCATAAACCTTCACCCAGAGCTCCTTCTACCAGCCGCGTGTTTGCTCTCGCGTTATGACTCGCGCGATAGATTCATTTTTCTGTAATCTCCGCTTTTTAAAACTGGTTTACGCTTCGTTGCCGACCGATATCGTCCGGGGCTGTTTTTCCTTTTCCGATTTCGACGCATTTAACGTCGCAACAGGAGCGTTTCAGACGTAACTCTTTGTATCGGGAGAAACGATAAATTCGTGCGTCAGCACGGCGCAATATGTTTATCGTTTCGTACAATTTGCTCGCGCATCGTGCATCGCCGGCTCCGTTTACAGATCTGAATATCTTAATTATTCGAAATAAAGGAGAAAATATCGTCGGCTGACCGAAGCTGCGAGGCTGGCAAAAGTGTAACGAAAGCAATAACGCGTTCTAGTCGTTAGAGGGAAGGCTGGCGTCATCGCGAAGTCGGTGCTGCAAGAAGCGATGTGCTCCATGAATCACGATACCGGAGGAATTTACCGATCGGATAAAAACACGCCGGGGATGATAAAGTCGCCGGTTGGCGGAAAAATCGAGGTAATCGACGAGGTTCGTTTCTTTTTGCGCGCACCGTCGAAACGGAATTAAAAGAGCGTTAAGGTGTACAGCTGTGTCAGGCCTGGTGGTTAACGCGAGATTTCGACCTTGGCGTTAGGAAGGTTAATCCACGGTCCATCGGACGGTAAGTTTCGCCTCGGCTGCGTAAACGACTCAATCTCGCGAAATATGCAGAAACGCGAGGCCAGGCGAAGCGGATGGCAGATGGTGTTTTCAGGCTTAATAGGGATTCTCGGCCCACTCGGGCAAAGATTACATCCTTGGCGGCGTTGTTCACGGTGTTGTCGGTGGCAGCTCGCCTCCAGTTCCACCTCGGACCATGCTTCTTCTTCCTTCGATTCATCTTTCCGGTGGCACGTATCCCGAAACCCCGGGCACGACGCGTCGATCTGGTTTCTCGGAATCGGGTCTGGTTCGATCGTCGGTTAGGCGGGTTAAAAAGGGTTCGAAAGCTGCCGGTGGAACAAAAGGGAGACGAACGAGGTGCAACAATCTGTCACGAAGTGTGTCACAGGCGACAAGGGTGCGATATTCGGCGAGGCAAAAACCGAAGAATCTGCTAACGACTTTGGAGAACGAGCCCTGATGGCGGAACGTTGCCGAGGCTTAAACTTCTGATAAGTACAAAAAACCGACTAATTTCGTGCCGTATAAAACAGCCCTAAAACCAACAGCTTTAACGTCTTAAACTCGTACCGACTTCCACCCTTTTTCGCCTCTTTACCCCGCGAGTAAGAAGCGAAATTGTCCGGGGGTATCGCCAGCCCTCTCGCCCGCGATGGCCGATCAAACGCGCCGCGAAAAACCCCGTGCAATTGCCGCGCGTATCGCGACACTCGCCGCGCAAAAACCTCTAGATTTTATTTAACCGCGAGATTTTCTTCCCGGACGTGTCTGGACAGCGACCATGGCGCCTGAGCCTGGTTTCTCGCGGAAACAAACTTCCGGAATGCCTGTCTCCACGATTTCCGCGGAACATCGAACAAGAAGCAGACGTTTTCGACCAACCATTCTGCTCCAGACTATGGATAAATCTTCCGCGTCTCGAAACAACGAGTTCCTCGAGGAGACGGAAGCTCGGAGTTTGGGAAATCACGGGACTTGGAGGTGCGTCCGAAAGAATAGGTTTATAAACAATAGGGGAATGGGAGAGATCTCTTGAAAGCTGGAGCTCGTGCAAAGGGAGTTCGGGACGGAGCGTGGGAGAGGAGAGGGGCCAGGTCGATAGACGATAATTAACGGAGCTACCGAGAGGAAGCTGATTATACGAACGGCGTTGTTTCCGAAGAAAAGGGAGCTCGAGGGTGCCAACGAGCAGAGGCACGCCGACGTTTCTGCGACGCTCCGTGGCGCGTATCGACGCCGGCAGACGTCGCGTCTCGGAGCTTCCTGTTCGCTAAATGGCCTGTGCTCGTTGAATCGTTACGTTCGCGTCGAAGCCACCTTTCCTTCGGACGACAACACCCGCTCTCGACGAATCGTCGGTTAAGAGACGCGAAATCGTCGAGTTTGGAATTGGCGAGTGGTAAAAGCAGAAGAGACGAAAGAGCGGAGAGTCAAGGGTCAACGCGGACGCGGAAAAGGGCGAAGCAGAGGGCGAGGGGCGAGGGAGGAGGGGAATAAAGAGACGCGGAGGGGAAGAGGAGAGGAAGAGGAGGAAAAAGAGGATGCCACTCGCGGACTTACGAGCCCTCCGCTGACTGCGGCCCCGAACTAATGATCGAAGAAAGGAGCCGCCTAAACGACCCGTGTCCTCGGGTGTTAGGCTCTCCTTTGCCCGGGATTCGCCGGGGATTCGCCGGGGATCCACCGGCGAGTCCAGGGGGTTCCCTCGTTACCGACTGCCAAACTGGCCCGCGTTTCCCAGCCACGGCATTAACTTTTAGTTCCCGTGCCAATCCCGATTCATTCCAAATTTCCTAGAAAGATTTTTCCACGGCAAAAATTCCGTGCAACTAGGCGCTTCCTTTTTCGCGAAATTCCGAGAACCCTACGACTACGGGGCTTGCAATCTCTAAAGCTGGAATTAGAGATCCGCGCGAGCTCGTGCGTTCGATTGTCTTGGAAATTCGTCGCGTTATTTCGATTCGAGGTGCTCGTTAAAGGTTTGGAAATATTTCACGATCGAAGGAAAGCGACGTTCCCGATCGTAACCCCGACGGCGGGATCGGCGGAGTAAGCCATTCCCTTCCCGGGCCACCAGAAATTCCCCTTTACTCGCGAAATAATAGACGCGTAATTTTTCATCGAATCAACCCCGACGACCCCGGCTGCCTTCCGGCGTCGAGCTATCCTTTCCTCGCTTCTCCGTTTAACCTGGCGCTGGCCATGTGCTCGGTGCTCCAGAACGCACAAATCATCGATCGTTACGACACGTGAATCGAAGGGACATGCGAACGGCGCGGGCGAGCATAAAAGTGGCCGCTTTCGAACGGTACAGGTGTATTTACACGCATACGTCCGACGATTAACCAAACGAGACAAGGGTCTCCCGTATCGAACACTATCTACCCAATATCGAAACATCGCTGAGCGATTTCGTCCGTCGTGTTCGTCTCTCACCTTTCTCCGTCTCCCTCTGCCTCGCGCGTCCCGCCGACTCGCCATCTTCGTCTCGGCTCCAACGAGACAGCCCAGCCTCGTCCTTCTCTCGCCGATGGCTCGGCCGCGTATGGCTCTCCTCGTCGCGCCAACCGGTCACGCGCATGCGTACTGCCTCCAACCCGTTCTCTTCCCCCACCACCGCCGGCCGCCCCGCTCCCCCCACCACCGGCCTCACGATGCTATCCGTCCTCTGCGCACTCGCGTCTCGCGCATGGCGCGTGTAATTTTCACGTAGCCCCCTCTTCGTTCGCCGCTGG
>NIJG01000112.1:5288977-5305442 GCA_002201625.1 Euglossa dilemma
GGTCCTCGTCCGACCGCAGCGGCAGCCGGACGAGCGAGCGGACGCGACCGCTCGCGCTCTCTCGCACCCGTGTCGGCGCGGATGAAGGAGAGCGGCACCCTTTGAAGTCCAGTTGGGAGCCAATTACACGAGTCACACAGGGCCGCACGCACCGCGTCTCTACCGCACCGAAAATATTATTGCGCCCGCGCCTCATAGATCGATTAAAACCGAAAATTATGATTGTGGCCGCGCGGAACGAAAGCTGGAAAAAGGGGGCCGCCGGCGCGGTTCTGCGCGCCGGTGGAGGGGATTAAGCGCTTAAATTAATTAACGATCGAGCTGCTCAGGGCCGGCACGGAAGCAGATGGACGTCGGGATCGATTCCTGGATTATTGTTCGCCGGCCGGATTTTTCCGCCCGGCCGCCGGTTGTTGTCTATATGTTTTATCGGTTCGCCGTGAGATTCCCGATCGAGTTAGAACCCGCTGCCAGAAGGTAGCCGAGTTTACGCCTCGGCTCTCGCCATGCTTTATCGGTTAATTACATTTCCACGTGTGTTCAGCGCCACGCTTTGTGTTTCTCTTCTCTCCTTCGCCTCCTCAATTTTCCCGTTTTCCCGCCGAACGAACCGTTTAATCCTTCCGAGACGCGCCGATCTCGCAAAAGCTCGATCGACAAACGGATCGAGCACGCGCGACGTCGCCTTTTTCTAATCACCGATGCCATTGACACACCACGCTCAGGATCCTTTCCGGCGTCGATTAATCTTTCCGACAACGAGACATCGAAATTCGAAAGATATCTCGTCGCGTTCGCGTTTCTAGAAACCTATCGCGCCGCTATTATGCGATTTCTCTCGATCTGACCGGCTATTAAGACGCCGTCGAGTTAGATCAATTAACGATCGCATTCCGTTCCGTCCGAAGGACCATCTGCTTCGCGTTACGAATTCAATCGCTATCGTATCGTCACGTAATTCCGGTAATTAACCGATTCGATTAATTATCCACTCGATCGGTACCAATACGCGATGTTTCTCTCTTTCGACTAATTGGACCGCGCGATTTGCATACCGCTCGTTCTCGTTCGCGCGCGAGTATCGCTGTATTTCTCGTAAAATCCGGCGTTTCTAGCCGGTGCGCGGTGATTTCTCGAGATGCATTTCCAAGCAAAGCTTTCTTCATCCCCCGATGAACGAGGATTGCTCCCTCGTAGGCGGGATCTCCCCTCGAGAGAGAGAGAGAGAGACGACGGTGTAACACAGTCGACGACGCCGTAAACGCGAATTAATTATACGATATTCGCAAACGGAAATAAAATCAGGGAAGAAGAAGGGTGCACCCTCCCGCGTCGGGCCGCGGCTCTGCCTGATTCATTTCCTCGCGTCATGCAACTCCGTGATTCGTCCTCGAGCGCATTCCTCCGCTCCCGGCTACCGTTCCCGCGAAAACAACACCCGGCATTTACTCGCTTCGATTCCTGGTCTCCTCGCGTGTAATAACCGCTCCGAGATTCCTTCGAAATCTCCAGATCGGGACTTTGTTCCACAATGTCGATCGCGCCGCGTAATCCTTGCCTCGACGTCACAACGTCAGACGCCGTGGATTTCCGCGAAGACACGCGTCGCGAGTCTTGTTTTTCCGCCGATTTCCGATCGCGGGCCCCTCCACCTTTGACTCGCGACGAGTTAACGACGGCGACAAACAAACGGAGCCGGGTTCCGCGGCAAAAGGCCGCGAGGTTTACGATTCTCCGCTCGGGAAACGATGGACGCGGCGCGTCCGCGGATCCGATGGCACGCACGCTCTAATTTTGAATTATACAGGTTCGTGGAAGGAAGGTTCCGAGGCGGGCGGGCGTTTGGCACGCAGACGCATCGCCGCGATGATCGTAATGAACGGGAAATATTCATCGCGGTCGTATTTCAATTAGCCTTTACGGGCGTGTAACGGCCGGGCGTTTTGCCGGCCGATCTATGACCGGTTGCCCGGTTCTTACGCTAGAACGCGACTTATGGCACGAGCCCGATAATTTAGAAAGTAACTTGTCCCGTGATAATTGTGCCGGTAATTACGCGCCGCGCACCGTGTGTTTTGCGATAGCTTTTGTTTGGTCGTTTCAATTTCCCGCGTGATACCCGCACCACCACCGCCGCCGCCGCCGCCGATGCGGTTAACTGTCCACCGTCGGCTGGTTATCCGTATCGTATTTAAATCAAGGAACTGCCGGTAGCCGTTGCGAAATTCCCGTGGGACATAATTGGCCAAGGTTCTAATAGCCGTTGTGTCCCGATGCTCGTACGATATCGGAGGAAATTATTGGCAGCTATAAAGATCCACGGTTGGTAATGGAAGGCCAGGTGACGGGGAATTTCCAGTACACGTTCCCCTTCAAACGAGTCCTTCTTAACGGCAATAATTGTGTTCCGTGCAGAAGAGCCTCACTTACCCGGTACGATAAACGACGCACCGACGAGTACTTACGTGCGACGTACGCTTTCGATACACGAAACGTCCATCCTCGAAATAACCTTGGTCGAGGTGCAGCTCGAGGCCTTGGCCGGGACACCAGCGATCCTCGGCGTTCGCGGAGCGAAGAAAAATCCAGCTAAAATCCATCGACAGCCCGGTTTCCACCCCCGGAACACCCCGGAACATCGGGGGACCGGGTAGAGGGGTTGCGTGGGATTGGAGCGTGGAAGGAACGGAGGATCGCGATGGAGGATTGTGGGTGGCACGGATGCGACCGATGCGGCCGTGGTCCATCGAGATATACGACGCAAACTCTTTCTTCCCCCGTTTCGCTACCTCTCACCCCGTCGTTCCGCGTCTGTCGTGGTGCCGCGTGGGTCAGGCCCACACCTCTTCCTCTCGCGGGCCTCGTGGTCCCAGGAAGGACCACCCACCCAACCTATACTTAGCGAGGTGTCGGCAAATTGAGCTATAGATGCCGAGGGTAATGCAACAGAGGGGTGTCCGGCCGGTGGCGCAGGGTGGGGGCTGCACCGCGTGGACCAGCATCCTCGATACCATCCGGCGCGAGGTTATTAGGGACCTGCAACCGCCTGCAACGGCCGTCCACGTTGCCACCGCTAATTTCTTACCGCACCTGGCCCGTTCTTTTACCGCAAAAGCACCCGGGTCGCCCTTTTCACGGCATTTCCAGGCCCTTCGATCCACGCCAGACCCTTCCACGCCCGTTCTACCTCTCCTCCTTGCGGTCCATCCGCAAGGACCTCTTCTTCCCTCTCGTCGCGTTTCTTCCTTCGTCGCGTCGCGGAGCCAGAGAATTCGCGGTACGCGTCGTTTCGCGCTGACTAACTCGAGGGAGTTAAGCCGCTTAGAAGAAGGGACGAGGAAGGGAAGGTGGAAAGCAGCGGGCTCGAGGGAATTTTCGCGGAGGTCGAGGTCGTTCCGGATTATAAGGCGAATAACGCGGCGCTCTCTCGAGCGTGTAGCTTTTCCGGCATCGTCGTCGGGTCGCCGATGTTTGTATGATAATAGCGAAGGTGCGGAGAAACGAGAGGCAGTTGGGGTGAAACGGAGAAACGACCGGTGCGTCGGCCGCACCGCGTATAGTAACTCGGCAAGGAGGCTGGACTTAGAGCACCGAGAGACCAACACCTCGAGAAAGAGAAGGCCCGACACGGCGGCGGAGGAGGGAGGAAAGGGTTGCCAGGAGGGAGAGAGAGGGAAGCTCGAGCCGCGCGTGGAAGGAGTGGAGGAAGGAAGAGGAAGGAAGAGGAAGGAAGAGGGAGAGAGAGGGGAAGAAAAGCGGTCCTTTTGATGGAGCCTTTGTCGGGTCTCGCGGCGCTCGGCGATTTGCAACTAAAATCGCCCCGTTCGCTTCGCAATCCTCACCCGTGATTTGCTGCGAATTTATTAATGCGACTATCGGTGTGGTATACGCCGTGGTATACGCGGTGGTATACGCGGTTTCGCGAGGGTACGCGCCTCACGACACTCTGGATAATCCTCCGCCACGGTTCCAGCTTTCCAACCTTTCCACTCTCCTCCTCTCTGGAACCCGGCTCTTTCGCGAGGATTCGGGGACCTCGCGGCGACCTTTGCTGGACGTCGAATTCCGAGGCGATAATCGGCCGAGGAACGATTCCCCGGAGTGTCATTTGTCGTGGTTAGGCTGTCAGGCGGGGCCGGGCCGCGAATAAAGCCTGGAGTAGCGTCGATGGCAAATTGCTCGCTCCGCCATCGACTGACTCTGTAATCAACCAGCGTTCTCCTCTGCCTCTGCCTGGCCTCGCTGCCTGCTTCCTTCCTTCCTTCCTCGCCTGTCCGTTCACGGCACTGGCGAATTTCCGTGGCGACGTAACACCGTGAAAAAGTTAAGCAGAAGGACCATTCCGCCTCTCGACACAATGTTGCCCCGGCCTATCTCTCGCGGACCCCGCGGAGATTGCATGTCCCGGGCGTTACACGCGCGCCCCGACTCGCACGAACAGACAGAGAGCGAGAGAGAGAGAGAGAGAGAGAGAGAGCGCGCGGATGATCGCCGAGCCACACAGCCGACCACGAACACGAGCGTGGAAATATGAATAATATAGAGGCGAGGGAGAGGAGAGAAGGAGGAAGAGAGACCGAGGCGTGGAAGGAGGAAGAGGAGGAAGACGGTGGAGGCCGCGAAAGGAGAAGGACGAAGGAAAAGGTGGAGGCTGGTGGTAGGCAGAGGCGAAGAGAAGGTAGAAGAGAAGGAAGAGAAGGAAGAGAAGCGCGGGTAGAGACCACCCCGTGGCTTGTCGGCTCGTTTGATCTTCTCCCACCCCGAGCATCCTCCTCTTCGCCTTCCTCTGCCTCTCCGCCAGCCTCGTCGCTCCCTCTCGCTCTCTCTCTCTCTCTTTCTCACTCGCAGGTTGCTCGTGCTTCGGAGTTGGCCTGTTCCGCAGCCGCTACGATTTCGACGTCGCGGTCTCTCTCTCCCCGGTTCTTCTTCGCCGCGGTGATTTCTCGCCTCTCCGTCGGACCACAGGGTTCCGTCCTGCTCCGGCCCGTTCTCCGGTCTCCTCGTGGTCTCTCACCTGCGGAGAAGAGGCGTCCGACACGTCAGAATCACACCTTCTACGACTACCCGCTCACTAATAATCCGAACCCCCGTGTGCCGTGATGCTGTGTTCCCGGGATCCGTGGAATCCTCTCTGCCCGTCGCCGGCTTTTGTCTCCTCGCCAGGCAGGCCTTTCCTTTCTTCCCCTCTCTCTCTCTCTCTCTCCTCCTCTCTCTCTCCGTTTCCTTACAATCGCCAGCGATAACGTCCACTCGTCTCCGCTCTTCCCCGCGCCTGTTACGCTTTCCGTCTCACCTCGGGTACCGACGATTAAATCATTCCACGTAATTATTTCTCGCGTCCGTGAGACACCTGTCCTCTTTTAATGATTTCCTTAACGCGTTTATTATACGAAAGGGGAGGAAAAAGAGAGGAGAAGATGGCGTCGCATGTACGCGACGGATGAATCGAAGCACCGGCCATTAGGTATCATTTTTCAGCGCTAATTGGGCTGGTCGTCGGAGTGTACCACCAGCCACGGCCTCGAGATATCGGAATCCCGATAGCGCTGCAGGAAAGGAACGGCGAAATCTCTTCGAGGGAAATCCGTGGCACGAATATCGGATATCGTTCTGCAGAACGTTGTAGCTGGGCGTTAGTCGAACGCGCTACTTAATTATCCGCAGGCCTCTAATCTGCCTGCGCCGACACACACGCCACGCTATGCACCTAGTAGACGCTGCCACGGCCGAACCTACTTCCTCCGACAACCTAAATCTCCGGTTAACCGGCCCAACCAACTATTCTACTTCCCTACGCTCTCGTCGATTATGACATTTTCTCCTCTCTCTCTTTGCGAGTTCGTCGACCTTCCCGATCGATCGATCGATCGAACTTGGAATCGACGGATGACATCCGAGATAGATATCCTTCGTGAATCCAGTTAGGCCAGGATTATTCGGAAAGGTCCGGTTCATCAACGGTGACCTCGATGGTTGGTTTGAGGAAACGAGGCAGGGAGTATAGGCGAGCGGTTAGGGGAGGAAGAGGATCGAGGGCGAGGAAAGAGTGGCATTAGGAGGCCGCGAAACGCCACCGATAAATTTCTCTGGAAACTGGAATGCCCGGGACCACCTCCACGCTTACGAGTTGCAACACTTCTGGCCGCGCTGATCGGACAAACTGCCGGCCGGCCGGTGATCTATAGTGATGTCCCGGCCTCGCTCGGTACAATAACCGAGGTGAGAGCGAGAGTGTAGGGGATCCAGAGGTCTGTAATCAGCAGCCGAGCCGCTGGCAGACCCTGCCGCCTGGTCCTCAGCCTCCTTACCATTAACCTATCCGGTACCCGTTCCGTTCCGTCAACCTGACGTCATCGTGATCCCTGATCATTCTATACGCGCGTATCCTCGCCGCGTGGAACGACCTGTACATCGGTCCTCCTATCCCTTTCGCTTCTCATCCCCCTCCTATCCATCCTCTTTCCTTTCTTCACGATTTTCCCTTTACTCTTTCCTTTTCTTTCGCTCAAGATAGCGCGGAGATGCTTATATAACCGGCAGACAATCGAAAGCTCGAGTTATCGTAACGCGTCCTTTCCACCAGAATAAATCGTTTAATTTCGAAAATTACCGCGGAAAACGCGTCGACGATTTCGAAGCAACGATCGTGTGGAAGGAAGCGAACCACCGTTGGATCGATCGAGCGATCCGAGCGAACGGACGATGGAATGGAAAACTGGTCATCGATATTTTACGAGATATTTTATGCGCGTCCACTGTGTCTAATACCGGGACCGTTTATCCAGTGTCCACGTAATTAGCGGTCATCGAGGACTCGTCCGTCGGACAGACTGGTTACCAGGAATGATCGAACGGGTAATCAGAACGGCTGATTGACGGGTCTGATTTTGACGTTTACAGGCTGTCAGACGAATGAAATCGACGTCAAAGTTCCACCGGTATGTTTATCATTTATTATTCCAGGCTACCGGCTTTCCCTGTTATTATCCCGACCGTGCACTGTCGGCGATTTCGAGTATCGATACGCGTTTTCCAGCGTCGATACGCACGAAATCCCCCGACTAATGGAGGCCAGGCGGATATACGGATAACCGTTGGACAGATCTAGTTAGCGTCCGCGGTCTATCGAGGTTGACTGGAGCGCTATCGAAACGCGTTTATTAAACGGTTTAATTTGCAAGCGGGCGCCACGAGCTCGGGTATTAATGACAGATGGAAAATTGCACGGTGCGCGGGTAACCGGCGGCGACTCGCGGCTTAGAAAACAAACGCGACCGTTTCGACACCGGCGTGCCAGCCGATCTCCAAAGCGGACACGTCCACCTCCTAATAGAGACTCCTACCAATATCCAGACTAATCCCCGCGAACCGTTCATTTAACTGTCAAACGATGATTAATCGAGCGAACATGGTCAAACGGTTGACCCGGCGAAACTGGCCGACCGATTAAATCGTTCGACCCATTAACGGCGCGCGACCGATACCATGCTATCATTTACCTCGCTTCCACTCCGACCCTCCACCTGCTCCTTCCTTCCGCCCGTAACACGGCAGCTCCTGCCTCCGACAATTTCAATTTAATCCCCACATTCGTCTTGCTTCGTCCTCGCCTGCGACCGCGAAAAAACTCCCCCAGCTTTCCCGGCCAACCAGCCGCTCTTCCTTCTTCCTCCTCTCCGACTCTCTCTCTCTCTCGCTCCGACCGATTTTTTAATTAAACGATCCACCAGATTACGCCGCTCTGCTTTTGAACCGCCAGGATGACGCGGTTCCTCCGAGACTCCCGGGGCCTGGCGTCGCTATCGACCGACGCCTCGCGTCACCGACGGTTACTTCCCGCGCGGACGTACCGAGAGAGTTCGTTAGCGTCCGGACTGTTGAATATCATGGCTTTTTAGCCTGCAGGTGTCATTAGGGCGAGGACGGACGGACGGACGCTGATTGGTCTCGGCCGATCGCCCTCGGGGACACCGGCTCATCAGCTGTCCCATTCGCGCCGACCACGACGAACCAGCGTCCCTGTTACATCTATACCTAGCTCCAGCCCCCTGCCACCCTCTTTCTTCCCTGCGTCTCGTGACAGAGGGAAAAATTGCCCGTTCGATCAACTCGCTGTCGCGACAGCTCGGTGGCCCTGAACGCAGATTTTCTGAACGCGGAAACAGCGGTTACGGACTGCCGCGTCTCCATCGAGGAGCGATAGGTCGAGAAGGGGCCACCGAATCGGAGTTCGCGAGTTCTCGTTAGCGCGGAGCTAGTTTCGCCCCGAAAAGGAGTCCACCTCCCGTGTAAATGAAACTCGTTGGCGAGGAGGAAGATCAAAGACCCCGGCAGGTAGGGAGGGTTCCTTCACGAGCAAAGAGCAGTCGGTCTACGAGGAATCTAAAAAACGGCTGGAAAAAAGAAGGGCCGAGAAAACGACAACGAGCGATGGTGGCTGAAGGGAAGAGAAGAGAAGAAGGAGAGCGAGGAGGAGGAGGAGGAGGAGAAAAAAGAAAAAGGCGGTCGGAGGAGGAAGGAAGGATTTGGGCGCGCAACGAGCGACCATCCGGCGGATATCGTATTAACGAGGCCCGTTGATGGGTCCAGCCTAGATTCACGCTGTCTAATTACATCGTGGACCAAGGGAAACTCGTTTCTCGCGTGCTGAAGCGGATCGCGTCGAAATTATGGATCTGCCGGGCGCGGGGCCGCGGCTGACTGACGCATGACTGGCTGCGGGTTAAGCGAGTCAACGAGTAAATGAGTCCGAATTACGTGGGCGTGTCAATGCCGGAGAAATGATCTTCTGGCCGGGTTCTGCCGAAGGAATTCCCTCCGCAACGGGGATTATGCAAAACAGCGATCAGCTTTCGGCCAATCGCCGATTTCGCAGTTCTTTCAGCCGAGAACTCTCGGCCGAGAGCTCGCTCCCGGGATTATAACGTTATCGATTACGGCAGGATAATTGGAAATATTTATATCGACTGTTTCGACGGAGAGACATAGTAGAAGAGGGGACGCGAGAGAGTTCTTCGGCGAACCTCGATCGAACGATCTCGCCGGATCGATCGACTCGTTCGCTTTGACTACATCGTTGCAACCAGGGATCACGCGGTTTGACAAAAAGCCTGCAGGGAGGCTATCGGGGCTTCTTTCTCGAGGACCAATTTGCATCGCGCGGCAGCTCGTGGCTGGCAGCGTGAATAAATCAGATAAACGAAGGCCGAGGGAAAAAAAGGAAAAGACGGAGGGAAGATCGGCGGCGAAGCACGCGAGTCCGGGCTATCGGTAATTTCAGGACCGAACAAATAATCGGGGGTGGTCGCGTGACAGGATTAATTACCCTGGAAGGATCGTTTGCTCTTCCCTTCTCTCCTTATCGCGTGGTGCTCGGTCGGATAACGCCGGTGTATCGGTTCTGCCGGTTCGCCGTCGATCCTTTCCCAGCGATCGATGTCATTCTTGTTTCGGCCGCACTCGAGGACAATAAGCGAAATTACGCTGATGTACCGGTTGGATATCGGTTGAGTTATTGGTGTATCGGCTATATCGAGAAAATTGGCGGTGGTCATCATCGCCATTATGAATTCTTTATTTGGATGTTGCGGCGCCTGAATTACAGGGCGGTGTGGGCTACCTTGCTTACTGCTTCATACATGGACTCGTCGGTCCCAGCGACGGCTACGAACCGACGTTCCAATCAAACCAGCCCCGCGTTCCATTCCAATCCCGATCCTCCTTCCTTCCTCTCCGATCCTCCGCGAGACGCTGCGAGACGATGCGAGACGCTCGAATCGCGCGCGCTTTTCGGGCTACGAGCCGATCGGAGATAGAAAGTAGCGACCGGTTTCTTTCGCCTCTTCTTCCTCCGTTTCCTCTCCTTTCCTTCGTTCTTTTCCCTTTCCCAGTTTTTGCCGGGTTTTACGTAACCGCATCGCGAAAGTCTATCTCGCGAGGAGAAGGTCTGGTTGCGGTATCGCCGTTGCACACGAGTTCACCCGTGAAACGTGTAATCAGCGTGTATATGCTCATCGCGGGTAATCACACCTCTAATAGACATCCTAGATTCAGCCTCGATTAATCGATCAACGACGGCGGTAACGACGCGTGTTTTATATCGAGATAACGACGACAGGCTAATGACGGGCTCATTAACGAGACTCGATATAAAATGGTTCCGTTTAGCATCAGATATTCCGCTAACAGGAAGTAGGTCGGTAATACGCGCATACGGGTATCTTCCCGTGTATCTCTGTCGTTTGGCCAGACAGCGGGGCGAAGAGGCAGACGGAAACCCCTCGCCAATCTCCGGATAGCTTTTCTACTTACGAGCCAGCGACCAACCGCGCGCCGTACGCCGTTAAAACCGCCAAGCGTTTCCGCTTTCCGAAACTCCGTCCTTTCCGGCGAAAATTTCCCGTCTCTGGATCGAGAGAGGCCGCGCGATAGAAGAGTTAATAGGAATTTCGCTGTGTAAACCACGCTGATGCCACGGTTATGACGAGTGCCAGACTTCGCGCGAACGAAATTCGGGCCACGAAATGACGATAAATCACGACTTCGAGCGAACGCGTGGAAAACGCGCGGGAAACGCGCTCGCGAAGCTTCCCGGAAGCTTTACGGCGTGTCGCGCTATTTCCGGACAATCGTTCCCGCTCGTCCTCGTCCCTTTCGAAGCGCCGACCAAGAGCGAACGAAGAGCGGCTGCCCCGAGCTTCCTAGACGGATAATTCTCGTTATCCTCGCGCGTCTTGGACGCAATTCCTTTCCCATACGCGCAACGCGGCGGCGAGCGAATTGAAATAAATCGCGGACGTAATAGTCCGTTCCGTTTTGCAAGACTTACCCTTCCTTTTGCCCGGTTGCACGTCGAGAGCGGCAGCGGATCGGTTTAGGGGAGATCGATGGGAGCAGGAACAGGGCACAATTATTCCTCGCGTTTATTTTAAATGTCTCCATTTATTTCGACTCACTATACACGCTGCTAAAGTTCCGTTCACACACACGCACTCGCTCGGCTTCCCTTTCACGCGTCTATCACCTCGTAAACCATCAAGCGCGATACGGATTTACATCTTACGCGATCATAAAGCTCACTAATTAAACTGATGACCAGGTATATTGCAGTGCCCTATCTATCCTTTATTTAAGTCTCTTTTCCTTTATTTACCTATTTACTTATTTTTTTCTCCTTTTGCCTCCCTTCCCGTTTATTCTAATCGTACTCCGCGACTATCTCGTTTATGCGTAATATTATCCAGGGGGAGGTGGGGGCTGGGGATGGGGGGATGAACGACGCGTGTACACGCGTGTATATATACATATATAGCTTATGTACAACGACGAGGGCCTCGCGACGTACGGCGCTCTTTTATAATTTATACGCTATAATATGCAGTTAATAACTTACACATATCGCCGATGATTTTCCTCCGGATCACTTTTGGCTTTTCGTTCACCACGATTTCATTTCTCCCGTCTCTCCGCGAAATAAATACAATATGATACAGGTGTCCGCGGGACGCGAAACTCGCATTCGCGTTTCTCTCGCGCAACGCGGAATTCCGCGTGTCTGAACTCGCCTCGCGATCGACCGTCCGTTCGCACTGGCTCTCTCTCTCACTCTCTCTCTCTCTCTCTGACCAGCGACGAAAATATCGTCCACCGGGATCGGGGTTCCCGACCAGGCTCAGCTGTGAATATTTGGCAGTCTTTAATTTACAAACATGTTACAGTGATCGATGCGTCGTTACCTCGGAAGGATCGTCCGTTCTTCATCTTCGGTGTCCACACCTCGCCGCGCCGCGATCCTTTTCCACCGATTCTCAGACTTTTCCAGACTCTTTCAGTCCTTCCGTCGTTGCTTCTCGACCAAGCAACGGACCAACGACGCGTAATCTCGAGGAAACACCGTCGAGACAGTCCTTCGTTTCCCGCGACGAGTTCTCGAAGAAGACGCTCCCTTTGTACTATGCCTTTCGTCCGCGTCTCTGCGTCGCGGACTTCCGACACGCCGGAAACGATCGCGATCGATCCAACATCCCGATTTCACCTCGTACTCGGTCACTATGCGCTACGGAATACGAAACTACGAAAATCCTACTCGTAACCCTACCGAGTCGATCCGCGTAGAATAGAAAAGAGGCCTGACTCCGCCTACGCGCAGCCTTCCAAACGATCGCGTCACGAGAACGTTTACAACGATCAATCAACCATCTCTCTCTCCCTCTCTCTCTCTCTGTCTTCGGATCGTCCAACGGGCAGCTCTACTCTGCGAAAGAGCCTCTAGTTCCAAGAAATCACGGTTTTTCCTCAACGACGAGCATCGAGGCGCCTGGTTCCCTACGACTTTTCGTCGATGCTGCTAGGCAGAGGTCGCTTCTTCAGGATCCCGAGGTCCTGGACATTCTCGAGGAAAGTCTTGTGATGCTGGGCGACCAGCAACGGGTTCACCGTCTGCACGTCCTTCTTCAGCTCCTCCATGTCCCTCTTGAGCTTCGCCCGCCTGTTCTGGAACCAGGTGATCACCTGAGCGTTGCTCAGGCCTAGCTGCGCCGCGATCTCGTCCCTGTCCGCCGGGCTCAAGTACTTCTGGTAGAGGAATCGCTTCTCCAGCTCGAAGATCTGCTGATTCGTGAACGCGGTCCGACTCTTGCGCTTCTTCTTCGGCTGTTGTCGGTTGTTGAACAGGTTCAGGTGGTTGGCTTGCTCTGCAACAGAGTACGGTTCGACAGGGGTTAGATCGGATGGGGCTGGTGCGGAAACGAGTGGCGCGTGTTTATCCGGCTAATAGAATCGATCGGCGTCGATCGGAATCTCAGCCGCCGCGACGTCAGCGGCCGCTGATTACGCGTCACGTGGTCGTTCCCACGTTTCTCGTGTCCGCGGTCCCAGTCAAAGAAACGCGATTACGGAAACGTGTGCGCGGGGAAATAAGGTAGAACCAATCGATTCGAGGCATGCGTGACTTCTCCGTCCGCGATTCCCATCGAATCGGATGTTAACGATTTCTATGTCGTATCTATCGTTAGTAACGGACGTGGATAACGACCGTGTCGTCGTTGGACGAAAAAATCTCTCGCTTGGATAAAAACTCAAGAACGTTTAACGATCGTTGGATCGCGGGGAAGCCGCGAGATATCTTACCGACGCGTTCGAATAAAATCGAAAACTATTCTCCGAGTGGCCCCGAGTGATCTTCGAAGAGGGCTCGAGCGAGCGGTCCATAAATACGCGGTGGAACACCGGGCTTTCCATCTCGTTTCTAATATCGAAATTTCTTAATCTCCGAACGAGAGGGCCAACGGAGAAATGCAAAACGAATCGGAGATCCTCGGGCGCGTTTGAGTGGCCTGGGCCCTAGGACCGGGGCCTCCCTCCGAGGAGCTGCTCCAGTCAGCTCTTCCACCGCCACAAATCAGATGCATTTTCGTCCGATGCTAGGGATCTCTCCATAAAAATCGTATTACCTATTCGTCACGGTGTTCAGAGGACGGAATTCCAGCGGGGCTGCTCGCCTACCGGATGTTCAGATTTTCGTTCCTCCGGTCTCGAGGGTACGCGATCCACGGACAATCCGATCCCGGACGCTTAACGCGATAATTGTTCCACCGTTCTCGTACAGCGAGCCTCAAAATTCCATTCACTTGGCTAGAGACTACCCTCTTGGACCACGCGAGGTTTCTCTCGTCGGCGACGAGCCGCACGCTCGCTTTGCGAGCGTTCCCCGGTACCGGTTCTCGCGGTCTGCCTCCTCGAGACGCGCGTCTGCGGGAAAATTCGTGGAATCACGCAGCAATTTCCAAGTCTGCGATATCATCGTTGGAAATCGCCGTTTCGAGCGGACCTGTACGTTTGCTAAACGATAAAGTCGTTTGAACAGTTCATCGCGCGCTCGTTTTCAGGCGACACGCTCGCAATTTTTTCCCTCCATTTCGGCGATCCCTCAGCCGGTCAGAGGAAGCCGAACGCGGCGGGAAACGGTGGCGAAATTAGCGACGGCCGTTTTCGCGATGGCGTTAGCCATTAGGAAATAATCGAACCGAGCGAGGAAAAAGAGTGGCGGCCGATGAGTCGTGGACAAGGTAGCCGTGGAGTCCCTGCAGGATCAAAGAACGCCGCCATCGGTCACACCTGCGCAACCCGAGTGTACAGTCCCGGTTGAAAACCACCGCGCCGATGAACGATCGGCCTTGCTCCGCGCGCGCGCGCAAGCGAGCGACCGAGCTCCACTCGACCATCCAACCTTCCGTCATTCTTTCGCGTGATTTTAAACGCTCGATCGCGGTGCCCTCGCGTCTCGCCGCTCTCTCGCTCGCCCTCCGACAGATCTTTGCACGAAAAACCAAAGCCGTAAATAAGTAGCGCTGGCTCGGCCGCGTTGATTTATTAACGCGACGTAATGAATCGGTAATAAATCCACGGGTGGGTCGAGAATCTTAACGAAACGATTTCTAATCCATTTAATATCTGGAAAATTGGCCTCGGGATAAATCATCGCGGGGACGCGCGTCGCCGAGCGAAAAATCCTCGCACGCGAATCGCCGCGTGGAACGTTCGAGTTTATCCGCTGCCGCAGGCGGTGTATAATAGATTGGAATTAAGAACCCGGAAACGTCGGGAACGTCGCGGCGTCTCTGGTCGGAGACGCCACGTGGCCGTGATTTTTCCGAGCCCTCGCACCGCGACGCTATCGGCGCCTTGTCCGCCGGCACGATATCTATTACCCGGGCGTCCATCACCGGCGAAAACGCGCGTCGTTCGTTTTTCCGCGTTCGACGCGTTCTACCACTTTTCCAAGCCACGCCCGGAAACGACTTAATTACCACGGATAGGAGAGCGTTTAGCGCTGACCGAAAGTGTTATTACGTTGCCGTAAAGCATGCAGATTCACCGTTTTAATGCCTCCGGTGATCGAGTCCGCTTCTTGCCGTCTTTTTTCCCGGTACTTTTTATCGCCTAGTACTCCTATCGTACAATTCAGAGAATTGTCTAATTGTACGCATCTAACACGCCGGTCCGCTACAAGTGTCAGTGCTAATTACGCTCGTACCAGCTCGTTTACCTCGAAAATTACATCGTCCCGACGCTACTTTATCATCTGACGGCCGTTTAAGGAGAAGCTGCCGCAAAAATGCTCCGCATCCATCGCAGAGATTAACGTTTCGCCTTGGTTTACGAGCTGCTTCTTGTCGCCGTCCTCCTCGTCGTCCTTTTCCCTCCGTACCAATCCCCTTTTCTATTCCGCCCCCCTCCGTTTCGCGGTGCCGTTTCCTTTTCGGCGCGCGGCCCGAGTTTCCAGCGAGAAAAGTCGACGCGGTAATTTTGTCGTCGTCCACTTTGTCTCTGGCGCGGGCCCGGATCTCGCGGAGCGGAATCCAGAAATACGATGGCTGGCGGTGGTCGACGAGGTTGAAACACCGACGCAGAAGCGGCGAGGAAGCCCCCGAAGAGCGGAAGAAACGAGAGAGATAGAGTGAGAGGGAGAGAGCTCGGCGAGATATTAGTTTCTGCGGTCGACTCGCCGCGGAGATTTAATTCGTTTGATGTTCACGAATTCGCCGCTTCGGCTGTCCTTTCGCAATCCTTCTCTCTGCCCCCTCGCGAGCCGCCCCTGCGTCTTCGCATCGTCTTCGTCGTCGCGGATTTTCTCACCTTTCTTCGTGATTATGCAGCGCTTTACATTTCGCCAGCATCCTCTTGCCAGCCTGTGCGCGTTCCCTCTGTACGCGGTTAAACGCAGAATCTCGTGCGCGCTCGTAGTTTGTCTCTCTAGGCCGGCCATCTTCCTCGCTTCTACATACCTCCGTGCTTTTTCATCCGCCGCGGTAACGAGGCTCGGGGTTTAGATGAAATTTTTCAGCGGGCCTCGATGGGTTTCGTAGAAAGCGGGAATCTTAAGACGGCAAGAAGCATAATCCGATAGCGGGGATGCGATCGGGACCACCTGCCGCACTGTCTAGCTAGGTGGACCACAGGTGGCCAGAAACGGTCGTTCGATTAACACGGTGACTCTGCCGAAACCGCGCTTCATTACGAGACCTGTTATCCCTGTCCAGCCTGCCTTGTTTCTTCAAAACGGGCGAAACGAGCGAAAGGCGCGGCGGAAAGGAGCTTCTCATTAAAGAGATAACAGGGGAGGGAGGGAAAAAGGAAAAACGGCGAAACTATTCGAGAGACGCGAGGACCGTAGACGTTACGGGCGCCACCATTCAAAGTTGCAAAGCGGTCGTGCGTCATTAACTCGGAAGTTTCCTCCTCGCTCGGCATCCTCTCCGTCGATTACAACCGCGAATATATTAAAAGCACCGGCGTCATTCGTCTCGCGTCCTCTCCGCCATTAATAAGCTATCAACGTAAATTTTATTTTAACGCGTTAATCCGCAGACGCACGGCCCTTCTTCGAGCGGAAGTCGCCGCGCGATGCCACTCGCGCCGGTGGCACTCGCGTTTCCGCGCCGCGACGCACCGCCACGCACCTTTC
>NIJG01000112.1:5305854-5335848 GCA_002201625.1 Euglossa dilemma
CGGCCATTTTGGTTCCGCTCGAACGGAAATCGACGGAGCTAAGAGCCGCGACGATCTTGAAACGAGCACCGGTCTAATAAATTATTTGGTAACAGTTTCTCGTTAGCCGGATTGAATACGCTCGGACCGTGAACCCGGTTCTCTCGGTTAGGAAAGTTCGATCGATCCGGTTCATCCTTGGATCTCGCGCGAATTGTCAGACGAATTCGGCCGTCGGTGGCCGAATGGAAAGGACGGAAACTGGCGCGATCGGAAAAAGCCGGCCGGAGTTTGGAGAAACGGAACGGTTCCGCGCGGATAAAGAAACCCGGGACGGATTAACGAGCGTGCATTGTTCATTGTAGGACGATAACGCGCGAAACGCTTTCGCTTTTTCTTACGAGAGGTAGCGCGGCGCGTTTTCTTCGGTCAAGCGTTGGCGAGAGATCCTTGCGTCACAGGCGCGGAGAAAAATCGTTACGTTCCTCGGACGTACGCGGAAGAATTTTAAATAACCGGGTTTTTCTGCTCCGCTTCGGTCCGCTCCGCGCGTTCGCGCTCGCGCGCCAGTCCGGTCGTTACCTGGTAAAAGAATAATTGCTTTTTTGCCTAGCCGTTTCTCGATCCGGCAACGTGATAAGTGAGATGTTAACTAATAAAATACCGGTCTACACAAATTTTAAAGTACTCCACCCGTAATAATTGTCCGTCGGCGATTATTCTTCTTGAAATGCTCGTAACGCGTTCCCGTCGCGTTCGTTTCGCTAGAAAAACCTGAATATCGAATGGAAGGAGTACCGTGAACCGTTCGACGCGTAGTTATTCCAGAAACTAACGTGTATATATAGGTACGTGTGTATATGTATGTACGAACAGAGCGGTCAGAAGCGATCACAAAGAAAGTAGAAGCGTGTATAATGCGGAATTATCGAGTGGCGGACAGGTATGCTGGAAGAACGACCTGCCTGCAAGCCCATCGACGTGATTTTTGGAGCGAGACGAAAAACTAGCCGACCGGTTAGCGGCATGAATCGCGAGAGAAGAGAGACAGGGGAAGGAAAAAAAGGAAGAAAAAAAAAAGAAGGAAAGGAAACAGTGTACGGATGGAATATAAAGGCCGGTGTGCGTTGCTCGATTGAACGAGGCTGCTTCCACGATCTCATAAATTTATTGTATCGTGATAAGTGGAAAATTCGATGGTATCTTAATCGGCCATTAGCCGATTTATTCGCCGGATCCCTGTTACCTTATCACCGCGCGCGTTTCTCACTGCCGTTGCTCGTCTACTAGGACGCGATCGCCTCGGGAGGAAAACTCGAAACCGGAATGAATCCGGCAGGAACGAAACGCCGCCTCGTAATTCGCGCTGGTCGCGATTTAAACGGGGAAAAAGAGAGGCTCGCGGAGGACTGGGCCACCCTTTGGAAGATCGGACTATCTAGAGCCACCCCGTGAGAGGCTGGAGCGTCTGGGAAGGAAAGGTTGCGCGGGTGTCCTATAAATAAGACAAGAGGCTGACCGGTGACGGGCTAACATCCGAGGCATCGCCGGTATCAAAATACTCGTTAGAAAAGCTCGCCGGTGGCACGCGTCGCCGCTTCCCCGAATATTTTGCTAATAGGTCGTTCGCTCGTGACTCGAGAGGACGCCACGAAGAATATACGAAAGGGGACACGTAAAAAGAGGCGGGACAGCGACACCGTGGAGCAATTTGGATGTGTCTTCCGTCGGTCGACGGTCATTTGTCTCCCAGCGGCAACCATGCGCGTCCTTTCGCCTCTCTCTCTCTCTCTCTCTCCTCTCCTCTCTTTACCCTCCTTCCAGCACTTCCACGCCGGCTCTCTTTCCCTCTCGCGCTTTCACTTCCAGCACGGAGGTTTCTCCGTCTGTCGGCCGCGGTCCCGGTCTTTTTCCATCTCCCGAGCTCCCGGCAACTTCCTCCCCCGGCTAACCCGAGGGGCTTTGCCCACATGTCAACGATATATTTTCTGCCGGCCCACAAATCGTTTAGCGGGTAATTTTGAAATTGGAACACTTATTTAGTCGTTTAGGCCCAAGGGCAGAACCGCAGAACCCCGGCGTGGATTTATCGTTTGATTTTTCGCCGGTTTATAAATGCGATTTTCTTCCTCGCCCCTTTTCCTCTCGCTCCTCGCTCTGCTGCCTTCTCAGCCTCGCGGAGAGTCTGGCCTCGCGGCCGAGCGTAAGCTCGCGCAGCGAGCTTTGAAGTCGACGAAAAGCGGGGCCGGTCGTCGGTTCGATTCGCCCCACTCGCGCGTGCAAACTGTAATATCGCCGCGGCTCGGGATTCTTCGGGTAAATGGAAAAATATTTGCTGCGTCGCGACGCGGTGCGGCTCGGCTCGGATCGGGTCTGGATTTATCGACTCGGAGCTCTCGGCTACATCCCCGCGTCGGATCCAGGGATCGTTGGCGAGGGCTCTCTTTGTGAGTCGCCGCTTACGCCCACTGGGCTCGGTCGGATCGGCGATCGGGGTGGATTTGATCGGCGAGAGCCGCGGAGTTTCCGTGGGCCGAGAGGGAAAATGGCGAACGCGTCGGATCGATCGGGCGCGATACCAGCCGGATGGAGAAAGAGGTGGGAAAAGAACGGGGAAAGAAAGCGAAAGGCGGAGCAGGAAATAAGTATGGCCGCCATTTTGGGTAAGATTTGTCTTCATTAGGACTTCCTGCGGCGCCGTTAACGTCCCACCTGGCGTTACAAGGTGTTGAACCACTCGAAGCAGTGATATTAGCGACTGATGAAACGATATTGCTCCTGATGGGTGGTCCCTCTTCACGGGGCCGTTGATGAAGACGCGAACAGTTGGCTCTCCTTCGTCTTCTTCCTGGCCGGGCTTACGACCTGCCTGAACCGACTTATTTGCCCCCGTCCTGGCTTCACCCGCCGCTTCGCCCGCCGCTTCACCCGCCGCGCCGAATAGATATGTTTTCCTCGCGCGTGCCTCGCCACTCGCTCGCTCCGTTAACGCCGTTTCTGCTCACCGTTTAAACTCGTTTTCCCGGTGGCAGTTCCACGAGCGGCCGCTGCGCGATTATCGCGCGGGAACGAGCGCCGCGTCGCGAGATCCACGCGAGCGGCAGCGTCGAGTCCTCGCGTTGCTTCGTTAGTCGTAATCGGCGTAACTGGTATTCCAGTTTCTAATTAAACCTCGGCGACGAGAGGCTACCGACGAGCGACAGCTGCGGCGAACAGCGCGGTTCGACGGGGAGCGCGATGCTTAAGACGCTTAAAGAGGGTTGCCACGCGAAACGCGATTCCTCGAACGTGTCTCGTACGATAGGAAGAAGAAAGTAACGTTCCACGACGAGACATCTCTTTCTCGACTCTTGAAATAACAGGCGTTTCAACTGCCGTTTGACCGCAAGTGCGATGATCCTATTAAAACGGACTTCTTTCTTAGATTCCCATCTCGCTCGGTCCTCGCGACGCGTCTCGCCCTCTCCTCTCCGCGCCGCGCCGTTCTATTTCCGGCGCCTGTCGCCTTTTGCCCGCTTTTAGCGGCTTTCAGACCGCCGGCAGACAGTCCCTCGATTCACGTGCCGCTGATTAGCGTAATTATCACGCGGATTCCTCTCACCCCCGGTCGCGGCCACCTGCGAATATCCAGCCGAAGAAAAATTCGCCCGGCCACTCGCTCGTTCGTTCGTTCGTTCGCTCGCTCGCTCGCGCGGCGCACCCTTCCGTGACTCTGTCTGCGACGCTTCGCTAATCCCGGATCCCGCGCGAATCGCGATATCATCCCCGTTTGTTGCGCGCCGATTCGACGGTTAATCTTCATCGCGCGTTAAATTCAGTCGGAAAACCGGCAAAGGCTACCTCGTTTACGCGAGTGCCAGGTATCAGGCCGACGATCACCGCCGGGGCAAGAAGCGAACGATTTCTACGGAACGGTAAACACGGGATCGCCGGAAGCGGAGGAGCGAGAGCAGCCAGGCCACGGTTTTCATTGGCTTATTTAAAATGCGCGCTCGTCCGCACCTCGTCGAGGGACGCTCGTCTCGTCGCGGCTACTGACAGGACGTCGTCTCCCGGTCATTAGTTACGGCGTCGTCACTTCTGCAATTAGAAGCCACTAACCATTTTTTCTCTCCTCCTCCTCCTCCACCTTCTCCTCCGTTCTCCTCCGTTCTCCTCCGTTCTCCCTAGGTCTCGTGCGTGTCCGTGTGTGCGTACACGCGCGTTTACGAGCTTGCTCCTGGCAAGTGAGTCAACACGCCGCGTTCCCAAGAGGATCCTCCCGCGACGTCGCCTAGGTACCGCGTTAACGCGGCCATACTTATGCACCGATGTGTTCGCGTTAAATGACGGGGAACCCTGGTAGAGACGGGCGCTTTCACGAACGGACCAAAGTAGAACGCCATCTCCTCCCTTTTCCTCCTCGTTCGCCATCCTTTCGTTTCCTCTTCTAGCCCTTCTGTCCGAGGTAACGGATGTCGCGTTTTTAAAACCACGGTGGTTACATTCGATAACATATTCGGCCACCTGACGCGCCAATCCTGACAATTCAATAGTCGTATAACGTATTTATAACGAGATAATGGAAAATTAAAGATAAATTGCACCTGACTTTCACGCGAGTGTTCTTCTATCCTTCTCCTTCACTCTTCTCCGCTCTTCGTAATTCAGTCGCGTTTTATTCTCTCGCACACGCTGCTCGCTCTCGAGCTAACCTAATCGTCCAGATTATGCTCGTACCGACGTTCGCCCTGAATATTTCCGATCGCTTGTCAATCGAAACGATTTCCGGAGCTCGTGAACGGAACACGACCGCGACTCCAGGGTGGAACCCCGTTTCCAGAGAACGCGTCCAACCCCGGAAGCTGAGACTCGCTCCCCTGGGTGCAATACCCGGCAAAGGTTTACACGGTATTGAGTAACACGCTGGTAGGCCTCTTCTCGGAAAACAATTTCCGTCGCCAGGGTTGCATTCCGGCAGTTCCACGAAAGTCACGAAAAGACCGAGCACTTTGGCCCCTGCGTAAATCAGCCTTCTCCTTCTCGAGGAGCCGTGTTTCCCGGAGTCGTTCCCTTGGCGACCGATATTCAATCGGGAGAGCTGGTTGCTCGGGTTCGTTTGACCGCGACGAGGACGGTTATCGCGTCGGCCACCAGGGTGGACCAGTGGTGGTTGCTACCCCTGGAAGGGGCCGGGACGACAACTGGCGATGGAGAAGGCTGGAAGGGCGGCAAGTGGCGTGACGCGTAGCAAAGGGCGGTGGCTATCGACTAGACAAATGACAGAGCGGTGTTTTCGACAAACTACCAGCGGCCGGCCTCGGCTGCGAACAATTCCCACCTAGCTTGATATATTAATTACACGCAACGATCGGCCCGGAAAATTAATACGCCGAGCGTGGCCTGGCCCCGGTGGCTCGCCACCCTTCTCGATACCTGCGCCCCGACGCCTCTCTTCTCTCCCAGGGTAATTACCGCTGCTCTTTCTATTAACGCTCGAAATCCACCGTTTTCTCTATCCCGGAATTTCCGCGCGATTAACGACTCCGGCGGCGGACTCGTCGGAGATTTTCAAGGCGTTCGGATAAGAGGGAAAGGCAAGCGGAGGAAGAGGAAGGACGGAGAACGGGAAAGTTCAAGGAGAGAGAGACGGCCGGGAAGCAACGGAGCGTTAATTCAACGAGGAATGTTAACGTCTGTTAAACGCGAAACCGATCGCGGGTCGCTGCAGCGTCGCTGGAGCGTCCCTCGCGGACCGACGCAGAGGTCACGCCGCGGCGAAAAGCCGGGAAAAGGGGGAGGAGGGAGAAGGAGAGGAAAAATGGGAAAGAGATGGAAAAAGGCGCAAAAAGTGCGAGGCTGACAGCCATATAATTATCATTTATAACGTAGCCACGCGGCAACTCGTCGTCGGCAGAGACGCCGGTTTGCCTAATGGAATGACGAATTAAAAGCGCGATCGAACTCGGCGAATTAGCCTCGCGGTCGGTGTAATTAACGAGGCTCTCTCTCTCTCTCTCTCTCTCTCTCCCGCTCTTTGCGCTTCTCGATTTGCCCTCGTTAACGTGTCGTTGCCCGTTAAATCCGCTCGAATCGAAGAGTTTTAATTCCCGGAATAGCTGGCCGGCCTCGCCGATCGCGCTCGCTCCTTCGATTCTCGAAACTTCGGTAAATCGTAATCCGGCGTTCGATTAAGGCTGCGTATCGGACAACGTCGTCGAATTACCGTGATTATAATCGCGTCCGACTGGAAATCGAACCTGTCCGGCCCTCGGGATCGCGTGTGCGCGGAAAAAGAAAACGGACGAAAAGCCCGTGATAGGAGTAGAAATAGAGGGAGCTGGTGGCGGTGGATTTTAATGCCGCCTTCGGAGAAGACGACCGAGCGAATCCAACGGCCAATCACCGTGAAACGATCGACCGACACGGCTCGCGACCATCGAGTAATATACGCTCGCGACGCGAGAGAACATCGTCGATAATAGTTACGACAGCGGTTGAAAGTCGCGTTAGTCGGCTGCGGCGAGAAAAACCAGATCGATTTCGCTGAGTTACGAGTTTGTTTGCCGGTTCGCCGGTTATATCGCGCGATCGATCCCGCGCCGCTTTTCAATACCCAGGGAGATTCGATGAAATCGCCCCGGAGAATGCCCGCCGACCTCCACGCCATTCCCTCATCGATCTTCCCTCGGGATTTCGCTCGATGACACTCGGCTTTCGTTACGATCCGTCTCTCTCCACGATTCTATTACCTCCAAGTGCTCCGGATCGCGCTGCACCGAACAGTGTAACTCGAATTATCCGATTTATCCGCCGATCGCGTGAGATTCAACGGCGAGAAAATCCTCCGAACCACCGTGATCGCGGTTTTCAATTTGCAAATCGCTCCTCGGGAGAAGGAATTTCGCCATATCTCCCCATCTCTCTCCCGTTGAAAACTTACGCGAATGTTTAGAAGGGAAGAAATCGGCCATTTCGACGACCGCGAAAGCTTTAGGTAGCGGATATACCTGTTTCTACGATTCGGCCGGAAACGGAGGAGAAGCGGATGGAAGAATGTCGGAGGATCGGAGCGAAAGCGTTGCGGGAGTGGCGGTGAAAGGATGAGAGTGTCTGGAAGAGGTTTCCCGACGTTATCCACTCGACAAAGCTAACTGGCGATACTCGATAGTCGATAGCTGGCCTTATTAATAACGCGGAGCCGCATCTCCGCGTCGAAGCGGCCTGTCGAGCGAAGAAAAGCTGTAACGGACAAATGATTCTATTTAATGACGCGCGCTATTAACGCACCTGCGGGATTAAATCGGCAAATAAAAACTGCTTTTTGCTCGGGCTCGCGTTGACCGCGTGAAAGAGAAATCGGAAAAGGAGAGAGGAGGAAGGAAAGAAAAGAGAAGGAAGGAGAGAGAAAAAAAAGAAACGAGGAGAAAGAGGAAAAAAGGATTGGCCGGTGGATCGATCAATTACGGATTTGTACCACTCGATAACGCATCTTTTATCTCGGCCATTGTGCGGGAATAAAATTATCGATAAGTACTCCGATGATTAATCGACGGCATTATTGTTAATTACCATTCTAATGAGTGATTGATCGAGGGAACGACACCTGCGATTAGTTACACACCGAACAATTAATTACGAGAGGAGGAGAGAGAAAGAGAGAGGGGAAGATCGCGCGGGAGTTTCGACAGAGTCATTCGCTCGGGATTTTTCTTCGCGAGCGATACGATTGCTTCGTTTCGCGATTATTTCCGAGCCGGTGATCGCTTAAGTATCGTTGCCCGTTTCTTTGCCCGGGGCCGTTTGCTATTTCTCGCGACCGGCGGTAAGTAAACGGTGAAAAAGAGGAGAATAACGAGAATAGAATGGGAACGTGACGCGTCCACCGGCCGGATAGTCGATGATTCGATCCTACGAGATCCGATCCGGTACCGTTCGCCACGCTTCGTTGATGAAAAGGAGAACAAGACAATAGAGCACGATCTTTGATCAGCTTCTGAATTTCCTTCAGTTCGAATCGATCCTTGTGCTCCGCTCCTCTGCCTCTTTGTACGCCAGGCCTATACCCCTTTTTCCCTCCGATTGATTCGCGCTGTAAAAAACAGTTGCACACCGGAGGCCCCTTTTCGCCGACCGGCCCGGCAAAAAGGCCATTCCGCTTTACTCTCGCAGGATCTACGGAATATTTTCGCCGAGCAACCACGCCGTAGGTAGGCATATCTATCCAGCTCCGTCCTTTCTCACCGTTTCCTCCCGACTACCGTCCATTTGCTTAACTACGCGCGTATATTGCCCGGACAAAGGAAAGAAAAATCGCAATCGAATAGCAATTTCCATCGTGGCTAACGAAACTCCCATTCGGAGGAGAAGAGAATTGGGTTAAGACGAGTTTACCGCGACTCCGCGACGCGAGGATTAACTCCGAATGGCATTAGCGAGTCGTAAAAGCCATCTCTCCGATAAACCTTCTCCGTCCGCGTTTCCGTACTCGGCGCGTAACTTCGAGGAGCAATGGTACCCTCGGATAAAGAGGCGCAGAGGGAAAAAAGGCGAAACGACGGGTTTTACTTCCCCTTAAACTGCCTTCTCCTTCGTCCGTCGTCGTCCACCGTTTTAGTCGGGGTCCCGTATAAGGCTGCTATCGGCCGTACACGAGACCGACTAAGCCTAATTAACAGCCACCTAGTATCTCGCGTAAATTCGCGTAAATTCGCGGGGTGCTAATCGACCGCGAGTCGCGATACCCGCGAGCTTCTTTATCAGTCGGCGTAACGATCTGTCGCGGGATTAGGCGTAACGCGGCCATGAATTTAGGGGAACGTCGTCGCGGACCAGCTCGATCCGCGTCGTTTAGTCCGGAATACACGGCAGGATCTACGATTTCTTAACGAACGGCGGCTAATTGGACGGTTTGACACGCGGAGTAGAACGGGGTACGTAGGGGAACGGCGGCAATTGGCCAGGGGGCCGCGATATCGCGGGCTGTGATTAAGCCGCAGGGCTCGGTGAAATTTCCGATTGTCCCGCGTTGTGGTTAACGTCGATACCGATCTTGCGGTGGGTGGCGCCCGTGGCCGTGGCGTCGCGAGGAATTATTAAACACACGCGGCACAGCCGACATTAAATCGTCAATGCGACGCGTGATTTACGACGTCGCGTGAGAAACGCTCGCGACTCTGCCACTGCCGCCAGCCGAGGATAAATCTGTCATGTTCCATTATTCGGAATTCCGCCGGTAATGCCGTGTAGAAATACCCGACAACGGCCGCTGATAAATAATTAATTACCCAGACACTCCGCGTCTCCCCGTCAGCGAAACGTGTCTATTAATTCCCGGGTTAATTACCGTCCTATCCGTACCAACTACCGATCAAACGTAATTACGCGAATCAATCCTCTCGCGGATATAATCCCTCGCCGTATGCCCCGGCGAATTATCCTCCAACTCTCCTCCCCGTTCGACCCCCGAAAACTCGGTTCCACTTTCGATTCTATCGGTCGATAAGCGAAGAATCAGCGCACGGTTACGCGAATTCACGTACTCGCATCTTTGACAACCTCTAACGTCCTCTGACGCAAGCAAGCGAACCGTATTAGTCATCTAGGTAGTTGGAATAAAGACACGAAGTAAACCAGCGTGTCGCTAAACAGTTCTCTCGTTGTTGCGAGACGAAGGTATCGAAACGAATAAAATCCACCTGATCTACGCGATAACTTTTCGGTAGAAACGTAATTACGAGGACGCAGTGAGTGGTACGCGACAGGTCGAAGCACCACGGAACCGTTAAAAGGCGAGCGTTGCACCGGTGGTTCCCCGAAAGCGGAGGATTCGCGAGGCGATCGATCGAGGATACTGGTTTCGCAACGGTCTAGGTCCAGTCGCCATTAAGCGTAATTGGAGGGCTCGATGGATCAATTCCGCGACGAATGAGCTCGCGCAACAGTTGGCGGAGATCGCGGAGGCAAGTGCACCGCGGCCTCGTCCACCTGGATTATACGCGGATCCTGGCGGATTCGCGAAACCAGCCCAGGTACCATTGGATGGAAAGGTCGCGCGGCTGCTGGAAAATCCAGTCGGAACGATCCTGTCGACGATGGTTGCGCAACGGGCCGCGTAATTGGAAGCATCTCCGTCGATCGATCAGGATAATCGCGAGAGGGAACGTGCCGGTGCACCGTGTCAAACGTCGCCACCTGTACGCGTAGCTAAGCCGATTGCGTTTTCACCGTGGCTTTCCCTCGCTTTCCGATCCACTCGCTCGTGAGAATCGGCCGCGACTAATCGACGCAGATGTTTACGACTGCGATACCGATGCCGACGCCGAGAGGAACCTCGAGCTCTCGCCGTTCTTTCCCTCGAAGCTCGCCCGTTTCCATCGCAGGTGCATCGCAGGAGTAATCTGGGAAAATTACGAACGTAATCGAGAATATAGGTACTTACGTAGGCGAGCGGAGCGTTCTGGAAAGAGCCGGGCGCGCGAGCGTGATTGAATATCGTTGCTATTTAGCGCGTAAACTATCGCTGGTAGCCGGAGCTGGAGGAACAGGGAGAGGTTCCCTTGCACGTTTTCTGTCATCGAGGCACGCAAGTTTTGATAGATCGCGTCGTGTATGAGATATAATAGCATTCGCGAACATGCTTGTCTTTAGGTCTAATAATAGCGTACGTGGAACGAGGCAAGAGGGCTATGCCGGTGAACGCCGACCAACAGGAGTATTAAGAATTCCGCAATTGAGCCTCATCTATTATTTCCAGCGCAAGTGGTAAAACGGCGAAATGAACGGGTATACCTGGGTTAAAATGACAGGACGTACATGCTGGTACATTGTGCATAGCTCGTCAATTGCTGTTTTCTCGGATTATTCGAGGAGAGCGAGAGACCCGCGTCGTGTCCCCTCGTTCTCCGCCTTCGATCCGAGGATACACCGATCCGATCCGATCGGAGCAAGAGACGGACGAGCGGCGCAGATGACTATTGTCCGGAACGATGTTTGCTTTCGCGTGATTGGCCGTAAAAAGGGTAGGCAAATGGAGCGTGGAGCGGGAGGAAGAAGGGAGGAAGAAGGGAGGAAGAAAAGAGGAAGAAAGGAGGAAGAAAGGCGGAGGAGGTTGAAACGCGTGGCGATTTCACGTGCTAACGATGTGCCCCGGTGTAGTATCGGGGAGCAAGATGGCGGTGGAAAAGGACGAGGTTCGTTCGGGGGGAATCGATTGGCTGGCGGGGCAATTTTTCAACGACAAAAGGCCCCCGGATCCCGGCGCACGTTAGACGGACGGTCGGCTGGAAAAGGAGTTAGGCAGCGAGAAAGCGGCGATATACGCGACCTTTCGCGGCGTGCATCAATTATTGGCACGCAATACCGTAGGGCAAAGTAGTTTTCCATTAAGCCCCGCGTCGCACGTTAGGCCGGCCATTCGAGAAAGATCGCGTTTTAACGACGCTCTTTTCCCATACGGATTTAAATGTTCCGATAAATCACGTTTCGAATTACCCCGGTTCGCCTTACGGTCCGCGGCGTCCAATCAATTCAAATGTCCGTCGGCCATTTTTCGCCCACGGACGATCAACACCGGTAGCGTTGTAATTAAATTCCATCGTTCCAGCGAAGAAACCAGCTCGGATCGGGGCCTCGAACGGTGAATAATCGGAAAAACACGCGATCGATCGGTGTGTCGAAGCGATTTCGGCGCGACTCTGCTCCACGTGTAATAGAGTATACGCTTACTTCCATATCATTAAACCGTGTCCATTCACACGGTGAGCGAAAAAATCTGTAGCCAAGAAGAATTGACTAATGGACATTAGCAGGTGTTTATTTCCGACAGAGCGAGCGCGTTCTAGCTCGTCATGCAGCAGGCGCGCGTGTCCAATTTACATGGAATGTAGTAGAGTCGAAAGGTTCGAGAGACGTCGTTTACTGCCGTTCGAGTTACTTTTATTGGCCACCTTTTTACCTTTTTTCCCTTTTTTCCCTTTCCCTTCTCTCCCTTCCGTCTTTTTTCCATCTTACCTCTCGGGAGTTTCGTTTCTCGAGCTTCTGTGGAGGACGAAAATATTTCCTCCGCGGGGCCAGCGCCGACCTACAAATCTCTCGTCGTGTCGGGACACTCGCGCCAACAACTTCATTCCTCCGGGCTTCCGTGGAATGCCGGGCCGAAACGTTTGTTGCCGGTGGCCATTCGCCGCAACCGCCAAATCTACCAGCCTCCTCCTCGTTTGCCCTTTGAACTCCGCGAGATCGGCCTATCGCGCGTTCCTTGCCACCGTTACTCCGTTATCGGTCTCCGACTCGCTCTTCCGTCCTTTCCACCCACCCCACGTTCCTCCGATCGTCCTTTAAAACCGAAACTCCTCGATACCGAACGCCGCGCTCGGGCGAAACACGCGGGGCGAACCGGTGACAAAGGATTTCCTTATCCTCGTGAATTACGACCAAACGCCACCCACTTTTCCCTGACTTTTGCTCCTTGCTAATTGCCACGCCTCGACTAACGATACTCGCGTGTCCCACGGCATTGCCCCTCTCTCGCTTTTCCTTGCGTTCGTCACCGGATAACGCCCGTCGATCCACGCTCCGATTGTTTCCATGAGAACAGCGCCACCTTCGACCTGGGCCCCTCGCGCGCGTGAACCCATGGGTCTCCTCGGGAAACGCCAGGCCAGGGAAAGCGTCCCAACCACCTCGAGATCGGTACAGTTCAAGCGTTACAAATTCCCATTTTTCTTTCAACGCGAGTATTATAAATTTTCCTGCTATTTCCGGTTCTTCCATTTCCTTTCGAGTTTCCATCCATCGGTCATTTGATCGTTTCGAAGATAGATCCGAAAGTTAAGCGAGCAAAACGTGGAACGGAGAACTTGGAAGGGGAAACGAAGGAGCTGGTCGACCCCGAGGTAGCATCGCCGTCGTTATAGACTAATTTGTCCCGCAAATTTCTTAATTCTCGGACAAATTTCCGCCGCTTTCGATGCTGCGTGTGTTTCTATAAGCGAGATCTCGGGGCGCGATCTCCGGGTTTTCGTATTAATACATAATCAATTTGGTATCTCGGAGGCGGAAAAAGGAGCAAGGCGAGCGATAGTGGGGCAGAAAGGATGCGCCATGTGCGAGGGAAACGCATACTTGGGGATCGGTGCGATGATCGATTAAGGGACCCGATGCTTTATTTGCATCATTGACGTCTAAATTGGAGGCATGAATGGAGATCGCCCGCGGCGAACAGGCTAACGGCACCATGTTCAACCTCACGGGAGGAACAGCCGTAGACCAGAGGCCGAGATAAGTCCTCAAACAAGCCGCCCGCGCGGCTATCTGCTCGTGATTCGAAGCAGAAGCCCGGTTCGTCCCCGGGACACTTCTGCTTATCGCTCGGCGCACGAAAATGGCCGCTCTTGGTACCGACGTCCCGGCGATCATCGCTAATCTGTCATCGGGACGTGCTCCGACTAACGATTTACCCGCGGTACGCTCAATTCCAAATGGAAACTCCTCTTTTCCCGGCTCTCCGACGCTTCCGGGAACCGAAGAGGCCAGAAAAGTTTCTCCGTTCGTTCGCCGATAATTCCGGCCCTCAGGGCCAACGAACCGACTCGGTTAACAAAAACTCCAAGCTAAATTCCGAATTGAAACTCCACTTTTCCCTCCTCTTCCACGCTTCCGGGAACCGTAGACGCCAGAAAAGTTTCTTTGTTTGTTTGCCGATAATTTCAACCCTTAGGGCCAACGAACCAACTCGGTTAACAAATCCGACACGCGTTCGTTCCTCCTTCTTATTATCTAATCCATACGTTTTTCTCCTTTCGCGTTTTTCGACCGTTCACAACTGTGGTCGTTTATGCGTTAACCGGTCTGTTTAATTATTCCGTTTCCTTCTTTCAGCGGTTAAAATTCAAGTTCATTCCCAAACATCGGGTTATAGCTAGTCTACGTTGTTAAGTTCGTTATCGGCGTGACTCGCACGGTGACACGCGGATTTATGTTGTACCGTAGAATTTGGCACGACAGGTAAATCATCGATGTTTACGTTTTCATCGCAGCAACGATCAAGGTTCGCCTGCGAAGCAGCGAGCAGGCTCGGAATACAATTTACAGAGCTAGAATTTCCTTCGGACAACGTGCCAACGAACGTGTTAATATATCTTACTTGTTATCGAATTACTTTAATTAGGCGAAGTTTAATTAGGCGATTAGTTAGTCAAATGTTAGGCGTTATCTTAACGACGGCCATAACGATATTTCGAGCGTAGAATCTATTAAAAATTGAGGAATGAAAAGTTGGCGCACCGGCACCGGTCTCCCCCACGCGACAAAATGATAGCATACCCTGTAATTTCCCGTGTTTCTCGAGACTAATGCGATATATGCAAATGCTCCATACGTGCCGTATAATGCGCCGCTTCCATAATAACAGAGAAACGGATTAACCGAGTTAATCGCCCGCGATTTCTTACGCGGTTCCCCGTCTCTCCGCGCGAAACGCGATTCTCCGTGGTTCCGCGGACACGCGGATTAAAATTAGAAACAGCGCTCGCGCGGGATACCGCGGAGAAAACGGGAAAACTTTATAGAGTGTCTGAAAAATTCGCCAACGACCGTTTTATCTCGCGATCTGCCAGCGCCGACGAGCATACACGCGTAATAACGATAATTAAAGCCGCGGAGATGGAAATAAAGTAAATATAATCGAGCCGGTGTGCCTGGATGAAAGTCAACGTTAATTTCGCAAGGAGCCGCGCGTTTTCAGCAACCGCGAGAACAAAAAGTGCCCGGAACCGGTCGTTTCGACTAGTCTGGACGTTAATAATGGAAGCCGCGTGTGCGAAAGCTTGGCAAAGAACACGGTTCGCGCGACACGTGTATCGAAGTTGGCCAGATCGAAAGACACGGTGCTGGAAAGTTTCCGAGCTTAGGTAACAATTATCGCGGTTCGCGAACCGGGTGCTACGTCGCGTCAGCTGTTAACGCGGCAAACCGACCTCGGAAACCTGTAGACGGTCGTCCAATTTAGCGCGAGTGGTCGCCGCGAACGGAACGTCGAGAAAATCGAGGCAATTTTTCTATAGTCTCAGTTTGTAATCGACTGCCGATCTCGGCGTTACACCGCCGCCAATCCGCCCCAGCCGTTTCCTCGCTCGACCAACAGATTGCGGGCTTAATCGGCCGTGAAAAGAGGAAATCGTTTCGCGAGATTATCCGGCACATTGTCTCTGTCTGGCCCCTCGGCCTCCCTTTTAGCCCGCTCCTTCCAGCCTCCCCTACGATCGCGTCGCTCGCTGTTTATCCGCCTCTCGGCTCGCAACCCCTGTATCCAGCCGCGAGCAGCACCGAGCACCGTGTTTCACCGGGGTTGCCGCGTTAATCGTTCCGCGCTGAAAGGTGTAACCGATTCGTAACGGCCGTAAGATCCACGAGAGCGGCAGTAAATTCGAGGAACCGGCTGCGAAGGGTGCGATGCATCCGCGCGTCCCGCGAGGGTGTCGTTTAATTATTCCCGGAGAATCCGACAATTTTCCGTTTTACCGACCCTTTAGAACCGGCCTCGATCGTCGCCGAGGGTACGGACAGGCCGCGGAATGGTAGGAAAATATTTTTCTTCCCGCCGGATTTCTGCCGGATTTTTGCCGCCTCGCGAACCGCGCCGCTCCGCGCTTTCAAAGCCTCTCGGCCTGCCTTCCCGAGCCGAGAGGAAGACGCACCCCGGCGACGGTTGGCCGCGTCCTCCTCGGGAGCGAAAGGTAACGATCGCGTGCTTTTTTTAAACGCGTAGAACCGCCTGGGCAGACGGTCGCGAGCCGGTGGAGATACGCTCGCAGGCGTCCCACCGCCGAGCCAAGTTTAATTATCTTCCAGGAATTTAGTAATTTTCCGTTTTACCCTGCCCCCGGCGGCGCGCTGTTTCTCAGTATGAAACGATATTGCCTGCCCGCTCGCGTCTCGTTGTCTCATCGCGCCGCCATTTCCACCCTCTGCCTCTCGATCTCTCGGAACACGTTGACCGGAGAAAAACGAGGCTACCGGGGAAAAAAGAAGGTAGGAAGGAAGAGGTGGAAGGGGACGGAGCAGGAGAGAAGAGGGAAAAAAAAGAATTCCCCTGCAAGAAGATTCCAGATAGCAGTACGAACAAGCGTTTTAAACGCCCAAGGGCGCCATTTAATTATTCCACAGGAATTCAGCAATTTCCCGTTTTATCGCCGCGCGGTATCGCTGGCAACCTTCGCGCAGGCTTTCTTTCAGAAAACAGGAAACGGCCAGCGGCATTTTCGCTCGAACCTATCGAGAGAGAGAGAGAGAGTGAGAGAGTGAGAGGTGAGTGAGGGGAGAAGACGCTGGCACGGCGGCGTCGTTGGCCAG
The DNA here is from genome assembly GCA_002201625.1 of Euglossa dilemma. Lineage (NCBI taxonomy): Eukaryota > Metazoa > Arthropoda > Insecta > Hymenoptera > Apidae > Euglossa > Euglossa dilemma. Next base: position 5,322,166 of record NIJG01000112.1, read on the forward strand.
GCTGGAGAAAAGTGGTTTTTCCAGCGACAATACCCTTGGCTCTGCGAAATAAATGGACCGATTTACGAGGAGGCGTCTCGCGCGCGCGGTGACTCTTCGCTTAATAAAATCTCAGCTATGTCGATACATTTTCCTCGGGCATTCGGCCACCCTCGGTGCGCACAAAGGGGCTATCATCGGCGGAGATCCAGAGGGCTATGGTAAATTTGGGAAACGGTAGTGGAAGATCGGCGGAGGATGACGGTGATACGCGCGGGATGAACTTTCGCGGCGGGAGCCTTGAACTTTTCGCGTTATCGAACGCATCACCGGGGACGCCGGCGTATAGGAAAGGTGAATAGCTGGTGAATAGTACATGGAGAAGAGTGCCTGCTATCCGTGAGATTTTTATGACATCTCCGGTGTGTAGAGAAAACCGCACACGTCCGCTTTTTCACGTATTCCCTTTTTACCCGGTGTGCAAAGCGCGAGGATATAACACAACCTTCATTGCCGCTGAATTCGTAACGCTAATCGACCTTGTTCGCCTTCTGTGACAATTTCAGGCTATGCCTTCGCGATGAAAATCGCCCGAGCAGATTGACCGAAATAGCCGTGCCCTATTTTTAATACAACCTGATTAACCGCGCGCCGCTCGCGATCCTCGTTCCGAGCTAGTTGTCGACTTTCTACACCGCGATAATGTCTTTCTTTCCTCGATCACAGGCTTCGAAAAGTCAAAGGTACGTTCAAACGATCGCACGCGAACTTGGAATCCGAATGTTCTCCCTCTCGCTCGATAACGCCTCTTTCGAATCGCGAACAGCTCGATATCAAAGGATTCGCGTAGAAAACCACCACCGTTCGTTTCCTTCTATTTTTAAATAAATAAAACGTCGACTAACTACTATAGAAGTTGCATTCGCACCGTTATAGAAGGCTATACGTCCTAGAGCATTCGAAGCAAATGATTTTGTCACCTAGTTCAACGGAACAAACTTGGATCTAGTTGGAAACTTGCTCGTGATTAACTTTGATCAATTCCCGATGCGATTAAAGCACGAGTGTTTTAACGTTTGAAAAATATTTGACCGGAACGTTTGCACGGTTTCCAGACGAACGATTAAAATTCGCGAGGATCGCTTCACGCGCGAACCCTCGAATAATCCGGAACGAAACGGATTCCACCCTCGGCCGGTAGATCTTGCAAATTCTTACCTTCGAAGGGGTGGAGAATTTTCAGAAAATCCTCGGCAAGAGCCGCTGCATCCGGTGGCAACTTGGCCAACTTTCCACATAGCTCCGGTCTCTCCCAATGACCGCGGCGTATTCGCCCTCTCTCTCGCGACCCCTCCCCATTACCGAACTCGTCTAACGCCTGGTATACGCCGGGAGCTAAGCTTCACCCCGCTGGTGATCAACCATTTGTCACCAGGCCGCTGGATTTCCCATTTTCCGGCCGATTTCCCCGCGACGACGCTGATACCCACCCCAACCCGTGTCGCCGCCCCTGTCACCCTCGCCCCGTCCCAGCGTCCCTCTCCTCCTCTCCCGCGAACAGCGTCGCAACGCCTCCGCCCACGATGTCGCCGGTTTTCGGGATCGAGGCGTCGCGACGGTGATGCCTGTTTCGTCGACGTTCGTCGCTACTAACGCGACGTCGGCGTTACCGGCGTAGCACGCTCCAGCTGCTCATTTTCGCGGTACGCCTCCGACCTCCGGGCCTTAAGCCTATCGGGGTGGGTCGTTTGTTTTCCACGCGAACGCCATTGTCATTGTCACTCGTATCCTCCTCGACTAATCGATATTCGGGGTGCGATGAATCCGAGGCTCCACGCTCTCGTGTCACAGGGTGCTCTCGCATTTTTACACCCTTTCTCCTTTTTTATCAGCGTTGCCAGAGACTTTCTTTCTCGCGTTTCTCGATTCTAATCTATTTCGCGTCAACTTTGTCCGGGGTTGTTACGCTCTCCGTAACACGCGTTTCTCCTTTAATTTTTGGACGCTTATTGCGCAACGGTTACGCTCGTGACCGAACTTTATCCTCGGTGCATCGCGAAGGATGACGGAAGGTTCGTTTCCGTATTCCTCCTTGTCTACGCGGCTCGACAAGAACGCGGGGCTTTTCAAATCGGCGAGTCGTGGAAATCTCGTGAATTTTCTTTCATCCACGGCCGTTTGTTTTCGTCGCAGTTACGACACTGGCGGGGTCCCGTGGACTTTTTAAACGGCCGTTTCGCGGTCGAACTCAAACGAATTCCTTTGTTCTTCTCGGTGAAAAAAAAAAGGAATGGACTTTTAACCCTGTTTTTATTATTCCTTTCTTATCGCGATTGTTCGTAACCGAACAAACGAGCGTCTTTTTAACGCGTAACAGCACGACGCCTTTCTCCGTGAAGCGTGACGTATCGGAAGCGAATCGTGAAATCGGCTGGCGAAACCATTTGACCGCGTTATCGTCGCTATTACCCGATATGAAAACATAATATCGCGGCGCGGGGTAACGATCACGACACGGCATATCCGCGTAATGAGGATCGCGTGTGCACCCTGCCCCGTCCACCTCCGCTGATGCTCGAGTGTCGGCGGCCAGCCAAGGTTGCTACCCAACATTTTCCTTGTCTTCTCCTACCACCCTCCCTCTACCCCTTTCCGCCCCTTTCCACCCCCTTTCCAACCCCCTTCCGCCCCACGCGGTATCTCTTGCAATATCCGCTCTTTAAGGGTGAAACGCGATACCGCGCGCGCGGTTCGTTCGATATCTCGTTATAATGTGGCAACAGCTAACACTCGTTAACCCCCGCGAGGGAAACCTTGCTCTAGTTCAATCATGTAACAGTATCCGCGTCCTAATGCGCGCTCGAATTTTACTCCGGCTGCTGGAAACCGCGCTGCGGGCCAGAGTTCTCCAGCTTCCGGCCCGCTTTCGCGCCGTTTCCTTCCGCTTCGCGGCTCGCAACCAGACGCAGGCAGATTCGAGGGAAATTTCCCGTCGATATGCTGCAACCTGTTTGCCAGCGAGGGTACGTAGATAAGAGAGACGTCGATAACGGTTGCACCCGTCGGGTCTAGCGTCTCGTCCGTTTTTGCGGCCGATCGTTAAAAATTTTCACCGCTCCTAACGACCTGAAATTACAAGCCAGCGAGCTGCACCGACTCCTAACCTTACTCCCCCCCCCTCTCTCTCTCTCTGCTCCGTTATTGTTCGCAACGAGTCGAACGACAGCCGCGAGATTCGCCGCGGTTTAATCGCATTTGATTTGCCCTTTACGCGAAATACCGATTATTCATTATCCGCGTCTGCCCCGCGGCGAATAAATCATGCCGCGGATCGGTCGTAAAACCGCGTGCAATAATTACTCCGATTAATTTTAATCGCGATACACGCGATTATCGTTAATACGACGATTCATTACTGTTAATAGTTGGCCGGTAGCCTGAGCGTGCCTCGCTTCTTTTCCGCCGGCCTTTTTATTATTAATTGCAACATTATAAAGCCACCGGATGGAAAACTCGGCGTAATACGCTCTCCGACGCTGCTCTCCGACGCTGGTATAGGCCCGGCTATACCGGCCTACACGGCCACCAATCGATGGACGAGACGCGTGACTTACCAACTATTCGTTATTTATTTCAGCCGCGCACTCGAGGCGAGTCGGGTCGCTCGATTGCTCGTCCATAAGATCGAGGTAAGTAGACTGGTTAATGTAAGCGTAATGCACGAATAGCACAGCTGCCAGCGCGGCGTTATAGCCACGGGAACAAGGGAATCGTCGTCGATTAACCGCCAACCCGCTACGCCGGTCGTTAGACCCGTTTAAATCCGATCCGGAGCGTGATTTCCGCCCGCGATCCAAGGGTGGGTCCGGAGGACCCGGGAAAATCCGCCGGGAAGAGGAAGGAACGGTGACGGTGAAAGATAACGCGATCGCGCGGTCGTGAATCACTGCGGCTAGCTGGCACGCGCTGCTCGCGAGAACAGACCGATCGGAAGACGCGTCTGAAATCGGTCGGCTAGATCTCGCGATTAGGCGAGCGACCGTTCCGCGCGGATCTCGCTGGCCGACTGTCTAATTAAAGAATGCGAAACGCCCGGCGTTCGTGCCCGTGGGACATTAATCTAGAGCAAACATGGCCGGTGCCGGGCCGGCGTATCGAGCAAGGCTATCATGTCTAACGCGCTAATGACTCCGGGATCGATTAGCCTCCGCGCCGTGGCTTCTCGTCGCCTTATTTCCGCGTGTCGCGGCGCACCGCGTCTCCGCGAACATGGCCACCTTTCACGGTGGTCCCAGCCCTCCTCGCGGACACCGGAAACCCCCGCTTGCAACCAATAACCGACCGTGCACCACCGATCGCCGTAGGCCTGGTTGCACGTGTCAGTGGTCGCGTGGTTCCAGAAATGGCGCCGACGCCGATCTCGCTCCCCGACGGATGGCGCCGGAGAAGACGAGGGGTCGTCGGTAACGATACACCTGTTATCGATCACGCGGACGCCTCGCGTCCCGTGGATTTCTCGCGGTGCGTTTCCACGATCGATACCTCTATCCTCGCGACACAGGCTCGCCGAGGGTGTGTTGTATTTCTGGGTTACTCGGCGGGCAACTCGTTTTTTCCTCTTTCGACCAACGCGCGCGCGCGAGTGCGAGCGGGGTATCGGAGAAAGTGGCTGGGAGAATTCCGCGGGCGAAATTTATAATTCGGACACGGCGTAGAACATGCACGGCCGATCGCCGTAGGACAGACGTAATAAATAACGCTGCGACACGCGCGAGCTACGGGTGTATCGGCAGAGATAATTGCTTCTCGCGAGGGCCCGGCGAGCAACTCGCGCGAAACACCATCCACGTCCGCGAGATTTACCTATCACCCTCGCGGCGTCGCGGTGACATCGTTACCCGCAATTACCTTTCGAGCCACCCTCGTTACCCTCTTCGCTCGCTACATCCGATATCCGAGTTCTCCGAGCGACCGGTATTAATCCGAGGGATCGGGTAACGAATTTCCTCGGTGGAACGTTATCGGTTAAAAATTAGCGAGGAAGGAAGGACGGTGGATGTTCCTCGGTCTCGTTGCCGTCCGAGCGAAATTACGGCCAGCAGCAGGAAGTCGTTCGATCCCGGTCGAGATAGGATCGTTTGCATACCGGCGTCGGTCGATACGGAGAGGAAGGAAAAAAGCCGCGTTTCTTTGGCGATTCGAGGCGACCCTGGCTTTTGTTTCACTTAGCACCTCCGCGAGCCGAGGAATTAGCACGGCCGTAAAGTTTCGTTGGAAGCCGCACCGGCACCGCGAACCTCCGTCCAGCGGGCCGCGATTTGCATGCGAAACAAAAATGAGAGAGCGGAATGAAAGGAAACAGAGGGAGCAGGGAGGGAGCAGGAAGACAGAGGAAGAAGAGAGGAAGAAGAGGAGGCGAAAAAGGAGGAGAGACGATTCACCGGGGGCCTAATTACATTAGAATAGGCGTATTTGAGCTGAAAGGATGGTTTCCTCGAAATCCACGCGTTCGCCGGGCAATTTCGCCACGACGCTTCACGTCTTCATTCTGTCGCGTCTCCCTTCTCTCGTGGCCACCACGGACCGTCTGTTCCGGGCTGTCCGGCGAGCATCCACCGCGGAGGGACAGGTACGAGGAGGAAGGTTCTCGAACGGAAGTCTCGAATTCGAAAGAACCGCTCGCGCCAGCGCGCCGTTTGACGCGACCTCCGAAAAGGCTTTACGGCTCTATTCTGCCTCGCTCTTCCTCTCCGCCTCTCCACCTCTGCCCGCTTTTTTCCCCTCTTTCCGTTTCGGTTCGCGTTCCCAACTATCGCTCTCTCTCTCTCTTTCTCTCCGTTTGCACCCTTTCCGTCTGCGCTGCGCGGCAGCCAGGCCTCCGCCTGGCTTTTTCGTGCGTACACGCCGCGCCGCGGCTGGTAGCCCGACGGCCAGAGAGAGAGTAGGCGAGAGAGGCAAAAAGGAGCCGCTTGCTGCGGGCATCTCGTCTCTGACAATCGGCTCTCGCCCCTGCCGAAAAATACGTGACACGCGAAAATCAATTTCAACGGTGGTTGCCGCGTCCTGTCCCGCCCGTGAGACCTATTATAGAAACCTCCCGAGCAACCCTCTCTCTCTCCGTCCTTCCGCCATCGCAGCTTGGCCGCGTCTTTTTCCCGCTCGGCGAAGGACGCGGGCCCGGCGCAGGCCCCGTCCCAGGCCCGGCTATTCCGGATGATGGCCGTATTAAATTCCAATTTTTACATTCGACTCATGCACGCGACACCCTTCTTCCTCCTGCTTCCCATCGATAGAGCGATCAGCGCCGACCCGAAACCTCGCGGAAAGGTTTCCAGAGGCGTTCAGAATCGCGACTGTCCCCGTTTCCGCGAATTTTCAATTTTCTCTCGTTTATTCGGGTTCCTCGTTCGCTCGAACGAACGGGTATAAGTGACCGTGGAGCGGCGTAGAGAACGCGACAGCTTAGCCACCGTTAAGCGTTCGCAGGTGTAACCTATTAAACAGTTTGCGAGCTCTGTTATTAGCCCGACGAATAAGTAGCGTCGGATTTTTGCCGTAGGTGGCTGGGTTTCTTTTTTTTTTCCCATAGCGGGTTACAGCGTTTCCAATTATTCAGCGCGGATCAGAACGGACGGTATTATTTTTTTCATGCGGGATACCTGTATTATCTTTAGTACGATAGACGCTCCCTGAACCTATGAATTATGCACAAGCTTGAATATCCCAATGTCGAGATCGGAAAACGGTGTCCCCCTGCGCTATCATTCAGCGGTTAAAATAAAAATGATTCGTTCGGGACAGCGTATCGAGCGAAGAGAAACCAGTCGAGATTAATCAATTGCCTGCCGGGGCCCGATCCAGCAGCGAGAGTCCTTAATCCCGGTTCTCCGTTGAATTTACCCGTGTGTAGTCGATCTTACAATAATCTCGCAACGATATGCCGTAATAATAGACGTTTCGCCTCGCTCGCTGTATACCTTTCGACCAAAGTCACCCGACACTCGCGCCAACACACGCACACTCGAATACTCCGCGCGTACTTTCCTTCTCCAGATGCTGCTGTTTAAGCCTCGATTCTTCTCGTTAGCATTCACTCGAGTTGCGTCAGTTTTCCGACACGTAACGCTTCGCCGTTAGAACACCGAGCGGTTGGTTTAGCCGGGGGAACCACGGTTTACCTCGGAGACAATCAATTTGCTTATGTTTAAACTCGTATACGCGTCTCGACGGCACGGTAGTCCAACAGCGAAGCAATTACCGGCCAAGTAAATACACACGGATCACGTGACAATACGCGAATAGGTTTGCTCACCGCGAGCGGAATGCGCGCGTGTGGCGACGCTCCGCTCTCGCCGAAGCGTCGGGGATCCTGTACGCGTTCGTTGCGTACACAACACGCGTGACTCCGATTCTCGAAGGATCGAGAATATTCGGGATCGATGGGAAATAACGTTCGAAGAACCGCGGAGAGGATATCGCGAAGAATGAAACGCGTAGTTATCGCCGGGTGTTTGTTTTTTGGAAGTTCGAACGACGTGGCGAAATGAAAAATGACTTAATTTCAAATCTACCACGGTCTAAACAACTCCGACAGTCTAGATATTTGATTGAAAATTCTACTTCGCCGAATTTTCGATATTTTAATTTGTTCCATTCTCTTCGAAGTTTCCCTTCTTTCATCCAGCGTTAATAATTACTTCCGAGCGCGCTGTATTAAAAACACGTGTCGCAATTTGCGCGTTTTCCTGACTTCTCCTTTGAATTCTTACTTTATTATATAATAAGCGTGAGGATTTATTAGTTTGGACAATAAAGACGAGTAAAGACACGAAGAATTTGCGTCGAATTAAACTCGTCGTTGCAGCGCAAGGATAGATTTTCAGCCGATACGTGCTGCAAGCACTCTGAATTCTAATCGACGCGAATGGTAAAATATACATGTACGTATTCCAACAGATTTCGTTCAGTTTTGCTCGAGACAGACTCGTAAATCGTGCGTTTGGAGATTCGATTGGGAAAGAAGTTTGAAGAAGGCTGTCGTCGGCGCGGGGATTTACAGTGACAATATCCGGCGAGAATGCGATCCTCCGCGACCTCGACGACGACCTCGGTGTCGAGCCGACACCTTCGACCCACGGAACGAATGGGATCAGCGGACGAAAACAGGCAATATAAATCCGAAGAGTGGTCAATAAAAATCGTGCGAATCGAAAGGCCGTTCGTCGCGTGATCCGCGTGAAATTTATTTCTATTTGCCGTGGAGGGTCGGCGATGATCGGGCTCGGATCGAGCTGGAAATCCCTCGGACGGGGCGTCGGCGTCGCCACGGGAGCGATTTTCCTCGGGCACGCGTCTCGCAGTTTTGCGGCCGAGCGAGCGATACGCGAGACGAAAGGGAGGGAAACACGAGGGTCGGAGTGATTATTGGACGCGGGGATCCACGAGCAAACTGAGACGGATCGATCGCATAAATCTCCCGGCACGGCGTAATATAAAGCCGAAGGCGTCCGGGGCCGGGGAGGGGGCCGGGGCCGGGAACGGGGCCGGACGAGGCTCGAACGACTGGCATAAATACGACTTAGCGAGTCGCGATCTCCGCCGACTAATTGAGAATTATTCGGCCGCAATAGCGTCCGCGTCGCACACCGCTTCCCGGCTAATTTCGCTGAGTTATCGGAGGAAATCCTGTCGCGGAGGAACGCGCCGAGATTACGCGCCCCTCCGGGCCCCTCCGGGCCCGCTACCCCGACGTAACGCACCGTTGAATTAGGGGAAAGCCTCGCGGCAGGCTTACGTCGACCGAGCTAGTTTTTTCCCTTGTCGCGCTGGATACTCGCGATTCCGCTGCGAAAATAAATTCGCACGCTCCGCGCCGCTCGGATAAATATTTCAACCGTTGAGAACGTTCGAAAACTCGCCGAGTTTCTCCCGGATATTTCGGCAAATGCGCGAAATGAACGCGCGCGCCCGAAAATTCCCCGGACAGCTGATTTAAGGGAAACGATCTGCCCGAATACCGGAAGGAAAAACGAAATAACAGACTTTCTACGTTTCCGTCGGATGTTCGGGAACATTTGCGAGAAAAGGCAGATCTAGGACTATTTCGGTTCGTCTCGAAGACGATCGAGAATAGATTTACTCTCGAAGAATAGAAATAGAAGAATAATAGAGAATCCCGATCTCGTAATAGGATATAACGAAAGTTGGGAGGGTGGATGGTGCGAGGGTATATCGCAAACGAGCGAATTTCCCGGCGCACGCTGGTCCGATGGCGAACCGTGGGATTCGGTGGGAAGAGAGTGATGGAGAGTAATAATCGAATAGCAATTTATCGGGCCGCGAGGAACCGGAAGGTTCTTCTTTGCGAAATAACGTGTCGACGAAGGATGCGGACTAATTGCGGGTTGGTTCGTAGAGTCGAGGCCTGGATCGCGCGATCCGAGCGTTTAAGAGGAATTTTCGGCAGCCGAGAGGGCAGCAGCGAGTTCTTTTAATTTTCAATGAATAACAGGGCGAATTTCCGTACGTGCGGAGCTTCACCCTTTTCTCCGGCCGAAATGATATCATTAACATCGCTTTACGTCCAATTTCACCGGCCGTGACGTTTTATTACAAGTTCGAACCCGGTGATTTGGTTAGCACGACAGCTACCTCGTAATACAATGTAGCACGAACCGCGACAGCGTCATAATTTCCAGGCCCAATAGAGGGCTTCTTGCGTGCATTAATAGCCCTCTCCCTTTCCCCGTACTCTGGTTACCTCGATTAGAGTGGTCAGCACATGTACTCCGTGTACGTGCACGAAACGAATCGAATCCGCCGTTACTTCCACGCCACCGTGCCATCTGTCCGCGGCACAATCGTGCCCGATGCCACGATTTTGCTTGCTTATTGCGGCTCGAAGATTTCCGCAGCATGTGTTCCTTTATCCCTTTTCGAGGGCCTCTGTCCGTGGAAAGTATAGGCCGCGGAGACACGAAGCAAGGCGACCCGACACCACCCGTACCAAGCCATCGAGAGACGAAGAATCGTCGAATCGATAGGAAATTTTAAACACACGCGACTAACGAAATTCGCTCTTTCCATCGCTCGAGGGTTGTGTTCCTTGGGGCGCTATTTTCCCGCTAAAACGAGTTCGCGATAAACGAGGGACTGGAAGAGGCTGGAAGAGGCGGGAAGCCGAGATAGCGTGCAACAGGACTCCGGGCGTTCGGCTTCGACTGGGAGAATCAGCATGTCAGGGTGCAGGAGGAGAGTCGGGTGTCTTGGAAAAGGCAGCACACACTTGTTCGAAAACCGAATGGTCACTTAACGCAGCGGGGGTGCCTGGTTGTCGAGTAAAAAGTTCTGCCGGCATCCGGAGTCTTTCTCTTTGCTGTTCGGCCAAGGGGGCAGGGGCGACTGGTGTTTTGTTTGTTCGGCAAACTGTCACAACAACTCCAAACGAACGACCCACCCTCCTTTTTATCTTCCCTTCGTCTCCTTTTTTTTTTCTCTCCACCCACGCCTCTTTTCCTCTTACTTAACTCGCAGGATCCGGAAATTCGAGTGGCCCTTTAACGTGACTAATACGAGTCTCTCCGGCCAGAGAGGGCAAAAGAGAGGACAAGAGAGAGCTCGAGGACCGTGTCCTGCCGCGTGTCTAGCCTCGATCCGAGCTACGATTTCTACCGCAGCAGCCGCGGTCCCGTTCGAATTCCGCTCCACCCTCCGGCACCTATGCGGTTACGCGCGCACATTTGCATACGTCGCGTTAGTCTCGTGGAACGTCGAAGATTACAGGGTGCGCTATCGTTTCGTCGAGCGCCGTATCAACAATTTCGATAGAACACCGCGGCAGTCGGACCCCTTTGCTTTAATTTCACCGCGCCGACTCGTCGTCGGGCCTCGGAATTCGTTACGGGGTTTCAGTCGTTGCGTAATTTCCCCCGTATCGCACTGCGACGTATCCAGTCGACTGCGAGAATGCGCGACATTTTCCAAGGCTCGTTCCACCGCCTCCAATTCCAGAAGACGACATCCGCGTTGCGTTAATAATCTTGGAAAAGTAACTCGAAAACGCGGAGGAAAAACGCGGAATACCGTCTTCGAACGAGCGGGGGTTTGAAATTAATACATCGGGCCTGAAACAATCCCGTGTCCTTTACCGAAGGAAATAAAACGAAGCGCTTCTGTGCTTTCTCTTTGCCGCGCCTCTATTACGGTAATAATTCCGCAGAAAAAGATGGAGCATGTACCGGCGTGGTTTGCAAGGATGCGAGAGGGTCGGGAGTACAATGCAAATCGATTACGTCGCAATTACGTCGATTTTAGCTTGCTATTTTCCATCTCGTACACGCGTTACGCTCTTCTACGTCGAAAACGCGGCACAAACTGCGTTCCCAGAATTTTCCGTAGACCGTGGAAACGCGAAGGATGATCGAAGGAAGAGTACATTAAGCGGTGGCAACGGTAACCCATAAAGATGCGTGGATATCTGTGTATACCTAATCGAAACCGGGTAAAAAGAGTGGAAGGGACGACGCGAGGGACGACGGAAGGGACCACCCAGGCGATCGGGGCACCTCCGTCGCAACCCTTTTTTCTCTTTCACCTCCGCAGGACTCGGAAACTCGAGTATCCCTTTAACGCTGCTAACGGGTGTTTCTACCTAGCTCGGAAATAAAACCACCAGCCGTTCGGCTCCGTGCAACCTTCCAGAGCGAATAAATCGACCTCTCGAACCCGGCTCGATATTCCTCCCCGGCTTGACCGCGCTCGTTAACCCTTCGAATCTCCGGCGTTACGCAACGCGATCGGCGTCGCTAACGGGACCGGGGATAAGCACGCTGCATCGCGAGCCTTACACGAGCTTAATTATAGAATCCTCAGTGGCGCGAAAATATTTTCAACGCTTGCTTCGAATCTCTATCAATCGCGGGACTTGTCGCGGCCGATAATCCGCGAAGAGAGAGCGACGCGATGAGAACGCCAACTGTAGATTTTTTGAAGTCCATAGAATTTTAACTATATATTCTGAGAAGCACGCAGTAAGTTGTGGTATACGCGAGGAATATTTTTTAGAACCTTCTAAAATGGGGAAAAATAGCTGCCTCGAAACGATCGCGTTTTCCTTGGAAATTGGCATACTCGACTGCGCTGTTTCTTCATAACGATAAAGACCAGCTTACATCTGCTTACCAGCGTTAAAGCACGGTCTCCTAGCTGTGTGCACGTAGAAACAATTAACGAAACATTTCTAGTTTAACCACGCAACAACGAATCCTTGTCTACGCGAACGTGTTCCATAGAAGAAAAATGTTTTGCGACGTTACGCGTCCCTGGCCGTTATAACGATATTGCGACGTCGCGCTTAATTACCGGGCCCGATCGTTTGTCGCTGCAACGAGCGAACGCGTGCCAATCAGAACTAGAGGATTAACTATCCGCAATGGGGAAAGGGTTAATCGACGCGCGATTAATAACCGAAAGCTCGATTAACCGGCGAAATAGGTACGCGAAACGTCGATGAACTTTCTAAAAATCGCTAATCCCAGTTCCACCTATCTCGATTTACCGTGTTTATTACGTTATTTCTGTCAGAAATAATCGATAGAAATCTATACTCTTGGTTTCGCGATAATCTTTTAACACCGCTCGCTTTAACGTGGGTTATAAAATACGCCACTATACTCCTGCCTATTTAAAGAATAAATACCAATGATTTCCCAAATTCGTACACCCTGCCTTGCTTTGTTATCCAATTCAAATAATTTCTATCGTACAACGGAATATAACGTTTCTTTTTACTCGTAACTATCCTTACGGTACGGTGCTCCAGAAACACTTTATATGCACTTTTTTAATTCGCATCTGGTATTATATTCTGTTAGAGTAATTAAACTTTACGCAGCTTTATCCGTTACCCAGCACCTTTATCATAAGTAAAATACACGTGTTTCTAGTTAGACGAATACAGAGCGACTGAGTTTGACGCACCGGACAAGGCCTCGCCAACCATAACAAACGAGAACACTGCTATTAGCTTAGTTTACACGTTCATCAAAGGACAGCGCGTTTGGCTCCATATTATGATATATCCTACATATTCACGCGAGATTAAGAAGATTTTAGGAAAGCTGCTTGCTCGCGAATTAAAACGCGAACCTCGTTACCCCGATGACGTAACAGGAAAGTCTATTTCGAATTGCTTAAATCATCGACCGAGTCGAAGGAACCTGAAAACGAGACATCTCGTCACCCGTACGCTATGCGTTAACGTCAGCTAATTAACGAAGAGAAAGATGGACCTGCAGAGAATAGACGCAAAGGCATCGGATCGCGAGAGAACTTTCCGCCATTCCCGATCTATTATACCCTGGCCTGGCGGGGTAGCCCGTGTAATTCGATTAAACGATTATCCAAACGATCGGGAAAAGGAGCTCTGGCGGGGAACTAGAGGAAGACGAGGAGGGCCGGCTCGCCGAAGCGGCGCAGCTGCTTCCTCGCGCGAGTGCCCGACAAACCTGTTACACGCTATCTCCGATGGTTATCCGAGAACGCGGTGTCTTTTGTTCGCGCTGTTCGATACGCGGCCGGCAGTTTAGTGGGCCGTCGCGGCGGTTACGCTCGATCTTCCCTGGCAAAAAGGAGAAAATCCGGCAGCGCGATGCTCGATGCGGTCGGCGTCGCGGGCTGTCGCGCGTACGGACGGCTAGATCGGCG
>NIJG01000112.1:5335956-5356387 GCA_002201625.1 Euglossa dilemma
GTTTGCCAGTTAAACCAGCCGAATCGGCGTCGGTTTAACGCGGCTTATTAACGGAAGCGAGCGCGCCTCTGCTATCCAGGAAATCTAATCCAGTTTTATCGTCTTTCTTCCCCCCTTTCTCCCCGTGTCTCGCTGCCCGATCGAACCGCAGGAAGCGGCCGAGATGTTCCATAGAATACATCGCGCTGTAGCGTATTAATAGAAGCGGCGTTGTTACGGAGCGCGCGATCAGCTTTGAAAAAATCGAGATTCCGGGAGAACTCGCGGAGGCGAGCTTTCGTTTAACGATAACGAGAGACGTGGACGGGTAACGAGACGCGGAGTACATCGCAGAGGGCCTGACCCGGCTTCCGGAATCAGCCTGTTCCTTCCCGATAATCGACCCGGCTAACCACCCTAACGTCGCGTTTCTCGCGAAAAATCCTTGGATCTCCGACGTGTTTCGCGCGAGTACTCGCGTTCGTTGCGAGGGTAGATTCGGCGGAAGGCGTCGGGATAAGGGAAGCGAATGGCCGGAGATGGAGCCGTGGTGGCCGAAGCGCGACCAGGGCACATATCGTCGAGAATGTAACGATCGGGTACCAGCGTAAATCGATACCTGGCTGGATTCGCGCACAGGGAAGCTCGCCAAGGGACGAAGAGAGAAGGAGAGAGAGAGGAGAAGCGGGGAGAATGGAAGGACGGTGGAGAAGCGGAGGAGAAGCGGAGAGAGACGAGATAAGAATGCCGCGTAAGTATAGAGAGCATAATAATCAGAAGTAAATTGCGGATACGTGAGGCTACCGTGTTGTAGGGGGCCTCGGGCCTGGCTGACCGCGTCTTTCCGTTCCATCGGTTCCTCTCTTATTCCCTGGATGTGTTCGACCCCGTTCCACGCATCGGCCGCTCACCCATACGCTCGCGCGTGCGGCCAGAAATTTCTACCGACGCCTCGGTCCCGAGGGCTGTGCAGCTACTCCCTAGGTAGACCTAGCACCGCGACGCCAAGCGGATACCTACCATCCACAGGGAATACCTAACCTGCCGGTAATCTAATTTGAATCCCGGAGCCCAGGCTTGGCCTGTAATGGAACACGTATCGAATAATATTACGAGCGATTCGATTCGATATCATTCGTAATTCCGGTCCCGAGACCGCAAGCGGCCAGATCTCTCGATCTCTCCTCGCCGGCTCGACGCGCGATCGCTCTCGCGCGAACAACAACGCACTTTATGCGTATTCCGGGTGGCACGGGGCGAAGGAGGGAACGAATCGCGCGGCAAAAAGCTCGCGCGTCGAACCCCCAGCAGACTCTGGCCATCGGATAATCGAAATGATGGGATTCCAGCGTGGAGCCGGCCCGGCACGTGAGAAACCTCGCCGGGACTCTCGCACCGCGGCACCGCGACGCGGACGCGCAGCGGAATTTTCGATACGCGTGCGGCCAATCACGGGACCCCGTAATGGCCCGTGTAGCTGTTGCCTCTTTGCCTAATGTTAGCCCTTTTAAAGAACGTATCATAAATTGCGTAAAGCGAAGGCGCACCGGCCTTTATACCGCGCTGCCCGAGGCGAGCCGTGCCCCTTCTTCTCTCCGACGCCTCTCTCCGCTCCTCTCCGCTCCGCGCGCCCTCGCCCTAGACGCGCCGCTAAAAACTGCCGTTTCGAACGAAATATAAAATTGATAAAACCCACAAGGAGCCCCGTGGGAAAACCGCCGCGGTTCCTAACGAACCTCTGTCGTTATCGCGTTATCGTCCGGTTACGAGGTTTGACCTTCCAGTTTGACGAGTTAACGTCCTCGCGAGAATCGCGATCATCGTCGCTGATCTACGCGACCTCTTCGCGGGAGGATCGTCGCGACGCTGGGCTACGCGTCGAAGGAGGAGAGAAAAAGGGGAAAGAAAAAGGCGACGAGGAGGTCCCTTTGTCGAAATGTTTCGCATATTGGCCGCCGCCGTCGGAAGTGCTGGCTCGCGTTTTCTGTATCACGCTATATGCAAATGAGACATATGCTCTCGCCGCGCCACATAATAAATTACTCGTGTAGAGATGGCCGGTGTATAGGTGGGCCTAAAATTACGTACTGGTCCTGCCAGGGACACACACGGACGACCTCGGCCAGAGCCAGGCTCGCAGCGTGTAACGAGCCATGGTGTCCGTGCCTCTGCTCCTCTTACGGGATAATACCTGCCTCTTACGCGCCCCTCCGACCTAATGCCGAACTGTCCTTTCGTCGACAGCAACTCGACCTCCCTTTATTCCTTTACCCCGCTCTCTCCTCGGCAAATCTCCGCGCTCGTCGCGAGATTTTTCCTCCCTAAACCTCGTCGCTACCCGATTCGGAGCGGTCGCGCTGGGGAAGGAAAGTCGCGAGCTCGGGATATCGAAATCTCCGAGGAAAGAGGAAATTACAGCGACTGTCGAGAAGATGGATCCCGGGTGCGGAAAGCAGGGGCAATTTGGGAAGTGCTTGGAAATCCGCTTTAGGCCACCCCCGAAGAGGGAACTGGTTGTTTACGTGGCCTTTAGGCTCCGGGGAAAGGAATCGTTTCCTCCTCTCGAGCAAACACGCCGGCGACGCGCAGCGTGAGCCACCGTGTCGTAAAACAATTTGCCCAGGCTATGGTAAACAATGGACGATCACGAGGATGGTCTAAGGGGCTCGGAGCCAGCCACGGCAAGGGAGGATCGTCCGCAATTCTCCGTTTCATAAACCCTTAATTTTACGATGATTATTGCCGCCCTTTGTGTCTTTTTTCGCTGATTTTAATCCCGCCAACGATGCCAAATTCAATTTGCCAGGCCCCCGAAGTGGCTGCGGGCCCACGGGCCCGGGGGTTACGGAAAACTGGGTTTTACGATCCTCCGCGTCTCCGAAACGACGACGCGGCCGGGAAAAGGCCGAGTGTTTGCGCGTCTACGCTCCCTTCGCGTAGGGCTTTTACTGCTGCAGGTAATTGGATTAAAGAAACACCGCGAGAGAGACGGAGATTACAGCCAACCCGGCGGCCTTCTGTGTTTGCGTTGTCGATTCCCGGGGATATCATCGGTAAATCCAATTTTTTAGAGTTACCTCCGTGGCTGTAGCCGACGTTTCCTCGTGGACCGCGAGAATCACGGGTTTATTGCGTCCTCGACGGAATCGCGGTTTCCTCGGCACCCGAATCTCGAGGATGCACAGCTTTTACAACCGAGACCCGTTCTTCCCATCGGTGTCCTCTCGGACGCGCAACGATCAAAGGCGAACCGAAGAATCGCGTACGCGTATTTAACGATCCCCTATGATTCATCCCCGAGCGATCCGTTTAACGAGAAACCGAGCAAACAACGGCACCGCGGCTAGAGTTTAATCGGAGGTCGGCGAGTCCCCTGTGTCCCATGAATCTCGACGGCGATCCGACCGGCGATCGAATCCTCCGCGCGTCTACGATCGAGGAAAGAACGTGGTGGCCCTTCGATTAACGCCGACGAGCGCGTCGCGACGCGCCGAGAGGCTACTAATATTAGTAGCGTTCGCGGAAGCGTGCTTCTGGAAAGTAGCTCTGGCATAGTCTCTCGTCCCTAAATACCGTGGCCTATCCAACCAAGCGGCTCCGAAACGGCTCCATCCAACCAACATCACTGGTGGGTGATTGCCGGGAATCGTTGCAAGTATCGGGGAACGGGGACACGCGACCGGGGATCAGTCGTCGAATTGGCGTTATCGGATTCGCGTGTCGCTGTCGCAGCTGGCCGACGAACGGATAAAGGCCTCGCGTCGTACGATCGCGGCGTAATCGACCGTCCTGCCAAGGCTCCGAGCGTGTGCGAAGCGACAATAGCCGGATGATTGATATTTTTCGATAATCGATGTTTGCGAAGGAAAACGGGGACGAGGCGCAGAAGGAACCGAAGGGTGTTCCGAGACGAAGAGGATGGAATTGGTCGCGTCGCGAGAAACAATGACACGGAGAGGCGGGATCGAGAGAAGACGCGAGTGTGCGCGCCGGACGTTGCAGACCCGGCGAGAACATCGATCAAAATTAAGGCTGGCATTCATCGATGACGCCGCGATCGGAGCACAAAGGGGCGAGCTTCCATCGTTAATAAAGAAACCGTCCATTCGATTCTATTAAGGGTCGGGAATTTGCATGCGCGTCGGACTCGTGCCGGCCATTGTTTCCTACGTTAGATCGGTGGAAACGCGGCGCTTCCGCTGGAATCGGCGTTGGTCGGGAAAAGGCTCACCTTGACTGTGCTCGCCCGCGTCGAAGGTCTTGCTGGTCATCTGGAACAAGGCGTCCAGAGGACTGCCCTGGCCGGTGGTCCTCTTCCCGTGGTGTCCGCTCTGAGAGCCGTGCTGCTGCGAGGTTTTCCTCTTGAACTGTTGCTGCTGTTGCTGCTGCTGCTGCTGCTGGAGCACCGGGTGATGGAGGCCAGGGTGGATGCCGTGGTGAAGGCCGTGATGGTGGTGTCCCAGCGGGTCGGGACTTCCGGAATCGGAGACGGAGCTCCTGCCGGAGGAGGAGGAGCTGCTGAGAGGCGGCTCGCTGATCGAGCCAGACATCGAGGCCAGCGACATACCCATCAGGGAGAGATCCCTGGGCGCGGTGGAATGGTTGTGATGATGATGATGCAAGTGGTGCGGATGGTGCGACTGCTGTTGCTGCTGATGGAGATGGTGGCGGTGATGATGGTGGTGATGGTGATGGTTGAGGTTGGACTCGACCGTGTCCCACGGACGGACGATCTTGGCCTTCGGTCTGTGCGACAGGATGTCCAGGATGCTGAACGACTTGACACCGCGCTCGCTGGTGTCCCGGTCCCTCTCGTCCTCCTCGTCCGAGTGCTGCATCTGCACCATCTTCAGCCGTTTCAACGGCTTGAAGTAGTCGTCCGCGGCACCGGCCCCGGACGCACCGTTACTGCTAGTCCTACTGTTCACTTCCTCCTCGTCCTCCTCCTCCTCTTCCTCGTCCCTCAACGTGGTCACCGAGTCACCGCCGCTGCTCTCGCGAGCGCTACGCAGCCCTCTGCCGTTCGACATCCTGTAATCGCCGCTGCGAGAGTAACTGTCCTCGTCGTCGATCACCGAGTCCCTCGCGTAGCTCCTGCGCGGACTCAGCCTCTCCGCGTACTCTTCCCTCGACTGAGACAGCCTCTCGTCCTCTTCGGCGCTCGGAGCCGCGACCACCAGTGGCAGAGGACTCGGACAGCCCACGGAGATCTCGTCCTCGTCCTCCTGGACCTCGCCTCGGCCGGGAGACCCTCTGCAAGGTGTCCGTCGGTGCGCCGGCGAGCCCAGGCAGCCCGGCGTCGTGGCGCTGGAAGACACCGTCGTCGACGGCGACATCGTGTACGATTCCGTCATTTCCGTAGTGCACATTCCTGTCCTCGGTATTCCCGGAAACGCCGCGAGACCGGGGATCGATGCAGACGCGAGCGAGAACGTTCCTAGCGACGCGAGTCAAAATCCTTGGACACTGAAACTCGGTCGAGCACTTGGCCGCATTTTCCCACCGTGTTCTACCGCGCCGTCGACCAACAACTGATCCAGAGAGTGCGTGGTCGTCGCTCGGAACACCGGCTGGTCATCCTTTCTCCCTTCAGCCGTGCACCCTCATCGCACCGACGCTTTCCTCTTACATCCTGTCCTGGTCCTCGGCGTCCAGCCGCCGACCCGAGACTCGCTCCTCGCCGTTGCTGCGTCACTCTCCGAATTGATACTCAAGAACCACTGTCCGCGCGAGGAAGCATCGCGCGCAGGTTGGCGTAGTCGGTGGCTGGTCCGAGCCTGGGCACCCTGACGGCTGGCTGGGTGCTGAGCAGCGGGAACCAGAAGAAGAGGAGAAGAAGAACTTCACACGGTCGCGACACTATCACGTCCTCGGAACACGCGGCGACGATCGGAGAGACGCGGTCGCATATCGAACGCGGACGAAACGTCGATACGTGGACGTGCGGGAAACGAGCTACGGG
This sequence comes from Euglossa dilemma, assembly GCA_002201625.1. Classification (NCBI taxonomy): domain Eukaryota; kingdom Metazoa; phylum Arthropoda; class Insecta; order Hymenoptera; family Apidae; genus Euglossa; species Euglossa dilemma. Next base: position 5,341,898 of record NIJG01000112.1, read on the forward strand.
ATTTCGAGGCTCGGTACTATCAGGCCAGGCCAAGCCAGTGACTCGAAATGGTACGGGGACGGGGATCTCGGGCCGGTGTTCCTGCAGGGGCAGGCACTTGGCTCTCGACCGCCTCGAACACGACCGTAGGAGGGAGGACGATCGTTCGAATCCCCTACTACGTCTGGTCGGTGCGTGCACCACCTCTGCCGATGGGACGTACCTAGCCGGTCGTGCATGGGCGGCCTCAGGGTTAGTCCTGCCTATCCGAACCCCCGGCCAGACCTAACCGTGGCCCCTTAGACACGGCAAAATGACGCTGCCTCGATGGAATTTTTACGAGACGTACTTAACGTCCTGTGGCGCTCCTCCACCGGCCCTTTCGTCCTTCCTTCTTTCTCCTCTTCCCTCTCCACTCCTCTCTCCCCTTCCTCCGCCTCCCTTTGTCTCGCTCTTTCGCCTTCTCGTCCAGCCGGCTCTCTGCGAACGTGGGATTGACCCTCCACGACGAAAAGCTCGCCTAACGAGGCCCACCGTGATTTCATCCCACCCGTACCGCCGATTTCTAAGTTCCGCTCCACCGCCGTCCGCCGCGAAAAATCGCCCCGCGTTCCTCTCTCTCTCTCCCTCTCTCTCTCTCTCTCTCTCTCTCTCTCTTCCTCTCTTCGCGAACCGTCCGAAATTTCACCCTAACCCCTGGACGCGCAGCGTCGGACTCGAGGACGTTGTCGCTGCTCGCCTCGCGAATCGCCGTTTTCATCGCCGTTATGTACCGTGGTTGTCATTATCGTTATTATCGTTGCAAGTCCGAGGCGAGGAGCGTAATGGGAGCTCGATCGCGTGGCCATTTGCCATGCATCGGTACCGCGGGATCGGCGCGTACACGCGTTGGATGTTCCCGGGGAAGAAAGAAGCGGCAAGAAGTCGGAACGGTGGCAGAAACTCGTGTCCGCGAGGCTGACCTCGCCGATCGGCGCTCGTATTCGCTTTTTCTACGCGAATTCCCGATGGCGTTTCAGCGATTGATCGGCCGCGACAAGCGGAAGTGACCCGCGGCGTTTCGCGGCGAACATGTTTCCGGAACGGTCGGGAAGAATCGGCGCGTAGGGTGGGAGGAAACGGGGGGAAAAATCGCCGGCTGAATAACGTCGTTTCGAGGATCGCTGGTCCGGAACGGGTCTAGAAAGGTATCTCGCGACTATTACATACAGACTATTATCCGCGATCGGTGCCGAGAATCGATTCGCTCGCCGTGTAATTGTAGCAATCTGGTCGACAACTAGCAGCCGACACGACACGAAAATATCCATCGAGCTTCTTGCCGGAGAAGATCGAATTTTGCTCCCTTACTCGCTTCACAGTTCGCTAGAGAGACCCTGCGTTTTTTGTCCCTACCCCTGCCCCCCCTCTCTCTCTCTCTCTCTCTCTCTCTTTGTGCTCTGTCTTAGAAACACTCGCGTGACTTTGAAGTTTCTCGCCGGGCGGAAAGGGGTTCGTAAATTAATTTCCATTCGGAGGAACGCTCTTTCGGAGCGGTATGTCGGCGCAATTTAGATAGCTTAATGCGCCGCGAGGCGTGTTCGCGCTTGCGGACATTGTCCGCGAGCGGTAGCGTTTTCTGCCAACGGTTTCGTGGCGTGTCGCCTGGCCATATCTCACGACGCCCCGCGAATCGCGTCCGCAGCCAATGTCCCTGTTCGGCGACGCTTGGGCGACGCTCGGGCGACGCTCGGCTGCGACTTGAGAGACGCGAAGGAGAAAGAGGCACGGAGGAGTTGGTGGAGCAGCAAAGGCAAAGCGAACAGCGGTCCGTCCGGCCCTTTTTCTTCTCGTCTCTCCGGCCTTCCCGTCGGCTTTTCTATCCCGATACAAAGAGGCGCGAGCGAGCCTAATTATTATGATAGCTCGCCACTGGATTCTGTCGGTCCCTTTGATCTACCGCCGTTTAGCATGATCCCCCGATATTTAGGTAGGGCCCATTGTGTCCTGCCGGTGGTAGGGGATCCTCGTGCAGCGGATCGTTATGGTGGGGTGGTCAGAGGACCACGAACTTGGAACGGGTCCACTGGCTCGGACCCGGCACACGATAAACTATTCATCAATGAGCCGTTTTTTCACCGAAATTTACACTTTCCTACAGCTTCCTTCCCCTCCCTTTCTCCCATTCTCTCTCTTCCGTGGACCACACGCGTGTCCCGGTTCCGAGCAGCCTTGTAAATTCCAGGTTCGATTGGTCCCGCGCGATACGCCGTCCTCGCCGGAGATCCGTTGACTCGGACGGAAAAGGGACCGCGTAGACGCTTCGAGGAAGGGAATAAAGAGACATCGCGGGCCAAGGTGGACGTAATTCGCGACACGTGACGGAAGGAACGGTCGGACGAAGCCTCGGACCAAGTACCAGCCCTAATGAAAGGTTATTTATGCGGCGAGAGTCCGCCGGCCGGCAATCGCGTTGGATACGCGTGGTCTGTGCACGTCGAATTCGTTAGTCGAATAAATAAGCAGCCACGGGAAAAGCTTTCGCAACCGCTAGCCGCGAGCCGAGCGTTTCCATCCGCGAGGATTCGTGACATTTATGGGAATGTCAGCGGGTCGATCGACGGACGTCGATCTCGCGGAGAAATTCCGAGCGAGTTGCGGGCCTTAATGTCACTCGGCTACCATCTCTGCAGGTTCTCGGAGAAAGAGAGAGAGAGAGAGAGTGGCTCCCTCTTCCGTTTCTCGATCCACGCGAGAAACGAGATCGATGTTTAACATTTTTCCGCCTATCGGACAATCGAAATCCGTATCTGATTAACGCCTCGTGCGACTTAATAAGTCGTTAAGCACGCGAAACGAGGCGGGTTCGCAACTACCGATAAAATTACCATCACCACTACCAGCGCGGGCCCGGTAGGTGGATCGTAGCACACGCAGCGGCGTCCCGGCGTCCCGGGGCAAGGGAAAAAATGACTTTGCACAGGGTCTACGTTTAAACGAAATACCGCACACCGAGCTGCCAGTCGTACGAGTAAAGCGACGCGACGAGCACTAATAACTATCCGGTACGCCGTCATTCTTATCGAGCCGTTCCATCGAAACCGAGGTTCTCTCTTTCAGCTGATATAATGGACACCTATACTTAGCAGTAATTGCCGCGTGCATCTCGTCGTAATAACGAACCGGTGAACAACTCGCGCGGCCCACGGCGGAGGAGCGCTTGTTTGCTTGGCCTTCCCTCCAGGCCTTGCCTCCGCTTCAAATCAAACAGAATTTAAAAGAACCTTTCGTCGTCGTCCCTCTCTCTCTCTCTCTTTCTCTCTCTTTCTCTCTCTTCTCTCTCTTCTCTCTAGCGAGTCTCGCGAATTTTCCAACGCGATCTTTCCAATCGGCGACCCTGCCTCGAATTCCGATTTCATAGGCGGCGTACGCGTAGGCAAATACAGAGAATATCAACGGACGCCATGCTAGGTCGAACTATCCGTCAGCGAGCAAATATCAGCGTCGATCCTCTCGTACGCGCGACCGCGCCAACGGTCTCGTAGAAGGGGAAACTCGCGCGCAAAAGGCTCCACCCGTGAATAACATTAGTCTAAAGATTGTTCGGTCTGCGGCCGCGAGGCTTGGTCTTAATCAAAGGCGTCGAATAGCGCGGCGTGACGACGCCCGCTAATAATGTGTATACGACATCTTCGCCGCGCTATCGACCTGTTCCATCACGTTCTATGTCCTCTCCGCGTTAGACGCGATACGTGTACTTAGCCATAATTGACGAGAGCCGGGGACGAGTCACGCGAACCCGCTCTCCGACAGCACAGTTTAACGTGACTTTGGCGCATGTGCGCTCTCTCCTTGCGCTCCTTCCCACCTCCACCATCCTCGTCGTCGTGGTCGTCGCCGCCGTCGTCGTCGCGGTCGTGAAGGGGTAGGGAGCCTATCTATTTTCCCCTTCCCAGCGACTCGAAGCTCGCACACGCGAGCTGCCGTTGAATTAACCCCACTCGCCAGCTTCGTACAGCCCTCAACACGCCCTCGTGAGTCGCCGCGTCTCTCTCCTGTTCAAGGTTATCCTGCCTGTTCCTGGTACCACCACCCTCCTGCACTCGTTCGACTCGGTGCTGCTTCCGTTCCAGTCCACGCCCCTGCTCCGTTCTGATTGGCGGGCCGGCTGGGACGCGCCGCGACGCTGATCCCCGGCACCGATTTATATCTCGCGGCTGCTCGCCCTCGTCGCCACCATCACCACCCCTCTCCGCGGCCGAATTTTTACCTCGAACGGGGGTTGCGCGAACGCGGCGCCGCGTCACCCACCACCCCGCGCGCCTATTTTTCTCATCTACGCCGAGACTCTGCTACCTCCGGCGAAATTACGTCGCCGAGCACTGATTTAACGAGCTTCCCACCGAGACTGCTGATGGATCTCTCTCGCAGCACCGAAACTCTCGCGGAGGACCGACCGGAAGGGAAATGAAAATCCCCGGAATGGACGGCTCCTCGTCGATCCTGACCGGGTTTTCACCGTTCTCGAGTTCTCCAGCGAATCGGCGAAATTCGGACGAGAATAGGCGACAAAGGAGTCACGCGAGGCGTCGGGAGATGGCTTTTGTGGCCGATCGAGGTAAATACCCGGCGATGACCAGGAGTCCTCCGGCCGGTGAACAATGTCGGCCGATGGCCGCGACCAATCGAACAAACGACCGGCCATTGTTAACCCCTGCGAAGGTGTCGGACTTCGAACAGTCTCTAATTAGGCACGCGACCCCCGGTGAACGAACATGGCTACCTCTCGAGAGGAGAAACCAGCCGACCGGCTTTTCCTCCTTTTTTCCCGGAAAATCGAAGAAACGTGGTTGGGTCGTTTGGTGTATTCGCCAAGATGGTTAATTTCCGCTGAAAGTTGAGACTCGAGACCGTTTCGCTCACGCGAACGGACGCCTCGACGATGGACTAATGACACCGTCGAGGGCGTTTAAACACGAGTCGCTGGTCTTCCGGTTCTACGCGCTGCTTACAGGACCAGCGGAAAGGGAATTGGTGTTCTATCGCTCGGAAATGATTCGATATAGCCCCGGAGAACGTCTGGCCCGGCGGAGCAGCTAGGGTGCTGACAAATCGAGTGTCGTCTCGGTCATCGGCCAAGCTCGTGGATTCTTTCCGTTCGACCTTCGATCGATACCGACTCCTTTCTTCCTTCCTTCCTTCCGTTGACGAAACTCGCAGAGTCTCGAGCCGATTATGCGCCGAAAGCGCCGATTACTAGAGCCATTCCCGTGACAACCGCCACGAAATCCATCCATTCTGCCTCTCTGGAGTTGGCTGGAAACGTCGAACGAGCGAGAGATGTCCTATTTAGAGAAGAATCGGGCCAATCAGCCCCGATTCTGCCGGGTTGGCCGATTTCACGGCCACTCGTCTCGCCATTATTAATTTCCATCCGGTTTCCCACGGCTGTGCACGGGGTCGGGAAGGCGCGACGAATGGCCGGCAGCTTGCGACATGTAAATCCAAAATCGATGATGAACTTCGGAACGCTGGTCTCGTCCTGGTTTCTCCGCTTTCCGTCGCCCTTTCTCCCGGATTCGGCCTGTCTCGCTTCTTCTCCGCGCTCTATGCCGGTTAGACACGCTTGCCTACTTCGGCCGGTATCTATGGGTGGGCCCAACGATGACGTTCGACGCCTACAGCCGCGTTTCACCGGAGAAACAGTCCAGGTAGAGAGCCGTGAACACCGCTCCAGCTCTCCAGGCGTTTATTTGCAAGCGTGACTCTGGCTCCGATCGATTCGCGATACCCCGAAACGTTCGCCGCTCTCTTCCACTCGCTCCTACCGTGCCATTCGCCAGACGCGAGCTCTTCCCGTTCTCAAACACCGTGCAAACACCGACAGCTCGCGTAGGCAAAACACTCGCGAGACACCGCGATTTCCTTCTTCTTCCTCGCGGCGAGTCTACGATCGGCGACCTCTTCGCGGTACCGTCACGCTGCCGTCACGGTGTTAGCGTTGGTCGTCGTGGGATCAGTGAGTTCGCTAGACATCGCGACATTTCCGATATATCCGAAGGATAATCGCCGCGAGACGCGAGGAATACGCAGTGGCGCCAAAGGGGGTGAGAAAAGATCGACTACTCTTCGAGATAAACGCGTAGCCGTCTGAAAGTGGAGAGACACGACGGTTGCGAAGGGACGATAAATAGTGTCTGGAATGAAAGGAAAACTCGTTACGAAATGCCTGTTACTCGGCCGGACAGGTTGCGTTAACGCGATAACGATATAGAGGGATCTCCAGCGGGTGTACAGAGATGTCCGTCGTAGCCGTGCAATTACAAAGTGTTGACCATCCTCGGAACGTTGCGAACAATCGAAGCTTTGCCAACAGAATTTACGAGTAACGCAACCGAGGAAAATGCGCAGAGAGAAATGGAGAGAGAGAGAAAGAGAAATAGAAGAGGAGCGTGGCAGCCTTCGGACGAACAGGATGCGGCAGAGGGACGAAAAAGAAGAGCGAGAGAGCACGTGTGAGACGATATTTGCCAAAGCCTGTAATAAAGGACGTCTAGCGCGGAGCAGATAGGAAACGGGTACTAGTCACGCCCATCGATATTAATAAATCGCCGCGGCAGCTACCGGTCGGACGAGCCACGATTCCTCTCTGGAAACGACCGAAACTCGCGAGAGAAGCGGTCGTCCGTCTGCGATTCTCGCCGGTTTAATCCTCCGACCGCGGCGCGTCCGCCTTTAGCGCGTCTCTACCCGCGGCACGTCCGCCAGAGGCGATGCATTTAAATTATAAATTATTCGAGAATCGTAGCGGGCGTCGTTTAGAAAGCGTGCCGCGACCGTCGCGAGTACGCGCGTTTTAATCTCTGCCCGTTCGATCCTCGTCGAACAGCGATCCTCCGCCTCGGCGACCGCTCCACGCTCGTTTCCACCGCGCGCAAAAAGCTTAAACGTCCACCATTTTCGAACCGTTTAAGACCCCCTTCCTCTCCGACGCCTCGGATGAAGCTGTCGACGAGCGCGCCGTGGCTAACGCGCGATATAAGTCATTCCTCGCGATTCGACGTGTCGTTCGAGCCCCAGGGGTTGCCGGATACTCCATCATGCTGAGTTACATAAATCTCCCGGTTGAATCACCCTAATAATTGGCAGAGGGCTCCATCGACGCCGGGGCCCGTCCTTCCGCCGCGGTATCGCGCGGTCTAGCGTTTAGGGTCCGATTCGCACGCGTCCCTCGCGGCGCAACCCCGAGCGAGTTCCGGCCTCGGCCGAGATGTCGCTGAGAGATCTCGGAGGAGAGAAGACTCGCGGATATTCGCGATATTTTTCGACCTCTGCCAGAGAAAACTACGCTTCGGTATTAACCGCGATGTTCACCGTGCGCTGCCTGTGCTCGGTTGCCATACGACGTCGTAAATTCCTGCTGTATTTCCTGTTGCGGTTACCGCCGCGTTTTCAGCCAGCCCGCTCGCAGCCGAGGCAACACGGCGACGCGTCGAGTGATCCGGCTAATCGACAGGGATACGATTTTCGAAATTACCCTTTCAACGGAAGATCCTCGTAACGCTCGCCGGTAAACGTCTCTTTTTTACTCCTGCGCCGATCCGCCGTTCTCTTTCCGTTCTCTTTCCAGACCCGGCTCGGCGGAAGCTCGGTAAAATTTAGCGAACCACGCGGACCAAGAGGGTAAAGGGTTCGAAGTTTGTTTAAAAAGAAGGATCGTGAACGGTTGCGAAAGAGAGGAGCGCGTGGCAAGAGAGAGTCGGTGATACGCTGGCGACAAGCGGGGCCTCTCGGCGAACGGGGCCGCATTCAGCCAGGTAATTGTAAGGCTCAGGGTGGTCAAACACTCGAGATGTCCCGCGCGTACAAAAGCCAGCGGCGCAACCCTGCCAGTCAATTCCAACTCCATTTAGGCTCCATTTAGCCCGAATCAGTTTCACTAACCACTCTTTTCGAGAGGAGAGGCGGGACGAGGGACCGTTCGCTCTCTTTCTCTCTCTCCCCTTCCGGTACACGGGCCATTCACGGACCGATCCGCGTCGCGGATTTTCGTCAACGGTCCTCCAGCTCCCTTTTGTACCGCGACTCATCAATTTTCCCGTTCCGGCTCGCGCCTCGCCATTCGGTTATTATCCTTAGGGTGGTGAGTCGATCGTGCCACGACCGACCATCTCTCCTCTACGAGCTCGCACAGCAGACAACGACATCCACGCGGATTCGCCACGCTCGGGGACCGTGATTCGTGTCCTCGGCTGCCACTGAATAGTCCCTGATGACTCGATATTTCGAACGGTGGAACGACTCTAGGCGCCCGTGTTACCCGGACAACCTTTCGCTCGCCTTCTTTTTTAACCACCGGCCGAGTGCGCGTTCAGGAGGGAGCGGACGACATTTTAATGTAGATTAAAGCGACGCGTTTCGACGGGCAGATTTCAATTTAGCCGCGTCAGTCCCCGGGACAGCGGCGTGACGCGATAAACTTCCGTTCCCGAGGCCGAGCCACGGGTCCCCGCTCCGGCCGATTTTCCAAACGCGCTCGCGACACGGTCCTTTTCTCCGAGAAGTTTCGTCCTCATCGATCGGTTAACGGTGTAACATTTCCTAGATTCGTACGGTCCCGCGTTCCTCCGTTATCCGATCGCGAAAATCGTGGAAAGACGCGTTTAGGAGAGAGGAGGAGAACGGAGTAGACCGTCTATGCAGCGCGGCGAAGAAGGTATTACACTTTAGTGGTACAGAACTTAAAGTATATAAAAGCAATTCGTGTGTGGCCCGGAGATGGCCGGTTCTTCACCTCGCGAACGAGAAGTCGGTTCCCTTTGATGTTCTGCCTACCCGCGTCTGGTGGGAGTCACTTCTCCCGTCTCTCTTCCCCCCACCAACCCTTCCTTCGATCCCTTTACCCGCCACGCTAACCTCTCTTCCTTCCTTCCTTCCTTCCTTCCTTCCTTCTTTCTCTCCTTCTCTCCCTCTCCTGCGCCTCTTTCTCCTCCACCCCGCTCCTTTTCCTCGCCGCGCTCCTCGTACATTTTCTTCATCGACGTTTTTACACCTCGAATACACGCCTCGCGATGTACTTTATGTTCGGCTACCTGACATCCTGCCGCGATACGTCCGATAAGAAATCCTACCATTACGGACTTTGACATTTAATAATGCGCCGGGACACGTGCAACCATCGGCCAAGAAGCGGAGTTGTCGGCGCTCTAATCGGCGCATTATATTTAGACGCGAGCCCACGCCAAATCACCGGTGATTAATGGAACGTTACGACACTGGCCGACGATAACAAAACGATAACGAAACGATAACGCCGCGTTTCTCCTTTTCCACCTATGCGATCGCGAGTATATCGGGAATGGTAGACGCGGCTGAAACTTGCAATCGAATTTCGAAGAAAACGCGAGGCCGGACACGGAAGGAAGAGCAGACGCGTTAAACAGGAGAGAACAATCGGATCCTGTCCGATATAACGTGCTGGCGCGTATCGCGTTGAATCGAGTTGTATCGCGTTTGAATCGCGGTTGATCGCGATGGTATCAGCCGGAGAGGTGGACTAATTACGGAGGCGCGCGCGCTCGTAAATCAACCCGTTCGCCAACCACTGCGCGCACCGAGGCGAAATTAAAAATTATCTACGAATTAATTAGCTCGCACGCGGCGAGCGGCCACTCGCGCGCACTCGCGCGCCACGGCTCAGGCGTACCGTTATAGTTTCGCCGCGAAACGGCCCGAGATTACGCCGACTATCGGCAGATCGATTATACGCCGCCTTTGCCGAGCCTTTGCCAACAACTTTTCCGCAGCGCCCGAACGTTCGAGAACGCGCGAGGACGCGCGAGAACGCGCGGCGGTAGCTAGCACGAGTTCTGGGAACGCGATCCCCGACTCTCGAGACAGTCTCGGATTATCGAGCCGATTCGACACTCGCCCAGCTGTTTTATTCCGATAGTTTGCAAGTTGCTCGCAGCGATGCAACACCCACGCGGCCACCGCGACAGCCCGATCGATCATAAATCCTCCTTCCCACCAACACCAATCTCCTTCTCCTCCGATTCCTCCTCGCCTCTTCGTTCCTCCCCGGTAATATACCCCCTGAACGTTTCGAAAAACAAATCCCCGACTAATCCCTTCGTTTCAATGTTCCATTCGTTTTTACTCTGCTCGGAAATCGAGCGATCCTCGAGTTCGTTTTCCCAGAAACTCGTCGCGGCCTGGTCATGGAGTTAATACGCGGTCCTTTCTCGCGAAATCGCTCAGTTCCCGGACGAAACTCCGCGGCAATTATTCCCGTAAAGTTTCCGCCGAGCACGGATAATAACCGGCAGCCAGCTATTCGCTCGCTATTCGCCTCGACCACCCCCTGAACCACCGCGTCCATCAGGATCGTCCGGTTGCGTCTCGTACGCGATTCCAACGATTCGCAGTAGGAACCTCGTCTCTTCTAATGACATTTTCTAATCCCGACGCCGCGCTCGAGCGTGCGAGCGCGTCGCGTTTAGACAGGGAGAATCAGAGAGACGGAGGAGAGGGACGGAGGGTGTTATAATCGACGGCGCAGAACGCGGCGTGTCCGATTTTTCTCGCGGATTAATTGCCACCGACGCGGCTTTTTCGTCATTAAAATGATATTATACCTGGAAACGCGGACGGCGGCGGAGGATTTAGACGCGGGCGCGATAATGGCGAGAGAGAAGTTGCGGGAAAAGCTCGAGACGTTGCGGCATCTCGTTGATCACCTCGGATCGCGATTGCTATGCCGGACACGGAGGGTCTCGGATCGTTTTAATTACCTCGGTCTCGCGTTTTCCACGAGCGGAAAGAGAGGAAGGGACAGGGACAATCTCGCATCGACGTCCGTGCAATCGAGTTTCGTTCGTTTGCGCGAGGATTATCGATTCGTCGCTCAGAATCGCGATTAAACGTAAAGCCTGGAAAGCTATAGACTCGCTGGTAGAACCGAGTCTCGTTCGAGCTATCGGATCGTTTGCAACTTCCATCGCGGTCGTTTCGCTTATGGCCCGACCGTGGATCTTCGTTGAGGATCGATTCGCGTCTAGTACGCGAGAGGGTGCAGCGGGGTGAATAAAAAACGGATGAGAAAAATTAATTGCTTGCCTGAAAGCGGAATACGATGTGTAGAAATCGTTGCTGCTTTATTCCAGAGGTACTTTAGTTCAGAGGTTATAATGAATGGGTAAACACGACATTTATCGAATAAGAGTAGAGTCTGAACTGGATTGGATCGAAGCCACGCAGGAGAAAACAAAAGACACGTGATAAAAAACGAAGAAGACGTAGAGGATACGGATCGCTCCAACATCATCGAGTTTCATTCGTAGCAAATACGAACAAGTCTATTTATATATCGTAATAGACGGTAATTAATCCAAACACTCGTAAGATGGCGAAGCGAATCGGTGTTTAGGCAGGATACAAACGTATACACCGTACCGAAGACGATGGAACGTTGGGAAGCTAGTGACCCGGGTTCTCGGTGGTTGGAGGAAGAAGCGCGACGCTGGGCGGTTCGTGTCAGAGGGAAATTCTGCCGATGCAGATGAGTTTGAGCGGCAATCTGCCGTCTAGCTGAGACCTCTTTTTCGATTCGACGGCCTAACAACGGTAATCTAGCCGCGGCCAATTTCAACCACCCACGGAGGCCGTTCGCGCCTCGAGGTTTTACCGATTCTCGTCACGAGACCGTCGTGTTCCCGTTCGCCCCGATCGGCGTTGCCTCGTTCGAATTTCACGCGAGGACTTCCGCCGATCCCGGCCGATAAATACCGAATTCCTCGCCTACGACGCTGACCGCTCGCGAACCGCTCGCGGCGCATCGGGGACCGACCTCTCGCGGAAAGAGAAAGCAGGAAGAATAATAGGCTGAGGACAGATATCTACGACGCACGTGTATTTCCTGCTAACTACGAATTACTATAATGCAATCGGGCCGCGGCTGAAAACCATAATTTCATCGTAACGTGGGTGTACCCTCGTAAATATGCTCGGCGAGTCATCGATAAAGTACACAAGAACGGCGTATTGTGTTACGCGATCGCGGTTCTAGCCGACGTTATGCCGCGTGGCCAGATATAAATTATCCGTTCGCGATATTCACGACTTCCCGTAAGTCACGGTATCACCGTTCTCTCCGCTTCGTTCCGATTCGTTCCTCCGTGTCCATCGTTCGGTCCCGAGGAACGAGAGGAGAACGAAAAATCGCGAGGATTCGATCGATCCGCGGGGTTCGGTGGTCGGACCAAAATGGCGACTCGATTAGAGAGATTGGTGCTGGAGCAGCATTGCTCGCACGCGAGTCCACGTTGCAGCTCGATGCACCGTGGTTGCTCTGGTACGCCGAGACTATAGGTAAAGAGGCTAACAACCCTTGTTTAATGCGCTGCACGGCAGGCAAGATGGCCGCCGCCGCGGATCTATCAAATATTCAAGAAATCCAGCCTGTCCGCGTTCACCCTTATCCACCCGCCTACCAGTTCCTCCTATTACTTTTAATAAAATGGTTCGCCAACTCTGTTACGCGTCTCTTGCGGACCCCTTCGTGCCGCGCGTCGAAGAGGTATAAACGACCGAGGGAGACGGTAACGAAGGAGAAACGTCGGGAACGAAGGGAAACGGAGGGAAATGGTTGAAAGCGAAGCGTTCGTTCGGGATTAAGCCGAAGAAAAAAAGGGAAGGAGAAGCGATCTCGGAGGAGCGGGAAACGGAATCGGTTACGAAAGCGGAAATTGACCGGCATCGGAAATAATAAGCTAGACGCAGGGTTACGGCGCGACGGGGTTGCAACGCGTCCGCCATCTCGCAAGCTAATGCACCGCACTGTTATTTTCGCCGTAATTGCCTTCCGGTTACACACATCGGGTTCCGCGTTCGATCCGCCGCTTTGTTTCATTCTGCCGTTGGTCCCAGGGCTTCGTGCAAACAAACAGACGGTGTCGAACGATCCACGATTACCGCGTTGTTGCCCATTGTGTCGCCTAAACGTTCGAGGAACCTCGATAAACGGCAACCGTTTCAATGGCCGTTCTTCCACGTCGGTGTTACACCTCCTCGCCAATCCGTCTGCCATCCGGCGAGAATCCATCGCGTCCTCCACGGACCGATCAACCGAAATGGGACCTTTCGGTCCCGTTCTTCCTCTTATCCGCACGACCGTCCACCGACCAGCCGCCTAGGCTGTTTACGGGCTTACGAGTACCTCGCGTGTACGCGGGTAATCGGTTCGCTATCGTCGACATCGGAATGTCAGCCACGTAGGTTTGTAGGACGTCGAACGATCGCGACTTTCTAGTAATTGCTACAGTTGGCACCGGCCAATCAGCGACCGAGTCAAACGAGATCCCGGGTTTCAGCGCGATCTCCGCCTGTCCTGTCGTCGAACGAACGAGAGGACGAGATGGCTGTCCACGTCCAATCGCAACGGATCCGCGAATTCATCCCGATTATCAGTCGTTGCGACGCCTTGGATATTTATCGCCGATTTAAGCGACCTTGGTCGCTAGACGAAGAAGCGAGGATAGATTTGGCGGGGTGTAAGGCGAACCGTGGGCTAGCAGCCAGATGCAGGCAGCACAGCTTGGCGAATATCTAATATCCGAGGTATCGCGAGGCGCAGGGATCGATGGCAAGTTACTCGCGATCGCGTGCAGGCGGTGTCTCGAGCGAGGAACAATTTGAAATTTGCTTCTTCCGCGGGATCGGAACTTTTCGAATTAACGGAGATATTATCGACCAACGGTGTCTGGCTTGCGACGGACATGCCCGTCGCGGCGGATCAACGTCGCGGAATTAAATATGCAGGCCGCTGTACGGTCGCGGTTGACATTTGAAAGTGGCGCAAACCGTGGCGGCGTTAAAAATATCGTCACCGGGTCGCGCGCGCGGATTTCAAGGGAAAAGGAAAGAAAAACCGAGGCTGACCGATGTGGGTTACGAAAGAGACCTCCAACGACACGGACGATTCCTTAATTCCTAGGATTAAGGTTCTAGAACGTCGAAAATCACCGCCTAATGCATTTCCCTCCATTAGCCGGCTCGTGGAACGCCGGTGGAACGGCGGTGCCTCGAAAATGGCGCCTAATGTCCTTAAAGACCCGTCCCCGCGATTCTTTTGTTCCCGTGGGTACGTCTTGATACGTGGCAATTTGTAGATTACTCGCCGGTACGCACAGCCGGCTAAACGGTCCCAGAAATGTCGCCGGTTCTCTCTTCCTTCGCTCGCGATCGAGCAAAGAGACGAAGAGAGGCAGGTACAAAGGAACACGTAACCGACCACTGTCTCACGACATTTATATACACTTTTGCGCTCCATTTTGTGCCCCTGCTAATGATACCCGGCGCGGACCATCCGAGTGCGTGCAAACAACCTTACGTGGAAAATGTCGGCAACCGACCGCGTGTGCGTGGCAACACGCACGCACCTACACGCCAGTTTCCCCGTGTCAACGAGACGCTCTCGCGTGAACACGCGTCCCTCTCTCGCTCTCTCTCTCTCTCTCTCTCTCTCTCTCTCTC
>NIJG01000112.1:5361286-5389544 GCA_002201625.1 Euglossa dilemma
CAGCGAGAGGAAGGTGGCTGCCTCTCTTACGGACAAACGACAGCCATTTTAAGAGGCCCTTAACTCTTTAGTGTTCTCGGGAACAACGGCAATCTCCATATAAAATTCGATTCCCGGCGACCGTGAGGTCGGGACCAGTGCCGCACCAGCAAGCGGGGGCGTGTCCATCTTTGAATGCATAAAAGTTCTACTAAGTAGAGTTTTAACAATGTGTTTAAAACCCTTCGTTACGTCTTTGCCCCTCGCGACCAATCCTCTTCGTTCTCTCCATCTAACCCAAACCGAACGTCTCTCTCCGTACCTCCTTCTTCCCCCGATTATCATTTTTCTCCCCCTCTGTCCACCTCGCCGTGGTTATCGCCGGGCGAATTTTACCGCGAGAATAAATCGCGAGGGTCGGCGTAAATTTTTATCACCGCTGCTTCTATCGCGGCACCGGCGTGCGTGCTCGCACGACGCGCGTTTATCGAGCGGAGCTCGCGTGTAAATACGAAAATATAGATAGGGTGTATCGCGAGAGGCGTAAAGATAGGAGCGCGGCTCGTATCGCTCGGCTCGTCCTCGCCGAGACAGTTCCCGACTACCGGCCAAACGCCGAGATGCCACGCATTAATCTTTTTACTGCACAATAAACATGCGCATACGGATGAAGGAGAAAAAGAAGGAAGGCCGCTTTCAGCCCCCGGTGCGCCGGGACGACTCAACAAACTATAAAGTGAACTGCCGTTTGTATACGATTATTACTGCTCAGGTGTCACTACCGTTTGCACGCCGACCCGGTAATGTGCCATTCACGTATGCCTAAGTGAAGAATGATATTACCGACGCGCGTTCCCGGCCGTTTCGCCAAACCGAACAACGGCTGCGGACAAGCGCTAAGCAATTGCAAATGTCGTTGCGGCCTGGCCTCTCGATGCCCCGACGCGTCTCCGACTTTCCATCCGCGAGAACCGCCGACCGATTTTTTCCTCCGAGTTCAACGAAGGAACGGGCCCGTTTTCTCCCGAGCTCTTCCGACCCCTTTCGCGGTCGAAGATAATTCTCGAAAGACGAACCGAGGCGGCTAAGCGACGGCCAAGGATGTTATCGGCGAGCCGGGAAAGGCTAGGAATCGCGAGGGTTCGATGGTGCAACCGATTCGTCGGAGAAAGCGAGGAGGGAGAATTTGTATCCGCTTCTTTACCGAAACACCTGACAGTCGCAGCTGATCGCTCTTTAATAAAAGGCCCGAAGAAGGGAAGAGCGGCGCGACCGCAGAGCTGGATGTTCCCTTGAGACAATGGCATTGAGCTTCACGTGAAGCCACCCCGAGCACGGAATGGGCCCCAATCCGACAATTGGCGGAACCCGGTTCTTTTTAGAACCCTATCGTGCTTCCTTTATACATATTTACGTGTATTCGATCCGTCGAATTCGTCGATTTCCAAGTTTTCCAGCTGCAAATACTCGGTTATTCCTCCCTCGTTCGGTGTTCGATCGACGTTCGTGTTTCTATGCGAAAATTCGAGAAAATTGTTATTATACCGTAACCAGAGGTAGATTTTCTAGGAATAGCAAGTTTAATCGGAAACGGAAAGTAATTCACCGTTATTTTCCCTCGCAGAGGAGGGTTGGAAGAAGATAATAAGAGAGAAGAGACGCAGATTTTCGGCGGCACTATTTTTACGATGCTCGCGGAAAGAGCGATTCGTCAACGTTCCACGGTCGAGAGTAGACGCAAAGCGGCGAACGCGCGGCGGCCAATTAAACTCGCGCGATATCTCGCGATTCGGGCCTCGTTACCGAGCATCGTGGCCCGATGTCTGGGGTAGATAGCATCGCCGGGACAAGAGACTTTTCACGCGTCGGCCAGGAATTAAGCGTTTTGCACCGACTAACGAAAGAGCCGAAGAACCGCTCGCGTGTGGCCGAAAATTCCCAGCGAATTCGTTCGATAGCTCGTTCGACAGTATGTCTCTCTCGAGAGAGAGAGAGAAAGAGAGAAAGCGATGTTCCGCGGTCGTCGTTAACCACCCCGTACTAATTGTTGCCGCGAACCACTCGAGGGTTGGCATAATTTCGGTGCGTTCGTCGGCTAATAACCGCAATTATTTATTCCCCGGCGAAGTTATCGGCTAGCATGGCACGACGTTGGCAACAATGTCCTCTGTTCGGCAGCAGTGAATACGCCGGGTTCCCGAAGGAGCTACGCTTCGGTGCGTTGCTTAACTATACGCTAAAGACGTACTCGTAGGCGGTCATTTTTTCCATATCAGACCGCCTCGTTCTTCCTCGCCATTTTTTATTACCGCCACGGTAGTTACATTTCGCGGAACATGCCGGCCTGCCTCTTTGTATATACACGGTAACCCGTACGATACGCGCAGGGCCCTCTTTCTCTCTCTTTCTTTCTCGGTTCACGCTCAGATCGATCCATTTCAATTACCCCCGAAGGAGTACGTCCTTCCATTGTGGCGTCCGAGTGGCAAGAGGATGCCGTAAAGGTGGATATTACCGCTCTTTTATTCATGAACGTCGGCCAAATGTCCCTCTTCCATTTCCATCGGTAATTCGACCGGCGCGGCCCGTCGCGGCGTCCGCAACGAAAGGTAAACGCGAAACCGATAAGCCACGAGTAACGGAGAGCAAGTCGGCTAATAAGTCGCGGTTGAAATTAACCGAGAGCGAGATTCGTTTACGATGACACGAGGAGCATAATGAGGCTAGTTTGCAGTTGGCTAGATGCTGGGCCGGCTGGCGCGGATCCCGGCGGAAATTTCGAGGGAAATTGTCGAGGGAGAGATCGGGGGGAGAAAAGGAAGGTTGGCGCGGTGTCAAGCGCTTATTATTAATACGCGAGCGGTTGGTTGGGAAAAGGCTGTGGCCGAGCTGTCCTCTGTGGACGGAGGAAAAGCGGAACGGCTCGGCTTGGTCCGCGGCAGCGAGGTGGGAAAGGACGAGGCAAGGATACTATCGGTGCACCTGTCGCTCCTAAATCTTGCTACTTAAGACTGCTAAGTGTCACGGTCATTTCTCACCCTTTCGTCTTCGGCATTGCACTTAATTGGCTAGCGCGTGCTTGCGTGTTTCCACGTCTGATGCCGCGTGCGTGCGCGTGTCGGCTCGGAATTAGTCTCAGCTCGGACTCTAGTATTTTCATGATACTCGATACGAGATTAAATTAAACGCGGCTTTAAGCTATTCGTCGTTCGAGGCGCTCGCTGTCCGCTATTACAGACGCAGCGCGCCAGCTTTAATCATCGTAAAGCGAGAAAATGTTATTTAGGAATTAAAGGACCGTGCCGGCTAATGAGCGTTTAACGAACGACGGGAGCATAACGCTTTATGAAAACGATTGTAAAATCCGGTAACCGCGTAAGACGGGGTAAAAAGGGCACCGGCGTCGGGGAACAACACCTGCCAACCTTTAAATCTCCCGTTTAATACGGCTCCGCTCCGGCATTGTGCTCTGAAACGAATGCAACGACTCCGCGATGTGCTTCGTACTTTCGCGCTTAATTGGTTAGCGTGCTGTGGCAGCTCCCTATTTCCAGCCATCGTACTCGTTAGTTCATTACCAGTCATGATGTTCTTGTCGATGCGCCGCTTTCGTCCTTTTTCCATACCTCCTCCCGCTCCTCCTCCTCCTCCTCCTCCTCTTCCTCGCTCTGGTTCTCTCTGTTGGAAGAAAACTCGTTCGATCCCGCGACGACCAGCGTCCGTTCTCTATCAGCCGGGTAATTACTCGAGAACCAAAAGGATCGTCGACCGAGCCGACAACTTCCTGCTGCCAAATAAGTGACAACGAATGGCTCGCGGATTCATCGAGACAACGAAGAATAGATGTATTTCAATAAACGTATTTTACGACGTAGTTACCGCACGGTGGAAACATAAGTCACCATCAACGGCTCGCGATCGTTCCAAGCCTCCCACTCGCCTCGACGCGACGAATCGTTGCCAAGCGGCCGCGGGATCGATAGATGGATCTTAATGAAATCGCCCAGAGCTATAAATTCGCTCTCGCTGCCGTTCCATCCACCGAAAGAATCCTCCAGCTGCAGATCGAACAGGTTAGAAAACGATGCCTACGCTCTCGTGGAATCGCGCGACACTGTCCGCGAGAGTGGTGGTAAAAGCATTCCGGTTATCCTCCGGGCAGATCGGTTCGCAAGGATTTCCCTTAATATCCATCGAGCCGCGAGTGGACTAGTTCGAGGTAATAATCTCGAACATTCTCCGGAGATGTACGACGTTCAGTCGTCAAGGCTGATGTCCATCGGGCGAGCAAGAGGGCCGCTCCGGAGTAATAATCTCGGTTATTCCCAGAGCGGGGATGCAGGATCGGCGCGGCCGAGGACAACCGGCCGGAACCAAGATGGTGGGAGCGCAATGCGAAAGGCAGTACGTCGAAATGTACATAATTTAATAAGGAACGTAGTTTATGAGGCGGTGCGGGAGCCGCGCGGCGGCAGTTACAGCCGAGATTTAACAGCTACGACGCACCAGCCTTCTCTTCTCTCCTCTCCTCTCCTCTTCTCTGCCTTTCCTCCTACCACCTTCTTCTTTCTCGCGTTTCGCGGTTCGTCTGTCCGTTCCACGGTCCATGGAGAGCGACGTTTCACGGCGCAAGCCGGCCGGCTTAATGTTGTTTTAATTAAGTAGGCGGTTAGCCGAAAAGAACTCTGTACTTTCGGCCTCCCTCTTCTTCTGTCCCGACCTCCCTCCCTCGCTCTCTCTCTCTCTCTCTCCTTCTCTCTTTCTCTATTTCCAGAGGTGCGGCAGAAGCTAGTCCGCATGTGTTCCTCGTATGTTCAGACGTGATGGACGATTTCGCTTGACTAATCGCCGTCTTTTTAACCATCCTCCACCCCTCGCTCTCCCGTATCCCCTGCGACTCCTTTGTAGCCGGAGCACCGTCCTCTCCTCGTCATCGTTGTCGTCGTCGTCGTCGTCGTCGTCGTCGGCGTCGCCGTCGCGAAGGAAGTCGCGATACCGCTCCGCGTTATCCGTTCAAACGCCACGGTTAACCGAGTCCCCATTCGATAACCAACCGCTTCTACCGAGTAATTTCATTCCGTTTAAACCGCGCTGCGATTAAACATTCCCGTTTCCACGGCAACGGGATAAAGATAGACCGGCAATCGGACAAGACTGCGTTACTCGGTTGATATTCAACTCGTAACCTCCTCGCGATCGCGTGTCTCCCGCGAATTTCGTATTTCCGAGAGCCGCAATGACGTGCTAAAGACCAACTGCGCGAAACTCTCGGACCACCGTCTTTCCTCGACGTGTCCTGAAATCGAACGTCTCGAGATCGGATCGGAAGTTTAAGGCACTCGCGTTTGACACGCGTCGATTTCGGAGCCAGCCGACGAGCGGTGTTCGTCGAATAATCGAATAATTGCACGATGCAACGGAGATCCGGCGATTAAAGTTTATCAGGGCCGATCGGAGACGGTGGCCTCGATATGATCCAGGTTTTTCGGGGCCTCGGTTAACTCCGCCTCGAGAATTTCGACAACGGCGCTACCTAATTTCACGGTTCGTCGAGTCGAGTGTTCGTTTAACGCGATTACGTTGTCGGTGTTCCTGCTGGCGCTTCCGTCGAGTGCGTCGGCGAAGGAAATGACGCGTGGAAAAGTTGCCACGGAGAATGGGAGATCGATCGAAGTTTTAGGATCGATGGGCTAACGAGAGAGAGATCGGGGGCGGCGTAGGGTCAGGGGCCGAGGAATTTAAATACGGTCGGAGCGGAGAAGAATAGATTTTCTTTGGCTCCGTGCTAAATTATACTCGACAATGGCGCTCGGGTTCTTCCTAGTTGGCACACCGTATGGCCGAGGACACGCAATCATCAGAAATTACAAATTAGCGAGTAATGAAGCGAGAAATAACGCTGTTGCGAGCCTCTGTCCGTGCCCGACACATTCTATTTGCGTATTCGCCGTAAAAACTCCCGTGATTAATGCTTCGGGGAAAATTACAGTTATGATAGCGCGATGGCTCGTGACGCGATAGTTGACAGAAACGTAGACGCTCCGATGTAATATATCACGTCGCTAATTAGATGCATTGTTGTCCGTGTAACGTCTTTTACGCGTTGAGCTCGCCGCCGAACAGACATCGAACGATTATTTAAATCCTACGATGAATATTTAAATCTTGTGGATTTTCTTATCCCTCTGGTGAAGCCAGCTTATCAGGTGGAGCCATCTGGTGTTCACCGCGAGTACACGCGCAACTACTCGTGCTTCCAGAGATATTTCTCGGTTTAACGTTTTTACCGTATTTGTTTATCGATAAGGAAAGCAGATAATTTTTTTTAAGTTGTACCTTGAATCTTAATTGCTTCTTTTATGTCGACGCGTTCTTTTTCATACGTCAATCGAGAATGTTTCTTTCTAACCTAACGTTGAACCGAAGAACGTAAATATTCAACGACAAAACCTCGAATAATCGTTCAACCTTACGACGATTGAATTAAAAAGAATTTCGATTCGTGTAAACACGAAGAAGACCTTAACTTGCTACCGTTGGTAACGCGTTATCGACGTTAGACGCGTTCGATTGGTACGTGTACCGACAGCGTATTCAAACGCGAGTTACCATTTACCGGTACTTAATATTCTCCGTAAATCGTGAAGCAATATTTTTTCCACGCCAAATGGTGGAGTTTTCAAACGAAAACGTGGACATTATACGCTATAATTGCGTAATATTATGTCACGGCGTTTAACCGAATAACGATATCCTGTACACAATGCTACCTGACTACATTTCCTACATAAATTCATTTGAAATTCAATCACCGACATTATCGCGTTATATTTGCAAGAATGCAAATAACGCGCATTGTGTTTATGAATTATTTATCCCGCGTAACGCGTAACGGTAAATTTACAACATCGTCCGTGTAATACGATACGAATTAAGTATACATCGAACATTCGCTATCTCGAAATCGTTGAACTTTGTCGTAATCGATCTAGATTCTGCACGACACCATTGTAACTCTGGATTCATGGGTGATCCAGCACGCCATTTTGAGAAAAAAAGTGTCATCTCTGGCGTTCACCGAGTTACCAAATCATTCGCTCGTTTCGAATGATAGTTTCCACTTTCCGACTCATAGACGGAAAGTACTTCTTTTGTTTTCTACGTTTGGCGCCATTTTGCATACACATACACATGGAACGTCACGTACGATGCCGCGATGCTTCCACTTTCTATTCGTCATAATCGTAATGTTACGAATTTTGTTCGAGAGATATGGTATAGCCAGGAATAAAAGATCGACTAAACGGTGTTTAATTTGTCGATACGCGAAAGGTCGGAAAAATTTCGGTGAAATTTTTTCCTCCGCGTTCGCTAGGCGATTGAAATTTTAGATACGGCGGTGAGGCGACTGACGCGCCTGCGCATTGTCGCGCTCGCTCGCCACTACAATGTCGGACGTCGAGCGTTCGGTGGTAAGACGGTCTCTTGCGTTTTCCGTGATTTTCTAAGTGAAATTTCGTGCCCGTGTTGTTTTTATTCGTGACTAGTGTTATAATATGATCGTGTGACTGATCGTCCGCAACGAATCGTGGTCAGAAGCATCGCAGCTCGTGCCAGTCGGAAAGATGGGTGAGTAAAAGGCGGAAACCAAGTGGTGAATGCCGGCTAGCTTTTCTCTCTCTCCGCGGCTTCGCTATTCTCAGCGAGCGTGTGTGTGCGTGGCTCGTGTGCTTGCCATTGCCAAAGAGCTGAAAAGCGTGTGTGTGCGGGGTACGCCCCTGTATCCTCCGGTTTCCGTCCGATTTTCACGGTCTTTTCCTCGTGATCAGCACGCCGAATGTTTTCCGAAAGGATCGTATCGTTAAACTCACTCGGGGGGCTATAAATAGGTGGATCCATCGGTTTGACGTTTCCTAGGGTGAGCCCCTCTGTGTATACCTCCACCGACTGTTTTTCCTCTTCATTTTGTTTTCGCGCTATTTGAGAGTGACCTGCATTCTCGAGCGGTGCTGGCTCGCATTCGATCTTCACCTACGGCTCCCACCTTTCCCGTACTTCGTGGAAAAGTCAATCCTTTTTTTTTTCCCCCTCGTCGCACTTTTGCCGCGGGCTTCATTGATTTAACAGAGGTGGAAAACAAAGTAACGCATCGTGTCCTATCTGGGCTTTTCAACGTGTCATAACTGTTGCGTAATCCCGCGCGTTTAGAATACTAACGTTAATTCCTGCATTCCCGGATGCTCCAACGTCACAAACGCGTTCCCGTAAGAGAAATGAAATTATATAAAGAAGACGATGCAAACTATCGCTCGCTCGCGCGAGGTTCTTTTTTTTTTCCTTTTTTTCCCCAGCTCTATAAGCCGTTCCACAGACGCACAGCATAGCGTACAGGAATCGAACTTTTCCTAAACTACGTAAAAACATTCCTCTGTTGGATCGTCTGAAATATCGACTCGAGTCGAATTCTCTCCGCTTTGTGCGTGCAGCAGCGATTTCAGGACGGTATCTGAGGACGCGACGCTCGTAAATTTGCTCACGCAATTATGCGTTCTACCCACGCAACCGTACCTTGCACGATGTGTCGTGTGTGCACTTCAATACGTGCGCAATGCCGAGAGGAGCGAAGCGAGCGTACTGCAACGCGAGTTTCACGAGCCACAGCGTTGCATCCTGCGACAAAGGCTACGCTACTGCCTGCTTCTTTCTTTTTCCCTTCCAGTCTCAAAATTCTTCTCCTCCGCGTCGAGATCCGTCTTTATCGACCGATCCGAGGGCGCGATTTCGATCGATCGGAACGCGCCCGTCGCGGGGCGTGCTTATCGCTTGGCGAAACGTAAATACGGTGGCACGCTTAACGAATCGTCCCGCTTTTTCCAAACTAATAAAGCGTGGCGCCGCCGCCGCCGCCGCGCGCGCCTCCATTGCCTTTAAATATTGACTTCCCTCGAGTATAATCGCCGTATTATCTGTGTCGCAGGAAATTACGCTCGGCATTAATGTACTTAAATTTCGCCGCATGCTTGGCATATTTTGACGTCATTACGCGGCCACCTCGCCTGGCATAACGCACGCTATACGCGGTACAAATAAGGGTCGGTCACCTCGAATTGGTTCGTCTAGTTCGCAGAATCGATGCGAACGTGTCCCGCGACAACCCCCGCTGTTCCGCGTATTCCGCGTTCTAAGTAATACACCGATCGACGTGTCTTATTGATTTTTTTTCTCTCTCCTCTGCTGCGTCCCTTGTATATTGACATACATTTGGTACAAGGGTGCTACCCTCGGCGAGTGCCGTTAACTCGGTTGCCGGCTTTCAGTGAAACTGCAAGCGCTGGCAGATCGATACCGCCCCCTCGTGTTCGATTCACGCTGCGCTAGTAACCGGAAGGGACAATCCCGTCGAGTGAAATGCATCGAAATTGCCGTGGCGCGCGCTTCTGCGACTCGTGCACGCCGCCGGTCCGTACGCCTCCATGAATGGCGGCTGAAAATCTGAATGCGGTATTACCCTGGCACGTGCAAACCGTGTAACTGCTCCAATCTTATCGCCGCGCCGTAATAAACGGTAAATAACCGACGAGCAAGCGGTTCCGAAGAATTTCATCGAAACGAAGGAATAAAAGGAGCTTTTCAGGGAAAGACTTGCCTGGAGAATCGCTCGGCTACCATTGCAACAATGTATTTCTATCTCGCGGGGCGGAACGGGGCAGGAGAGATCTCTGCGGTTACGTGAGTTACGTGTCCAGTCCGTTCAAGGGAATCTAACCTCTACAGGGTGTTTCAGTTCTATCCATTTACCTCGACAATTTGTCAGTTCGTTCGACTCTTGCGAGAATAAACGCGCGGTGTTCCAATATTCCTTTCTAGGGCTCGATTACGATATCCTTAAATTTTTTACATCTACCATGTGTAGAGTGGTTCATTTTCGACGAACCATGACAGCGTCGTAATTAATCGAACAAAGACCGAGTGATCTCAGCTTCCTCGACGTCTCGCTGTTTGCGAAATGATTAAGGTAGACTCGTTAAATGGCCCATTCCGTGTAATTCGCGATAAATACTTCCTCTACCGGAGAAAAATAATATACTATCCTGAGAGATAAACCGAAATTCTTCGCAGGATGCAAATCGACGCGAATTTGTCTAAAACACGAAGGACACCGTTTCGAGATATTTCTAACGTCGAATAAAAAATTTAATCCGGGAATGTACAAAAGCTGAACAAAAGGGTTCGCGCAAATGGATAATTATTTCCGACAATTTGTAATTTTCACGTTCTCCGAGTTATCACGGTAGGCTTCCTGAATAGCTAGGTTTTCCAAAAGGGGCTGCACGAGTGCAGGTGTCCTTGGGGCAACACCTTGCGGCGAGAAAGGCAAAGATTCGAGGGAATCCTCCCTCTGCCGAACAAAGGACATTCGCCCAAATCCTAGCTCCTTTCTCCCGAATGCCTGTGAATCGATATTTTTCCTACCTACTCGTATTCGGGTTACCCACCACCGCTGCCAGGCGGTGATCCTTCGAGGAAGTCGCCAGAGCAGACGTAACGTAACCCCGCGGTTGCATAATACGCGAATTGCGACGAAATATTGTTTATTACCCCATAAGCAGATACGGTTACGGCCGAATGTTAATTCGCCTCGTTTCACCGAGACCCGATCGCCGGTGATAAAGAGAGTTACTCGCGTAACTTTATTTTTCCCTCGAGCCGCCGTGATTAAAACGCCCGTTGCATCCCGTACGAAACGCTGCAAGTAAATTTCCTCTTTACCCGAGCAGCGCTAATAACCGCGGCAAACCAGCGGAATCTCCGGTACGAAAATCGATGCTAAATGTCAGGGCACACGGCCGGGTTTGCACGGAACAATCGTCCAAAGAGCAGGAGAAAGCAGTGGTACACGCCGAAATGATAAAAAACGAAAGTTGCCTCCCAAAAGGATAATTCCGAGCTCGTGCTATATATACGTATGGCCGGCTGACGATTCGAAAAAAAATATTTCAAGGTTGAAGCGAGATACGATATTCCAATAGGACACGTCGGGCCGAGTCTTTGTATGCGCGAATGTGGAACAGTCTCGCGAGCGAACGAGCAGAGATTTTCAAAGATAAGACCTTTCGTCACGTTCGACATGAAATTATTGTCCGCGATAGTTCTTTTCTCTTGTATTTTCGCGTGTCCTCCTTTCGGTGACGAGGATTGCCAACCCGTGAATACAAATAAACGAGCGTAATTCGCGAGACAATGGTGTTCAAGGATAAATCGAGACACTCGGATGAAACGTGTCGAAACGACGGCTCTTTGTATCCCCGCGATTCGTCCATCTGGCGCGATCCTCTCACGTGTCTCTGCTAACGCGTATCGAATTCGCGAAATAGAGAAAGAAAAAGTGTCACGCGAGGCTGCCGCTCTTTACTTAATTATCTTATCGTGGAAACGAGCCGAGTGTGACAAAATGGGAGCGCAGGAAGGATCGCGGTGACCGGACACCTCCGGTGACTTAAACGGGGACCGACGTCTGGCTCGATGTTCGCGTGCGTTCAGCCTGTCGAAGGTGTACGACCGTGGAGATAACGGAACCGTTATTAAGTAGAAATTTTCGTCGTGTCGCGAAGGCAGGCGCACGCGCGATAACGTATCGGACGACGATCACCGCCGTAGTTGCGGCCGGGAAGGATCGCGGCGGAAAAAGGGCCGACCGGTCGTCTGAGCCGCGGCCTTTCGATAACGACCGTAGACGAGGCAAGAAAGCAGGCTTAAAAACCCGCTACGTGACTCAGTCACGCAGGTATTGACACTCGACGCGCATCGCAGGCTGCCGTCTTATTTTTCCCTCTCGTTTCGCGTTTCTCCGATTCGTTGCACGATACCAGCCGTCACGCATTCCTGATTCGCGCGCTGATCGATCACGCCCTACTGGATCTTTCCACCACGCGCGACGTTTCCTTTTTCCCTCCTTTTTTTCTCCTCGTCGGATTAGCACGTCCGAGCCGCTTTTTCCTCCGCGCAAAATTCGATATTTCGTGCCTCTCCTATTCTTCCTCGTCATTCTCGTATCATTCTCGTCTCGGAGTCGATCCGGTGCGGAAAAATCTTACCGGATGTCTCCGCGATACGGCATACAGGGCGGTTCAAGACGGAGTGACGCGAGCTCGGTCGGAGACCCGCGGACGTGGCGACGCGGACACGTGGGCTACCCCCACTCCGAGGCGCGGCGCGGCGCGGCGCATGCGCCTGGCGGGCCGAGTCCATCTGGATGCGCAGTCGTTCAACGGCGCAGCCTTGCCGCATCGCAGACCCGTGCTTGTGTGTCACCCTGTAAACGCGCGTACACATGTGGCGCGTGCGACAAACGTATACAGGTGTTCCGCGAGTATAATCGACTATCTCGAGCTGTGTCGGCCTCTAATCAAAATGCGCTCTATCGCCAGACTGTCGAGTATTTCCTTTTATTACCTGTCCATTAAATTCAACAGTCGATAGACTCAGAGTCCTCGAGGAGAGGTCTGTAGTAGTCGACGAACCGTTGGACGACATCGGGAACTGCATTCCGGATACGAGTATCCGAAAGAGTCGCGGTCACGATTATCCTCTTCTTTCGGACCGGTATCGTTTCGAACAGAGTTGCGTAAATGCAGTCTTTGATTCCAAGGTATTCACTGTCAGCATCTGCACATGCCCGTAACGCATACCGGCACTATCTGAAAGCAGATAAGCCCTGGCCGGTGTTGAATTCCCTCTCGGCGCGTATAGATCTGGTAACATAATAACACGGTCTCGTAATTGATTTCGAGATAAAACGTGCTGCTATTGTGCACGCGACACGGTCAATAATTTCCATCTGGTTTTCATCGGTGCTCCTCTGCACCTTCTCCGAAACGGGGCTCGAGCAACCGGAAAATCGAGGCCCGCCTCTCCGTCGCGATCCCGGAATTTAGTTGCCAATTTAACGAGCCAATTAGATTAGAAGGTTCATCGTCTGAGCGTTATTTCTGCGTACCGAGCGGCTGGAGAGGCTCTCGTACAAGCTTCTGCTTGTTCCTCCGCGAGGAAGGGTAAACAGACGTTTGTGCAAGCTCTCCGGCGTGTTCGTTGGTCCTCGACCTAACGACACCGAGCCCAGTCTTCGCTCCGCGATTCTCCTCTGCGCTCGTACGTGACTCTACACCGCCAGCCTTCACACAATACCTGCAAACGCCAATGAGAAGCCGTCGAGTAAAATTACCGAGTTTCTCGACCCGCCGTCAATTAATTGATAACGATACGCTCGGGTACGTCGATTTCGATCTTATCACCGGTCCCTCCTGGCCTTCGCGTGCAGACAGCGCCCTTTCAGGGTCGAGACCACCGATGACACCTTTTAACCACTTTTTAACCAAACTCCACCGTGTTCGAAGTCTGTTTTTTTTTTTACAGAATCGTTGGAAACACGCGTTTGCTTTCGGCAGAGGTAACGAAGTTGTACTACTCGTTTTTCCTCGGCTATTTCCTAGGTAATCCCTTTTGTCGGTAATTTATCTGTTCATCTTCGTAAATATCGCAAACGTCGCGATAGATTAAAGGACGATATCGGGAATTATTTAGGGAAAAGACGTATCGGGAGGTAGAAGATAACCTTCGCTTTGAAATAGTCCAGGAGTATCCGGCACGCTGATCGAAAGCAGCTCGCGTTCCATTAATAAGACTTCCGTTACGAACAGTCCTTGCCCCGAAGCACATACGTAATTTCGCCTTTCGTACCTTCGCGAGTATTTGATATCAAACATTACGAGTCCGTGCAAATATTTAACCTGCCGGAGGAGAGACTGCCTTCGGTCGACGTTAGAACTGACAGACCGGCTGATTATCGGATATTTTATTCTGGCGATCGGCGAAAACGTGCCTCTCGCGAAATTCACGCCGGCCTTTATCCGCGTACGTGTAAATATCGAAGGAAATATAGGCGGGAAGGAAATGTTATAGAAGGGGAGACTTATCGCGGTGATATTTATTTGATCTCGCGATTACCTTGAGGAGCACCGTGAAGGTCGCGCTGGTTAATCTCCAAGGACAACGCGAGGTCGAATAGTCGCTCTGGGGAGACTCTCGACGCTAGATATACCTTCCTCGAGTAGTAAAAGAATTTGAAATACCATTTACAATACCAGGACTGGTTAAAAAAGCGTCAAGAAACTCGTTCGTAATTTCGGAACTCGTAGGAAGAATTCGTTAATCGTCGACTGCCGTACGATATGATATGATGACCCCGGGAAACGGCGTTGCCAGGGAGGAGAGGTTCGCGGAAAAGGGCCCCTCGAGCTCGATTGGATTGCATAACCGTGGAGCGGGAGAGGAATCAGGTATTTTCGGTGTTGGACGAGGGATCATCCGGCGGGGGTCTCGGTGCAACGACGACGGGGAAGGAACGGCCGTGAAAAGTAAGCGTGGAACCGCGTCGGCCGGCCGAGGATCGGAACTCGAGGCACGAATCTGCGCGCCTCCGGTCTCGATCGCGCCGCGACGCCTCGTCAGTCGGCGATCGGCGCTCGTGCTGGCGGTATCGCGTGCTCGGTCACTCGAACGGTGCATTGGCTAACCGTGTGTGGTACACGCGTCGCAGGTGTCTCTACCGCGAGGTTCGTGTCCCTAAATTTCTCCGTCCGAAACGATATTCCACGCCGTCTGCGTCTCCGCCTTTCTTTTCCGCGAGTAAGATCCGTATCGAGCCGCGATAATCTCGCGATAGTTTCGATTCGCGACACACCGGGGAGTATCTTATCGCTGGCCGCCGAGAGAGGCAGAGAACGAGAGAGAAGAAAGGAAGAGAGAGGTGTAGTCCGCCTTGCGGCGTTACTGCGAGTGTTACGTAACCGTCGCGACCGACCGGTATAATGAAGTCGAAGACGAGCGAGAATTTTATTGCGAGTGAAAGTAACGGGGTCAAGAGGGACCAGGAACTGAAGCAGAAACAGCTGAAGAAGGGTAAGCAGCCT
This sequence comes from Euglossa dilemma, assembly GCA_002201625.1. Taxonomy (NCBI): domain Eukaryota; kingdom Metazoa; phylum Arthropoda; class Insecta; order Hymenoptera; family Apidae; genus Euglossa; species Euglossa dilemma. The sequence continues at coordinate 5,376,235 of NIJG01000112.1, forward strand.
TTTCCACGCGCGAGACGATCCGAGATAACGCCGATACCGATCCGATCGCGCACAGCCAACCAGGTGCGCGTTCTCCGCTCGGAGCTAGCCGAGATTCCTCGAATCCGTCGCGAAATTTCTCCGCAAATATTTCCTCCGGAGCGGCGAGATAGAGACTGGGTGTAGGGGACTCGGCACGTCCGACCACGATGACTTCATTCCGGCCTTATGATCCCGTTTTGAGAGGGACCTTGAATTTCCGCGTGACACCGCGCGCGTTAATTGATTCACCGACCGCGGACAGTAACCGTAACGAATGGCGAAAACGCACGTAACCTGCCGACGGCCGCGTGACATCATTCGCGATTCCCTGATAACGGGAAGGTTTTATTCCCGATGGGAAGCGCGCTCGATGCCGAATCGACAACAACCGGGTACACAGCCGCGATAGCGACCGGCCGATTAGATAAGGGGAACGGCAAGTAGAGCAGCGATCTTGAAAAAGAAAGGAAGAACGATAATGCTCGCTTGTCTAATCGACGTTTTCCTTCTAGTCTGCTCGCTGACACGCGAAAAGTTCATCGGTACGGTCTCTTTCTTTCCGTCGTTTCCTCGAACCGTTCCGTCACGATTTTCCCCCGATGTTCGTGACGTGACCAGCAAAAAGAACGTGACTCCTCGGACACGATCGATGCATCTTTAAGCAGAGAACCCCGGTCGTCGATGGAAACCTTCGGAGAGGAAGGAAGAGAACTTTCTCGTTATTTATACGGAAACGATACCGAGATAAGTCACCTCCGATTGTAAGTCTCGACGATATTTTCATTTCTTTCTTTCCTCCCGTCGTTCCTACGCAATTCTTCTCCTTTCCGTTCTCTCTCTTTCTCTCTCTCTCTCTCGTTTCCTGCATCGCGACTGGTCTTGTCCCACCGGTGCTCTATCGTTTCCCAGGTACCAGGCATGAGATCCGTGTTTCTTTTCGGGTCGACGGGATTCCACGGAAACGCGAGAAATCGGGTTTGCATCTGGTTTGTCGCGACTGGTTCGCTCGTCGCAGCTCGTAATCGTCGCGATATTTCGCTAATCACTCGGCAACGCCTCGATGAAAGTTAAGTGGTCGTCGTACGCAGGCCACTTTGTAATTCAATTCTTCGTGCGTTCGTTTCCCGTGGGCTACCGCTCGATCATGTTCGATACATTATTAAATAGTTGTAACGCACAGCCGCGATGCGGTTAATTGCACACAAAAGGCTGCTTGCATCCTGTTGCATAAGTGGCGAATGATTACGGTATTTCGCTCGCGATGCGTCGTTTTAATTACCCGGTGAATCTGCTTCTCCTTTCTCCCGCTTCTCGAGAGAGAGAGAGAGAAAGAGAGAGAGAGAGAGAGAGAGAGGGTCTTATTTTCTATTATTTGTCGCCTAACTTCGAGTATCGACGTGGACAAACTCGCTCGAGGCTCTTATCGAGTACTAACGATTTACTGACACTTTTCGCGGTATGCCGCTGATACGAGGACAGATAGAGCGTGCAAAAATTCCGATAAGCGTGGAATGAACTGTGAAAAGCCTCGCGTTGATAACGCCGCACTGCCAGAATCTACGCGAGCCTAGAAACCGTTTGAAAATCTCGAGACGGAGAGGAGAGGCGTAGGATTCCATGTTGGGTGCTAAACGACGAATCACCATCTGCGATGGTGCGCCAAATATTTTCGTACAGAGATTGGCGAGCTTCCTGCTGGTCGACTGGTCGAGAGACGCGGAATAATTAAGCGAGATTCGTAGACCCCGGTCAGACACGTTCGATCGTTCCTCGATCGCTGCTGACCCAGAGTGCATCGGGAGAAAGAGCCGTCCACTCAGGGGTCGTCGTGTTTGACCCCACTTTGCGACATCCTATTTAGACCACTTATGAATCATATTAACATACCGAAGCGGAGAGGAACGTATGTGGAACGGGTTACTCTCGATGATGGATTACCATTACCGGCTGAATCGCGCGACATTGTGGAACCGGCGAAACCGGTTCCCTTTCGTCGGCCAGGAAAAAATCACCGCGGTTTTCAGCGGTTTCGTCGATCACCGTAATATTATCTAACATTGTGAAACGGTGAATCGATAGTTAATATATCGGACCAATGTCGCGCCGATCGTCGCCGGCCAAGCGAATCGCGGCGGCACGCGACGAGATCGCGAAACTTTGGAAATTTCGCGAAGCTTCTCTCGGACCAACCTCGACGAACGCGGTGACGTGGCCGAGGATTAAAAAATTGTTTAAAAACCGAGCGATAATGCGATTGCAAAAACTCGTCTATCGCGCTAGATTTATTTATGAAGCTACTCGAGAGATAGCGATCTTTTTCCTACGCTTTTATCAGCTATGTATATACGGTACACGGCTAATCTCCGGTAAAATGAAATTTGATCGACAATCGCGTGATTTTTTCCGGCTACTTCGCGTTTTAGAAATCGATCTCTCAAGGCAGGGCCGCCTCGTTGCTTAAACTCGAGTTACAGTCGCCAAGAAAGTTGCGAGAGAGCGAAATGGTAACCGGCCTGTTTTTATTATTACAGCCGAAGCGGCGTATCTTTTAACCATTTGAAAAATCCTTTACGCAATCGGCAACTTCGTTTCGAGCAACGTTGTCGTTTCATCGACTTTTCTACCGCTCGCTATATATATACGCGTAGCCTTCGGGGGTTAATTAATTTACCCGGGAACAACAACGGAGGGCACTCGCTCCGGCCCGCTCCGTTGTTGCTCTGACCCAGTTTAAGGGATGAATCGGGGGACGAAAGACGGGGAGAAGTCTGCTGTCGGGTGGTTTCTTCAAAGGAGTAGCTCGTTAGAAAAATGGACTGGCCGGGAGGATTAATCGGGTCGCGTACGAACCTTCCGGCACCCTTTCGTTCCCCGTTCATCCCTGACAAGCACGCGACTGGTACACCTGTGCGTCTCGCCGAGATTAAATAGATCCTCGACCACTGCTCGTATTTATACCTCGGTAACCAACCTCGTTAAGGAGAAACGATAAATACCACGGCGAAGGAGTGACGCAACGAGAAATATAGCGCAGCAACGGGTCGTTGAACCGCGGAATTAATAACGCGGAATTTCAGGGCGGGTTTTCGGTAACCTGGAAACACCGTTTCGCGACATCCCATTTAACCGAGCTTATGAATCATATTAGCGTGCACCGTGTGCCGGGGTTTCGTCGTATGTGGCACGCTCCGCCAGTGGGTAAACCGTAATTGCGTGAATTTCTTTTTTTCCTCCGCCTCTATTTCCAGAACCCCGTCCCGTCCTTTCGAGCACGTGTAATTATCCGCGTTAATGAATTCCTCGAGCTCGAACCGAGGCCCCGGTCGCGTATTCAGCGATACGAGAGAGGCGAAGAGCAAACACGACGAGGCACGAGTGGTCGAACGTAGGCGTCGCGAGTACCTGATCGGCTCGACGCCGACGCCGGTGTCGCGGCATCGCGGCTCATTACGAATTCTGGCCGCTTCTCGCCTCGCGACCTCTTGCCGCGATTCTCTCGCGATCAACGCGCCGAATTCCGCGACGGAAATTTCTCCGTGCGTCTCCGAGGCGTATTACCACGATTCTTCATCCCGAGACGATTGCTCGGCGCCGAGATTCCTCGCGGACGAGATTTCTAGAGCGACACCGTTGGTATGTCTAGTGGCCGCTCTATCCAATTATTCTAATAGGGGATATTATGGTGTTTCGAAAGAGTTGTACAAAGTACAGGTGTGTCTAGGTGTTCTTTGCCGCATATCCGACCGAGCATCGACCTGCTTACCTATCGCGAGTGCCAGGTCCGACCCGGGGACCTCGATCATCGCCACGGCACTGCTTACAGTGTTACTCTCTGCCGTTTGTATTCCTCGTTCGTCCGATTACGCGGTTTTTATGGCCATCGTCGAGCATCAGCCATTGATACCGTCGCGACGACAATGGGACCAACGCGGAACCTTCATAGAGGTTCATCCAAGCGTCGTTCCCGTTTCAACGGTGTCATAATAACGGCGAAAAGGCCGACGCGTTGCCGTAAACACGTTGGCAGGGAACGAGTGGCTGACAGCTCGGGATCCAAGCGTTTTTTCGATCGCCGGTTTTCGACATCGCTCGAGTAATCGATCGAGAGACGGATTAAATTAATCCTCGACGAGTACCGACTAGTTCCCTCTCTTTCCGACGCAAGACAGTTAACTCTTCGACGTTGAAACTATCGGAGATAACCAAAGAACTCGTTTCCTACTTCTTATTCTGCTTCCAGTTAATTCTCCACGTTTTGCTCAATTTTTCTACGATTTTCTTGCAAATGGAACAGACGCGCGTCGTTTGCCGGAATTAGATCGTAATGGCAGAGGTCGCTCCAATTATGCGGATTAATCGAACGATTTGTATTTAAATACACCTTGCAGTTGTTTCCAATGTTAATCCATTCTGTCTCCGTTTATGTAAACTATTAGCGCAATATCAGTCTCGTGAATATGCAGCAGCGATTCTTTGCTGTCGGTCTATCGACCGAGTGATAACTGGCTTCCGATAGCTAAAGAATTAACCTAATAACCAGTGACCCACAGTCGGAGGGTGTGTCGCTCAACCTTCGCCCCTGCGAAACACCGCGATACCTTCGAGGCTTCCGAATAAATTTCGCGTCGAAACCCGCGATATCCAGCGTGGAATTCGGAACGGTAGTTCGTTGGCGAAATGGAACTCGGAGGGAATGGAACTCCAGGTGGAACCGTTCTCGGACACCTGGTCGTCGTGGCGTCTCGACCTTTGCCAGATGGCCGAGGATCGTTAGCGATCGATCTTCTACGGGGAATCGAGGATCGTCCGAAGTAGAACGGCGCGGGCGTCGGTTTCGGCTCACGCGACACCGCGGTGACGTCAAATCTACGAACGCGTGATGTCATTGCGTATTTTTAAAACCGTCGGCTGTGCGAGCCGCTGGAGGAGCTCGGCTGGACTTTGTAAACAAGAGATTTTCGACGATTGCACTTCGCTCGAACGCGTAATCGGCCGCGATAAGGACGGCAGGGAACGGGTGACCGGTAGCTCGATTAACGTCAGAGAGAGAGAGAGGGGGAGAGGTTCTATTCCATCGAGTACTTGTCCGATTCTTTCCGATAAATCAACCGGCCCGTCCGACTCGCGATTTAACGATTATTATCCTGCCCGAGTCCGTCCGCGACCCGACGCTGAAACGAGGCTAAATGAGACCAGCGAGGAAGCTTGATTTATACTTCCGGAAAAGGAGACTCATCGTCTGGCCATTTGGGAAAAAAACTCGCGTATTCCCTGGCAAATTGATACGTCTTTGATACGCTCGCCACGGTGTAATTACCGAGAGCTCGCGTGCGGGTACAGGCCGACTTAACAGCCGCGCCGAGGAATCCGGGGATTATTCGGTGAAAGACAGACACGCGCGATCCTGGATTTTCTTCCCGATCGTGGAACTTGGAAGGCAGGCGTATCTAGAGGGACGTTGATTTTCACGGAAAACGCGGCACGATGTCTCGTATTCGTTTCGGGTGATGTACAAGCCGGATCGCGAGTGACGACTGTCATTAAATTCCAGCCGTGAAACGCGTTTTGTTATTACGTTCTTTATTAGATCCCGGATCGAACGAACCACGAATCGTTGGAGATAATTTTCGTTTACCACGGAGAATCGCGTTTATTCCCCGTCTCGGTGGAAAATAATTTCACGGTCCCGGCGGAGAGATCGCATTAACTTTAAACGACAGATCGCCTAGCCAAATAAACGATCGCTCGCGTGTTTATCCCCGTTTCGCTAAACCGCTGTTTACTCCCTCGTCTGATATAAATTAAATCCTATCCGCGATATTGGTTTTATTATCGCGTTCCCTGGCCGACGCTACGCGTTCGTCGAGAGTGAATTGCAAACTCTCGACAGGATACAAATAATTCCCGCTGAAATCTCGCAGTATCACGTTTGCTTTTTGCCATCCATGCTCGGTGTTTTTCGAACGGTTGCAATTAACGCGGTTGCGTAACACCGATCTTCGTCCTCGAGACCGTGATCCCGCGGAATTTCGCGACACGGCCGACCAACGGCCACTGACGCGAGCCATGAAAATATCGGACCTTCCGTTCACCTCCGAAGCCGAGATGGCCCTCGCGATATCTCACCTTTGAATCATCTCGTATTTTCGTCCCGGTGATGACATCGCCGTCAGTTCTCGCAGCGGCAGCTTTGCATATACGCGGCGCTGACGCGCGCGTCTCGCGTCGTTCTCGGCCAGCGAAAGAAACCTAATTACCGAGCAGCCGCGAGAAAGTGGATTACGGATTAATCTCGTTGCCTCGTTGCGACCGTCAACTATTTCGCGATACCACTGAAATAAAGTTGTTTGCATAACGGGCGATCGATCGGCTGGCAACGAGCAGATAACCAGACCCTTTCCCCGCGGACCAATCCTCCTTTCTTCCGCACCTAACAACGTCCTAACCGGCTGATAGACGGTAATTTATGGACGTGTATACGCGCGAGAGGGAGAGGGTCGAGAGGGGGTTCCTCCGCGTTGAAAACAACCGATAACTCGAGGAAGAAACGTGCTGCCGACGAGAGGGACCGAGCGGTTGGATTCAGCCTGGCTGGTTGGAGCTCGTAACGCGCGGGAAAGTCCTTTCACGGAGTAATTTTAACTCGGTGGATAGCGGCGGTGGTCGGTCCGACCAGGGCTGGACTAATGGAAGAGGCTTGCTCGCGATTAGCCCTGCTCGTCTCCGGTCAGCTTTGCCCGCTGAGTCGCGAGGACTCGTCGCGTTTCCCGAGGCGTGAAAAAGAAGGTTCGTTTCACCGCGAGGAAGCTGGAAATAACGGAGAAAAGGCGCTGCCGTGAGTCATCCTAGCCGGGGACTAGTCGTCTGACCGATCCTTCTGTTATTTCCTTTAAGGTCTTTGCCGGCCGTTCTGCCGCCGAGGAAAAGAGCCACCGTTCGCCGCCGTTTTCTTCCTCGTCATCGTACACCGCTGGGAACCGGATATTAGACGAGGAAAATACCGGCCGTCAGCGAAAACGAGGAAAAAGAATCGATTGTTGCGTAACCCGGGATACCTCGAGACCCCGTTCCATCTGTTATTTCAGCCTTTTGTCTCTCGCGACGACAGAGCGGATAGATCGCGGCGTTACGTCAGCGCTAGCTAGTTTTAGCCTCTCCAAACATCCAGCCGGATGTTCCTGTCTCCGAGACGAGGGCAATCCTTGCCTTCTCCAGGTTCCCATTGGTACCAGAAGCTACCAATGTCGCGGGTCTTTTAATTTCAAACCCCGCAGCTTTTATTATCGGAGAAGAGACGACCAGTTCGTTGCTTTAAAGCTGCATCTCTGGAGCTCTATACGTATCTTCGTACGCTTAGAAACTCCGAAGTTCTTCTCGCGGAGGAGTACAGTATTACCGTTGATGAATTCCTAGCTCCGCGCGGAATGTAATATCAGCTGCGGAATTCGCGACTCGATTCACGAACAGCGCTACCGCGTCCAAGGATGCCCTAGATTCGGTTTTACAACGGAGCATCGCGAGCTTAACCTTACTCCTTGGGTAAATTGCGAAGCTCGTCGGCGCGTCAATGGAGCCGAACTTCTGCCGGGTAATCGGCCGCGGGAAAGCTTTACACTGCGGCTTTACGTAATCGCGGCGTGCACCGCCAGGTACTACGCGGGTCAGGCCAGGTCATATCGATGCAAAAAAGCCGCCGAATGGCAGCGGCTGCACAGGCGTTACGCGATCAACGATCCCATTCCGCTCGTTCCCTCCTTCTCCTTCGAGGCGAACTTTCTTCTCCGAGCTCTATCGAGAGGTTTCATCGCCGCTTCGTGGCCCTGCCTCGTGGTTTCGGCGTTAATTACGGAACGCGGCGATTCGTGCGATTCGTGCGATTCGGGGGTGGCTAATCGACGCGAAACCGACGCGAAAATCGACGCGAGAATCGAGGCAAAAAGTTAGAGCGACGCGGGGATAATGGAATGGTCGAATCGGTGGAAATTACGGGAAAAAAGGGTGGGTATCGCGGGGATCGGGAGGAGAATGATCGCTGGATCGCGCGACCAAATCGCTCTCTGGCCTGTCGGCCGACCGACACCGACCATAAATCCTCGCGACCGATTTTTTCCTTCGTCCGTACCCCCGCGTCTGTACGGCAGTCGCGTTGAAAATTCACGACCACACCGGAGAGAAGTACACCTGGTTGGACCGCTTGCAGCGCGGCTAAAAGAGCAGACCTTCACCCGGATTCGATACGCGGCTCGCGTAAGCGTAAGCACTCTGACAAGTGCTCCAGCCGCCTTTTTCTCCCTCCCCTCCGCCTTTTTCCTCCTTTTTCCCTTTTTCTCCCTTTCTCTCGCCCTCCGGCCTCCCCGGTCCCTCGCTTTCTCCGCCCTTTTCTCCTTTTTTCTGCCCCTCGCTGCTCGTCGCCGGTCGCGCGCGACACGTCGACACGCGCGGTAAGCGGGTCTTTGAGTCACGCTTTAGAGGTTCCACGAGCAGCGGATTACGCGTGTAACGCGCCATATTCGAACGGTACGTGCGTCGCGTGCCGATTAGACCGAACTCCATTGATCGACCGACCGATCTATCGATCCTTTCGCGTCCGTCCAGGCGACGCGAAGCTGTCACCGGCGAGATTTTCGATAAGAGAATCCGCGTGGATCCGCTCGCCTTCTCGAGGTAACCAGGGCAGGAGAAAATGGTGGAAAAACGGGAATTATTCGCGGAGTTTGGCCGATAGAAAGGCGGCGGAATCGTAAAAGAGAAATCGCGCGGTCGATCGCGAGAGATAAGTGGAATTTTTCGAGAGGATCGTCGGGGATTTTCAGCCATCGGTCGAGCTGGACTCGCGAGCGATCGGTATCCGGGGCGTTTGTACCCGAGGAAATATCGCAGCCGTTACCGCGATCCAATTAGAGAGCCACGGATCACAAACGATTAAGATCGACGGCTGTTGGCAAAGAGACGGTGGATGCAACGAGAATATCCGCGGCTTCCTAGAAACGCGCTGCGTAGGGGATATGAAATCCGCGAACAGTTCCACTCCATTTACCATTAATTAGCCCGGCGAGTAAAATTGTAAGGTATCCGGCCGACTATCGACCAAATCGTCGAATTTCTACTCGGAGAATCTAGGAAATCCTTTCCACGTGGCTGCAGAAAACGGGCAAAACGATTTTTATCCCGAAGAAATCGACCCGCCGCGAGGTTTCCTTTCTCTCGCTGGGCAAGAACGAAGCTGGAGAAAAGGAACGACGGGAACGCGAGCTAGAAATCAATTAGAAACCAATTAGAAATCAACGGCAGGCGATTAAGAAACGAAAGGTCGAGATTGCGAGCTCGAGGGCGCGAGGAACAGGTCTTATCGCCGGAGATCGACGGGGAGACTGTGGCGGCGGAGAAGGCGGCCTGGCTCGGTCGCGGTGTCGCTGGAATTAAGATTGATAAATTAAGTCGACGTGGCATCGCGTTAACCTTAATAAACGCGGTCACAGAACCGACACCCGCGTTTACCCTCGGTGGATTTTCGCGATCGCGATAAAAGCGGAATCGACTTGGAATCGGGTTGGAATCGACTCGGCCGAGAGTACGACTGGCCGATCGTCCGCGGAGATTAGCCATCGGCCCCGGTGAGCGCGCGATCCGGGGCACGAGGAAAGTTTGCTTGAAATTTCCAAGGATTTATGGGCCACGGCTGTGATCATCGTAGAAAACGCTTTAACGAACGGATCACGTTCGAATTCCACGGAGCCTGGTTCGCGGACGCGTCTTTTTCTTCCTCGGACACGCGAGCTATTTCGTTTTTACCCGGTGTGACGTATACCTACAATGGCCCGATTTTCCGTTTCAGGTAAAACGTTCTGCCAGTCTTGCAAGAAGAAGTGCAGCGGGGAGGTGCTACGAGTGCAGGACAAGTATTTCCACATAGGGTGTTTCAAGTGCGCTCAGTGCAACGCGAGCTTGGCGCAGGGTGGCTTTTTCGCGCGCGAGGGCTCTTACTACTGCACCAAGGTATCGTACCCGCGTACAAACAACAGAACCGGGGCAGCGATCGACGCAAGAGGGAAGAAAAAGAAGGAAAAGAAAAAACGTAATAGAAAGCGAGAGGACCGGGATTATATGGAGCGCGTAACGCGAGCCGCGATAAACAGACTCTCGCTAGTAGACTTTCGCGGATAGACCCGTTCCTTCGTCCCGGCGATTTTCCTCGACGAACAGATATTTCCGCGGAGAGAAACGACGACGAAACGGTAGATCACCGCCGTAGCGAATATTCCCGATAAAATCTCCGCTGGAAACCGCGCCTCTCCTTTCCAGCGTATTTATCTTCCGCGCGCAAATAAACGATCGCGCCTCGGTAGGATGACAAACGAGGCTGCGAACGTCGCTGAGAGGGCATATTTCACGGGCTGCCTCCGGGATTGGACGTCTGGCGAATCGTTGGTAACGATCGTGTGGGCTTCTTAATTTTTCAGGATTACCGGGAACGCTGGGGGACCAAGTGCGCAGGCTGCGGCGAGTACGTCGAGGGCGACGTGGTCACTGCCGGGGACAAGCACGCCTTCCATCCCAACTGCTTCCACTGTCAGCGATGCAGGCAGCCGCTGCTCGGCCAGGGCACTAAGGTGTCCCTCGTTCAAGGTCAGACTCCATCGCGATCCTCTTTCCTCGTCATTCCGACCGGGCGGAATTGCAGTACCGGTGAACCTGTTAAAGCAAATTACCACTTGGGTGTATCGTCGGCGAACGAGGCTACGCTCGCCTGGCCTTGTAACGATTACGCGCCGAACGCTTGGAAACACGCGCCTCGAAACCGCCGCGTATCGCGCCGGTCTCAAACCTGCCCCGTTTTCTTCTCCTCCTCCTCCTCCTTCTCCTCCCTTGTTTTCCCGTGCAAATATTTATGCGTATCTGTTGCCGTCGCTTTATCGATCTAGCCTGCCGAGAAGGCCGATAAAGCGGCGTATTTTTAGAGAACCAGTTCCATAAATACGCGCGCCGCTTCGATCCTCCTCGTTTCGCTCGGCGACCTTTGAACCCCCGGCCGAACAGAGGCGTACGCGGCCGCGTTCCGTGGAAACCGCGAGTACGCGGATCAACGGGAAGAATCGCGGGGACGCGTATCGATGAAACACGATGGGATCGCTCGTCGGGACTATTTATACGCGCGGAGACGCGCAAATCGAAGACGAGTAAACAAGCGCGGGACGAGCGTCTTCCTCCTCTGCCTTCTCGCACGCGTACCAACGATGAATCAGCCGCGAAGATACGCGGCCAGCCGGTTGATCGTTGGTTCGTTCGTTTCTCGAATAAAAGACAATGGAACGAGGGAGAGTGAGAGGAGGAGGAGGAGGAGGAGTCGGATCGTCGACCGGATCTGTCCAATCTCAACTAACCGAGCGTTGTCTATAGGTCAAGCTCTGTGTCACCGATGCGTCGGTATTCCGGTTCGAGAGGCCTCGACGCCGGTCGGGAATAGCACCGCCACCAGAGGATCCGGAGACGGGCCGGCCGACCCTGGTGCCTGCGCTGGTTGCGGAAACCAATTACAGGAAGGTCAGGCTTTGGTCGCACTCGATCGGCAGTGGCACGTATGGTGCTTCAAGTGCCACAGCTGCGACACGGTCCTCCACGGAGAATACATGGGAAAGTGAGTGAAGGAATCAGAAACCTCCTCTTTCCTCGTTCTTTCCAGCCTTATCGATCTCGCGCCGAGATATCGGCCCGTGAAATTTTCCTCCAGTAGCACAACGACCGATTCGAGATCCGCCAGGTGGAAAAGAAACTAGAGAAAGCGTGGAAATTTCGCTGGTTTTCGATAATCGGGGCGAACGGTCGGATTAGGATCGGTGAAAGCTATTAGGTCGTTCGGAAAGTCATTTCGTTTTTCCAAACAGTGCGCCTAATCGTATTTTTTCACAGTCAGCTTCAGCTGCATAAAGAAAAAAGAGAACAAAACGAAACGACTTTCCAAACGACCCAATATATATATAGTAGAACGAATAGAAAAAGGAAAATGCTGGATTTTGATCGGCAGGGACGGGGTGCCTTACTGCGAGAAGGACTACCAGAAGCAGTTCGGGGTGAAATGCGCGTACTGTAACCGTTACATCAGCGGCAAGGTGCTGCAAGCAGGCGACAATCATCATTTCCACCCGACGTGCGCTCGTTGCACCAAGTGCGGCGACCCGTTCGGCGACGGCGAAGAGATGTACTTGCAGGGTGCGGCCATTTGGCACCCCCGTTGCGGGCCGGGCCCGAACGGGCCCAACGGCATAGTGAACGGCCACGGAGAGGCCCACACGCCGCAGCACCGAGAGTCCGAGCGGATCTCCAGCAGCGCTTCGGAGATGCAGGTAAGATCGCGAGGATCGAGAGAGAGGTATATCCGCGATGAAACTTGCAGATCGTCGACTACTCTCGACTATGACGTTCGTATCGGGTGACGATCGACGAGCAGTCGAATAGGATTCTCCATTGTTATCCAACCATTTTTCTCGTCTCTATCTCGTCGCAGTCGCGTACTTTTTTTTTTTTTTAAATCGGAACTGGCCAACTGTACATTGTCTCTGTAAAATATTGTACCATACATGTATATTCGTTAGCGTTTGTCTGTGTATAGATGGTGATCGTTGCGTTTGTTTCTCATCGTTTTGTCGTTCATCGTGATCGCTCGTATGTAGCTGTCTTTCTTCTTTTTTTTTTCCTGTGTTTTTTTTTTCCTTTGGGCTTCACTTATCGCAAGGTCGGTCTCGTGCATCGTTGAACTTTGTCGAGCAAAGAACGAGTCATTGACATTTTCCGTTCGGATCGAACGATTGACGTCGCTTGGCTTTCGTGTACGACCACGCGCGCTTTAAACGCGTACTCGTCGTTCGTGCATTACGCTCTGTCTACCTCCGCCAATTGCATTTTTCCGTTCGGCTGCATCGCACGCGGTTCGACCGCCATCATCCCAATCGTGCCCGCGAGCATACGCGAATTTCCAAGTTTCCTATTCGATCGCAAAGGAAAAGGAGGACGAGAAGAAGAAGAAGAAGAAGAAGAAGAAGGAGAAGAAAAGAAAGAAAAATGAGAATAACCAAGGGAAAGTATATCCTGCTCTGGAGCCAGCTCTGGCTCGAGATACGCGAAAGTTCAGCTTGCATCGTGCTTACATTTGGACTGTTGTACGACACGTATTTCATGTGAAACGTATTTTTTTGCTGCTCGGTTCATTTTCCCGACCGTTATACGGAGCAATTTAGAGTAGACCAATCTAGAGCCTAAAGTACCTATCACGTATTTTTTCTCTCTCTCTCCCC
>NIJG01000112.1:5390972-5516097 GCA_002201625.1 Euglossa dilemma
CGCAGTAGCCGATCCGGAATGCGTGCTCTGGTCGATGCTCTCAGCGAGACCAGACCGAAGTCACCGGCCAGTCAAGTAGATAATGACGAGCCAATAGAGCTGGCGCATTATCCGGACGCCATGAAGCCTCCTCCTGGAACCAAGCCGCCGATCGAGAGAGACGATTTCCCTGCTCCGCCTTATCCTTACACCGATCCCGAGAGACGTAGACGGTGGTCCGACACTTACAAGGTACCCAGGCCAATTGCCATCCTTCCCCTGCTCTGCCTCCGTTCGCGTCTTATCAGCCATTCCGTGTTGCACGCCATTCCGCGGCCCAGGGTGTACCCGCGTCCGACGACGAGGACGAGGTCGACAACAAGACGTACATCAAAGAGGTGGAGGAGAAGCTGAAGAAGGAGCAGGACGAGCTGAGCAAAATCGACACCGGGATAGCCAAGGTGTTCTTGCAGGATCGCGAGAAGGATCGGGAGAACCTGAGACACAAAGCTGCCAACGTGGATCCGAGGAACGCCTCGAGAACGCCGTCCGCTGCCAGGGAGCCCACTTACAGATTGCGATACGAGAGTCCAGTTGGCGCTTGTAAGTCATCGCGATTCTTCGCCTCCACACGCCTCTCACCTTTTTTTTTTCTCTTTTTCTTTTCTTTCCTTTCTTTATTCTCGTACGCGTGTTTAAACGCACACCTTTTTTTGTTTCTCCCGGTCCACGCAGCGCCATCTAGAAATATAGATCACGCCAGGCCGTGGGAAGACGACGATGGTTTTAGTTACAGATCCAGCGTAGGACCCAGTTACAACGGTAAGGTTCTTTCGAATCGTTTACGATCCTAATCGTCGCCTATATATTTATATATATATATATCTCATGATCGTTTCATTAACATTAAGTGATAATCATCTCATACATGTCCACACGTTCGCACATAACACTAACATTTACCACTCTACCGTTTAATGTAACATCGGCTCGTTAGATTTCGAGGCGATAGCCGGGGTGGGGCAGCGAAAGATACTACGTCCCTTTCGTGTTTGCGATAAGAGAGAAAAAAAAGAAAAAAGAAAAAATACGTATACGGAATTTGAAAGATAAATAAATAAATAATTTTGCTCTATCGTGGAACGCAACGTTGCAACGTGCGAATCTTGCAGTGGGAAGGGGTGATGATGCTCGATTAACGAACGATAACGCACAGTGCGTGTAAACTCGTGCAGGAGTTTATAAGTTAAGTGGCATAGCACCAAATACCACAGCACACACTGGGCGCCCATTAACGTGACAGGTGATGTATTTATTCCGCTTCTGCATGTGGTCGGCATATTACCTTCGATGTGCTTGCCTCTTCTTATCTCTCTCGATTATCTTTCTATACGCCAATACGAGTAACAGAAATAGCGTGCGTGGAAAGTTCATCCTTTCAAGTAGCGTGTAATATCGATCCCCATTATTTCACACGTGATCATTCATCGATACGTTTATATACGCATACCTATATATATATATTTATCATAGACAACATTTTTTGCTAATCCTCCCCTTCTCCTCTGGCATGGTAATATCTATAACAGATTTCACTCTTGGCAAACCTCGTTCATTCACACACGAACACATATCGCTCCAAACTTCATTCTCTCTCATTACTCGTTTGGAATGTCTTTATTCTCTTGTGTTTTTTTTTCTCTTTTTTTTTTCTCTTTCAATTGCCACACAATATTGGAAGATAATCGTGTCGTAACCCGCCGAGGGGAATCCGTGGTGCGTTTAATTTTCGTTGCGCCAAGCATGACAATCCGTATGTTTCTCTTTGGCACCGCATACCTTGGTATCGCTTCGCCTGCGAGAAGAGGAGAGAACGTAGTACTTTGCGTTACTCGTAGCAGGCTGATTTACTTTCGCGGCATAATTTCGGCATAATTTCGGCATAATTTCGGCATAATTTCGGCCTAAGAACGCGCCTAACGCGTATCTTCCAATGTTGGGACACTCGAGAAAAAGGTCGTTAGGATTTACCGCTATCTACGTTAGCCCACACCGCTATCTGTATCATCGTGTCTCTATTTGTGTTTTTGTGTTTGTGTTGTGTTTGCGTGGGCGGCAGTTGGGAGGTCATCGGCACGTTCCCCGGCTCCCAGAAACTATCCACCCCTTGGTACTCAACGCGCCTTCACTCTTCCAAACGCCGCTAGGCACTATCATTCGGTGAGTCCGAGAACTTTCCAATTCACCTACCGTTGATCTCAAGTCAAATCCAAAATTAGCGTCCGTCGGTAACGAACCAACCAAATCAACAGCGTAAAGAAGAACAAAAATAAGAACAAACGAAAAATCTCTCTCTTTCTCTTGCCTTTTCTCACCGACCCGAGTTTCGCCGAGGTCCGAGGTTTCACCTCCGGCGAATCGCGAAAACACGGACAGAGGCGAGAGAGAGAAAAAAAGGCGAAAGAGGCGCAAAAGGCAAAGGAAAGATCGAGGCTTGCGAGGAGCGAGCGTGGAGAAACGACGAGGAGAAAATACCGATTTCGATCGACGCGACCATTCGTTGACTTGTCTTCAAGGGAGAGGCATGCTTTTCGTTCTCTTAAGCTTACTCGGAGAAACAAACGTTGATCGTACTTACATATACATTACACAGGTGCTGGCTTCTTCGTACATGCGTATTCGATATAATATATATATATTTATATATACGTACATTTTTTTATCTTTTTTCCGTTGTATACACCCACCTTGCACAGTATTAAACGAGAAATAACGCTTGTGCACTTTGAACATCGGGTACGTTCCACCATCTTGCCGTGGGGATGCGATATAAACAGGTCGACAAAAGTTGAAACGGAAACTCGAACAAGGAGGATACCTGTCTTCACACAGTATATAAAATCTTCTTTTCTTCTACTTTTTTTTCCATTTTTTTTTCTTCTTCTTACTCTTTCGTCTTCGAGGATCTTCTGTATTCCTCTTCGGAGGAAGAGGATCGTCGAAGACGACGCTCGATCCTCTTGTTCGTGAAACGAGATGAAACGTACGATACGCGAGAAAGCAAAGAGACAAAAGGGACAGATCCCTGGATTATTCGACTTCAAACACCTCCGTAATTGTTTCGTACACAGAATGTGTGGTTTTGTCATATTTTTTTTTCTTTTTTTTCTTCTTTTTTTTTTTTTTTNTCTTTTTTTTTTTTTTCTTCGTTATTAACGTAACGTATTATTTGGCGAACGTTGGGCATTCGTATGGGAATGAACGATTGCGATATTCCCGTTGACACTAATCAGTAATACTGTCGATTGACTGATTTGAAACCAGTTGTGAGCTCCCTTCGGCACATCCCGAAGCCAGGGTACGGTCTGGCACCGCGAAGTCACACCTTCTCCTCGACCGGCGGTTCTGTATCTGCTCTCCCTGTAAGTCTTGCACCGCGTCACAATCGACGACCAAAAACAAACAACAAAAAAAAAAGAAAAAAGAATATATACAATCGAGTTATAGAAAAAAAACACAAATGTTCTCTTGCACCGTTGTTACTGATACTTTTGCAAATGAGAAAATGAAAAAGAAAAAAAAAAAAACAGAAAAACAAAAAAAAAGTAAGAGTTGTCGTAGAGATTATGATAGACACACGTTTTTTTTGTTTTTTCTAAATCACCGTATCCGTTGATTGAACGTCACGGATGCCCGTGCCTCGGTGGTTTCTAAGATTTACGCTTTTCTGTCGTCTAGGGTGATTATTCGTTCAGTGGGATGGGAGACAAGACGCACAGCACTGATTTCTCGTCTGGCAAATCAGATAGTGAGTAAACCCAGAAAGGAAACCGATCACACGTAACATATACACGCGCATACATACACATACAGACACACACACACACACACACACGGTTAATCTTGCAGCTCTCTTCCTCGCGCGATACACACACGAACCTTTCGATTTTGTACATGCTTTTTTTCATCATTTTCTAGTTTTCGATTCTTTCTCTACTTTCTTTCCCCTTTTTTTCTCTTCTCTTCTTCCCACCCGCGAGTAGAGAGCGTCCGCGAGAACGACCACGCTGCGTTCTCGTTTATATTCTACTCGATTATATACGGCTTAAATCCTCGGCATGCTTTACTAATGCATCCTTGCTCTCTCACACACTATCACTTATTCTTTCTCTTCCACCTCTCTTATTCTTATTCTTCGCTCTCTTCTTTCTCTATCTTGGTTTAATTATCACGCCTGAGTATCAGGATTCGAACGGTACGAGTCCGTGTTAGATTAAAGACTGCATAATAAGACTTGTTTGATCCATTAACCAGAGGAGTTTATAGTGTGCCCAAGTGACAGTACATCCTATATTCGCCAATAACGCGACTCTATGATACCGATAACTCTTTGATCATTGACAGCTGGTACATATCGCGTAGCATATAGAAACCGAATTCAGGTCATATGTATAATATAATCATGGAACATTTGCTTATAGTAATTCGATCGAATCAATCGTATTCCCGATCGTTGGAACGTCTGTGCTCGCTTCTTTGACCGTCTTTGACCATCTTTGACCATCTTTGATGCCGCATATAGCACGTGGCTTCGTTGCAGTTCCTCCCGTTTCGCCCCACACGAGAACCGAACACGATTGATCGATCTCTAGAAAGATTGTACTTAACATATCGAAATGGTTTGTGCAATATGGTTTGACATGGTTTTCTTTCCCATTTTTTTTTCCCGAATTTTAGTATCGACAGGCAGCATCACGGATGTGGATCGACGGGCATTGGTATGTACCACAGCCCCATACTACTCCCGGCGAATTAGCATGGTTTGTAGCTTGTTTTGCATTTCAATTATTTTAACAGCATATTATCACAGCCGCGCGTTGATCGTTAAATTAATACACTGACGCGAGATCTCGGGACAGCCGGGGAGTCCTCGTAGAAGGAAGAGAACGATCGTCGGGCAATAAAAATCCTTCCACAAGGATCGGATCGATCGGATCCGAGCGTTGTCTGTAAATAACGAGCGTTACCGGTCTGTCTATACATGTATAATAACGTTTGTACATAGAAACTCTTGTACATTGATTAACGCATGCACACGCTGTACATTTGCTGCGATATCTAATTTTTTTATTTTTTTTTTTATTTTTAAATATACTGGTCTCTTTCATTTTTTTCGTTTTTTNCAATTGCATCTCTTCTTGTACGATCTTTTTTTAATTTTTTGTTCTCGCCTTGGCATACTCCGAGCCTGCATATTTGATTTTGAACCTTTGCGAAGGAGATCGGACACGATCGCGAGAGTTTTCCCCTGATCGAACGCAGTGTCTTGGTACACACGCCTGATTCGGCTTACTGTTCCTCTCTGGACCGATAATTTCATCAGACTCACGGCATACGTAGCTTTTGCTAGCCTTCCGCGATGTTTCGCTATAGGAGAACGCGGACGCGAGGACGATTCGGATGCCGAAGAACATTGGCGAAACTGACGCGTAACGCTCGGTGTTCTCGTCACTCGACTGCCTACTACTCGCATATCTTACTTGGCTGCATCCGTGATACACGATCGATGCGCACGAGACGGATAAACGGAACTATACGCTTAAACTGAAGATTAACGTGCATGAGAATGTGCGTGTGTGTCTCGATTGCTTTGTTCCCTGTTTTTCTCCTCCGCCGAGGGAAATTTTGTCTAGCGACAGAATTTAACAACGTAACGTAAAAAGAGAAAAAGGAAAATCGCGTAACGAACCGTGTCGATCCATGCGAGCGACACGAGAGAGGGTTGCACGAACGGTTTCGAACCGGCGAGCAACGGGTTCGCAGCGATTAATCCGCCAAATGCCAGTTCCTTTAAATCGTTTCAGTCTAGCTATAGTTCTGTCCCGCGATAAGCTCTGTCGAATCGGCCATTAACAGACGCGGTCTCGCCGTGTGTTCCTCTCCGTTGCTGGGAAAATATCGGCCCCGGTAACGAGCAACGGTCCATTTCGTTGCAAGACGAAAGGTTCTCGCGAAATTGCTAGAGTCACCGGTATATTCCTTTCTCGACGAGTCTCTCGGCTCGATGGAAATTCGACCGGTCAATTTGGAATTGTATCTGGAAAATTTCGTTGGAAATCACGCGCGAGAAGCTTTTGAACGGCTGCACCGCTATTAACGCTCATTACACGTGCGAATGGCTCCGACCGCGAGGGAACTAACGTTTGGTATGGTGCTTCAGAATGATGGTGGAATGCTGCCATCATCTACCACGTATACAGGTGGCCTAGGTTCGGTAGTCGGAAGCCACGGGGGCCATCACGTAAGGAGATCACTGCCAGACATGGGCACAACGCCGTCCGAACCGCCGAAACTCTATCCTTACCACTTACTCGTCATAACTAACTACAGGCTGCCCGCCGACGTGGATCGTTGCAACCTCGAAGTGAGTAATCGAGACATTTTAACGATAGTTGCAGAATCGAGAACGCGTTACAATTTATTTAGAACACCGGGGATAACGTTTCAATCGCCTTCCAGGGGATTCTGTTTCCGTTTCGCGAAAAACTCGCAGAATCGATCCACCGGCGAAAACCGATCGTGGATGACGCGATCGATGAAGCAACTATCCTGTAAACGCAAGATCCTACGTGTTTTAACGACTAATCCCCGTGCGTTTCTTTCAGCGACACCTTTCCGACGCGGAATTCGAGGCAGTTCTACAATTTTCCCGTGCCGAGTTCTACAGACTACCGCAGTGGCGCCGTAACGAAATCAAAAGACGTGCCCGGCTATTTTAACCGGCAACAATCACGCTACGTGTTCTACTTATTACCTTCATCGTGTCACGACTGTGTTACCGTGCTATAGAGTGTACATTCCTTCGGCGTGGTAGGTGTATCATGAGAGAAAAGGGGAACACGTGTTCGAGGAACCAACGATCCATACCGGTTTTCGATCGCGAGCATCGATACCGAGGCATCGTCATCCTAGCGAATGCATAACGAGGCAGAGAGATTCTCCCTTGCGCGCTCGTACACTCACAGAGACACGTACACACACACCGTTCAAGTTCATGTATAAAACACGCATAAACACACGTTCGTCATTCACGCGATGACGCAGATACATACACGCCAGAGTACTAACCCGTTCGTCGTCAATTCTGTTCTCTCGGCAACGAATCCACAGGCAGCTCGAATCCGATCAAACTATTTCATCACCCTGTGACTTCGGTGCTTCTTTCGAGAGAATCTTAGCTGTTTATAAGAGAATGGCAGAGGGAAGTATATGTCCGTCGGTTGACAGAGCCTCGTGATCCGCCGAGGCGGAGAGGTCGAAAACGAAACAAAGAATGGGAAAACGTTGAGTCGTCCGAACGCTTGTAATTCCGATATCGTTAAGAAGAGAAGAGGATATTAATCGCGTGTATATCGGTCGCTATTATCGAGAGGGCCAGTTCCGAACGGAATGGTCCGAGAAAGGAGAGGAGAAAAAGAAAGTGGTCCTTTGTCGAAGCGCGTACACTTTCTTGACCGTGATTTTCACGGTTCGAAAAGCGAGAACGACAGATTGGGTAATAACGCTAGAGGGCTAGCTGAACGTCAGGGTGGCCAGGATCGATCGGCGTTTTATCATTTAACAGGGACATTTTGCCTTGCGACATGGATGTTACTCGCGAACGTCGACGTATAGAACAGCGCGGAGGGAAGATGTGCAAGATTCAAAGCGAATAAATATCAGAGAAATGGTAATACTCGTTGATACGCATAGGGTATTGTAAATAAGCAAACGAGAAATCTTAAAGAAAATGAAAGAAGCAGCGCAAGTACGCGGAAGTATATATATATAAAAATATATATATATATATACACACATACACAAACGTATATACCATTTTGAGAATTCGCTTGAATCACGAAACACACTTACTATTTGCAAAGGGTTATAATATAAACGCGCTACTGTCATAGGAGCTATCATTACTATTATTATGATTATGATTATTTTTATTATTATTATTACGATTATGATTAATTATTATTATTATTAATTTTTAATTATTATTATTATTATTATTATATTTTAGTATAAGCAACAAGAGAAATTTAAGATATAGGTAAATAGAAAGTCCAGCTTGCCGAATGACGTAATTATATTTAACTACCATTGTCGATTTAGCATGCTATTTCACTATTTTAACGCACGTATGCAAGCGACGCAACTGTTGATAAATCATAATATATAAAATATACATATAAATATATATAAGATTTCCCGTAACTCGATTTCTCTGACTTGTATCGGCGATACACGACGAAGCGTTCTGCGGTGCGGGCGATTAAAGATGTATAAGACGCGAATATGTATCGCGAAAAGGTATTCATATGTATTCGGATAAACGAAAATTATCGAAGAATGGAAGAAAAGGCGGGGGGAAAAAAAAAAGAAGAAGAAAATATATACAAAAGCCACATTTATCATAGCCAGTTGTTCTACGCCGTGCGTGTACGTCAGTTGGCAAGCTGAAGACGCGAGAGAAAGAGCGTGCGTACATAGAAGAAGTTAAATTTGGTCCGGCGAGATTCAAATTTTCCTATGGTTTCGTATGTATCAGAATCGGTCGGGATTTTACGTTCGAGAAACGTAAGAAAAAAAATGGGAAAACTTTTCACGCGGGGGTATGCGTACGTTGAACGAACCGAGAATCGCGTTTTACTCTATACACTTCGCCTCTTACCCTAAGTCATACGTGCCTATACGTAAATGTCAGCGGACATTTCCGAAGACGAGAAGCTGCTAGGCGTCGTCTCTCGCATGAGAGAGACCGCCTCCGTACACGTTGCATAGGTCGTGCAATTTCCTGGAGCTTACTCTCGCGGCTTGGTTGCGAGCATTTGGGAACGTGCTCCATGATCTTGCGCAACGCGATTCTGCGAGCTCGCGAAACGAAGAGAAAGAGGAAAAGTGATGGTTGACTGCGCGCGAAAGGACATTAGTTAAATGCGCGTACACGAGTGCCGAGGAAACCGGAAGGGTCGACGGCCGACGTCGTTTTTCGTTTCCTCGCGGTCCGCTTTTGTACACGCTATCGAAATCGATAAACTGCAATATCTATCTTTCGTTTGGAACGTTTTACAGGCAGTGATCGAAATTTAAACGCGATTAACTTAAAATTCTCTCAGTCGCTCGTCCTTCGGGTTACTTTCGTTTCGTCGATCATTCGATCTTCCGTATACGTTCTTTCTTTTCGTTACGTTTTAATTTCCTACGTTCCGTTTTGCATCTTCTCTTTCCTATCGCGCCTCCTTCTTCGGACTCGAGAGTCGAGGAGAGTGGAGGAAAGTCGAGGAAGGATTGTGCGTTTATCGTACGTTTTAATTTACGACAACCGATAGCAAAGTGATTCTATACCGTGGCCGCTGTCAGATCATGGTGCACCGTTGTCGTTTATACCGTGCAATGCGAACCAATGTACGTTTCTGTTGTATAGAGCACATTGCTTCCGCTAGTCCCTGAAGTTAAATAAACGCAAACCTACACAAAAGCTGACTCACGCGTCTCTTCGCATTCTTATCGTTGCGTTTACACACGCGATCGAACCTTTGCTCGTATCACTTGCGTTCTATTCCACGTTCTCATCGTTGTCAGTGTGATGCATTGCGAACATGATGTGTGGCTGTCCGTTATTGTACAACATTTTACTTTCTACGTTCTTTCTCGGGAACTTGACTTCTACATTTTATTCAAACGAACAGCATGGAAAAAATTATACATTACAATGTACCATATAAACGATTCGTCGTTCGCACTTTGGTTCCTAGTAAGTTCATCGCCTTGCATAATACACTTCTGTCGACCATGTTTCTTATTACTATCTCGTGAAATAAATAAACCATTTGTCCCAACGTTGCCTTTTGCAATCCGGCGTATTTTCATTGGCCACCACCACCACCGTTGCGCTCTTCCACCCGCCAACCTACGAAACGCTCAACTTTTCCCGAAGAATAACAAACCCCTCTAAAACGCTGGACAACGCTTCGTACTCGTCCAGAGCAAGCTCTGCCCTTTCTCCGGAGGAAAGCAACGTCGGAGTCGTGTGCACGTATCCTCCAGAGATCAACTTCGGATTGCCAGCCTTGCCCACGATGTTCACGGCCTGGCCGACCCGTACGGACACCGGTAAACTCTGATCAAAGCATACGATCCTCTGAGTTTCAAACATTCCGTGCCGCCTCTCAACCGTTTCCTTTTATCTTTCGCCATACGTGCCTGTAAATTCTCGTCCAACGTGACCAACCACCTGGGCTCCATCGCCAGTGCCAGACAGTACATCAGGTAATGAGACTTGGCGAGGATCAGATTCTGCGAGTCGAGGAACGCCACCAGGACCACCAGCAATCCGGCCAGAGCGGCTCTGTCCAACACCTTCGAGGCGTATCGCAACGGAGAGATGGACAACGTGCCCTGAGAAAGGATTTCGATGAATTCGAACGAGTCACTCGTCGTTTCCTCACCCGGGAGATTTTACTTTGCCAAGATGGACCAAGCCCTGAGCGATCCGAACGAGGAACAGGTGCATGGGGTTCTTGGCGTGGTAGCAGGCTAATTGCCTCAGCATTGTCGCTAGGCGAGCGTTGTTCGTCCCAGCACCGACCAGACCTAGCGCGAAGATCGCGTTGTTGGCCACGTCGAAGTCGTTGTCGTGGCTGTATTTGTTCAGGACGTCCAGGACCGAGAGGTCAGGGTTCGACAAGGACGAGAGGCCCAGAGCCAGGGGCATCGCGCGCCTCGCGGTTAAGGGACCGTACCTTCCGATCTGCGGAATAATCGTTCGTGCAAATATATCAACGACTTGAATCTCCGTTCGAGGACTCTTCCGTCACCTGACCAAAGATCCTCGAGTTCTCCTTCCCTTCTCCTAGCCCGACCACAGCGACTCCCAGCGTAGCGATCGCCTGGGACGATTCGATTTCCCTGAATCGCGTGATAGTTGCATAAAAGAAGCTGCGAAAACGCAGCGGAGAATAATAGCAATAGGTATGCGATTAAAAGTCACTTTGATTCTGCAGTTTTGTCCTCCGATTTCTCCTTGATCTTTTTCTCAGCGATCTCGACGCTCCGAGGACGTTGGTCGCAGCAGCTAGTGACGGGACTGCTAGCCGGCGTGGTCGGAAGGCTCTCGCCGTCCACCGGTTCCGAACAGATTCGCAACAGTTCCTGAACGATCAGCACGTCCCCTGTCCCGGCGTACGCGCACACCTGCCAACGACAACGCGTTTTCGACTGGTGTTCGAGACGAATTTCGTTGTCTCGCGAGAGCAAGGGTTCACCTGCAGCATGGTTTGCGCGGCGAGCTTGTAAGGCTCCGGCAAAACCTCGAGCGCGGCCGACGGGGTGTCTATCACGTCGCGGCAGCCCATGTAGATCATCCCCAGAGCCAGTGGCACGAATCTATACGAAAGCATTCGAAGAAGCGGTTTTTCCAACGGAAACGTTACGTTACTCGACGAAGCTTTCACCTGGAGTGTGTATCGGCTAGCTTTTCGGGCGAGAATTCCAAAAGTCTCTGAAGCAGAATCGAAGAAGCTTCGCCGTCCGCAGAGCCGACGTTTATCAAGCCTATCGCGATTGCTCCGAGAGCCACGACCTCCATGTTACCTGTAAAATAGCGAAACGAAGGGAGGACGATCGATCGTATTTCGTCTTTTCCCGACGGAAAAGTTTGTCGAATTCGACCGTACGTGATCACGTGAATCGTCTTGGCTTAAAAATCGTGTTTCATTTCCACAAAAAAAAGAAAAAAAAAAGCGAAATGACTTTCCGAACGATCTAATAGATCTTCAATCGCGAACGTACTTTCCGTGTCCGTCAAGACTGCCGTGAGAAGATCGGTGACGTCGGACCTCTGCGAGCCTGCGTAGGCCAGGCCCAGCCCCAGCACCGCGCCGATCCTCAACATCGAGTTTTCGGAGCACACGTAATCGCTGAGCAACGCCAATGCTGGGTCACACTCGTTGCGAACGCCGCAGTTGACCAGACCTATAGCGAGCAACGCGCCTGCTTTGATGTTGTAATCGTTGGTGTACAGATACCTGCGGAGCAAACACGTCTCACTTCGTGAACGCTTGTTCGCGACCGGCTAGGTTCCATTACTATAAGAGACGCGATTCACTTGTCGATCGGCACCAGACCACCGTCTACGTCCCACATGTGGATCAGGCCCAAGGAAGCAGTGGCCGACAACATTCCGTGGTCCTGGAATAATTTTATCCTTCATTAGCATCGTTTATCGTTTAACTTTCGCTATTACGGGTGACTATAGTCACGAGATACCAGCTACGGGTGTTATAGTCACCAGGTGTCAAAATTGGATTAAAAATTAAGCAAAATGCCATCGGTCCGGTTAGAGTTCTTCGCGAAAAATTGTAAACGCTATTGCAAAAGTTCGTTTTCTTTCAAAAAAGCTTAGCTCAAATGCTAAACGACGCGCTCGCGTAATGTTTCCATCTTTGCAATAGCGTTTCGTTGTACGAGAGAGACTCCATGGCGAGATTCCGTAGCGAAAGGGTTTACGATATCTGTCTGGAATAAGAATTCGAGAAGGAACCTTGTTTTTGTAAACCCAGCACTCCGAAGTGTTCTCCATCAGCTTGTCCTGTCCGAAACCCGCGTGAACGAACCCGGAAACGAAGGTAGCCGCTAGGTTGGCTCTGGCCGAGTCGTGATCCGTGCGTCTCAGGGTGTTGCTCTCCAACCAAGTTTTGTAAATATCGTCGGGGTGTTTCGGCTCCATGATGTCCAGTTCCCTCGCGAGCACGTGAAAGTGATTGTTCACGTGACAGTTACTCAGGATATCCTCGATGTCCTTCGCGTCGTCTCCTTGGTAAATCTTCTTCAACATGGTCTCCTGGTGGGAGCGAGGCGCGATTTAGAGTTCCTCGAGCGATTCGCGGGAATGCTACCTTTTGCCTCACGAGTATAAACGCGAGTTGCTTTCGCATGAGGGTGTCGGGACAGGTGGTGATGCACTCGTGCACGAGGTCAGAGTCGCCTAATTGCAGGGCTACCAGCATCGCCTTGCAGTACTCCTTGAATCGCAGGTAATAGTCGACCACGGTCTCCAGTATCTGCTTCCTCTCGGGGTCCCCGCTGGACACATCGAGAAAACAGGGAACAAGACGGGGTTCTTTAAATTTCGATTACCGCGTATCGGCAGATTCACCTGTAGGCCGAGCAGCTCTCGAGATACCGGCAGACTCGCTCGAAGTTCGTGTTGTCCAAGGAATCGTTGAGGAAGCTCAGCTGATCGATCTCCAAGCACAGGTCGCAGCCGGGTATCTCGGCGTTGTGCTTCATGTCGAACCGTATGATACCTTTCACCAAGGGAGTGAACTCTGCTCTGCCGTGAGGAAGAGGAGGAAGAGGAGGAATCGTTTTATTTCTTCACCTCGTAATGGTTTACCGGGCGTCTGAGATACCTTATACGATCCTCGTCTTTTACGGGAGCGTTGGTCCACTCGTCGACGATCTCAGCCTCGAGCTGCCTCACGTACTCGTGACCCCATTCGCCAGGGTTGGTCACCTGGCCCTCCATGCAATATCGCAGGCACTCCTTGGACCCTGGTGCCGCCCCGGCCATCGACAACACGCTCAACACTTCCGCGAACTGACGTCTCACGTCCTTCTTCTGGATCTTCGACTGAGCCTGCTTCATGTCGTTGTACAGGCTCTTCAGGTATTTGAGCGGTTTCGGCACGGAGGTCATCGAGGTGGTCGAGGTCTGCATCAGCAGCCGCAGCTGGCTCAGCGATATCAGCATCACGTTCTCGTCGTTTCCCTCGAATCGAATCGACATAGAATACGATAGAGCCGCGATTGCATGTTCGTGGCCTCGTCTAAACTCGAAAGCTTTTCACCGCACCGCGATTAATTAACCCTCGTTTACCAGCAGCACGTCGACCAACTGGAACAGCTCTTCCTGTAGACGCGTGTCCTCCTCGTCCTAGCAACATTTCGTTCGCGTGAAAAGCCAAAGCAACCTGAAGGCCTCGCTTACCATTTCCGACTCCTTCCGCTGACCGACTTTCGCCATGGTCGCCGGAGTTTGCTAATTTTTCCCGTCTCGTAATTTGCCCGGTGCTACCGCGAAATCCTGCGAATAGCGTCTGGAAACGCGTGTCGCAGTCAATGATTCTCGCGTTTTTCGCTCGTCAGATACGCCGGGGAATCGATATATCGCGAAACACTCGAATTTCCTCGAGTCTAACGCGACAGCCTCGCGTCGCTGCGAAAATTCCATTCGCGTTTGAGAGCGCGAGAGAGGAACAGGAGAGAGAGGGAGAGCATAGGCTTTCGCTCAAGTGCTTCGTGGTTAATACTTCAAAGTTATAATTTATTTAACGGTAACAAAAGTATTTATCGTAATTATACTACACATGTAACGCGTATCAATATGTATATCATATGTGTATATGCATGTATATACAGTCTCGCCGGATGAGGATCCGAGTGGGAAATATGTATAATATACGTATATGATATCGTCGATTAGAAGTTTCCAAAACTTGATTTCCTTTGTACCCTGGTTACATTTAAAAGTTATCACATTCTCTCATTGCTTCGTACACAACGTTCCGCGATCGTCATACTCTATTTTAAAAATCTACTCCGCTGACAATCGCGTGGAAAATCGTTATCGTCCGATCTGTCTAATTGTGCATCGCTTCAAAGGCCTCTCTCGAACAATGCGGCGTTTCTTCCGCTTTAATCAGTTCTTTTTTCTCTTTTTTCCCCCGCGAACACCGCGGTTCCCTGCTCGCGCGAGGTTCGCCTCGCTGGAAGGAGGAAGAAACGGGAAGAAACAGGAAGAAAACGATAATGAAGCGGTCCATGAGCACTTCTCTGATCCAAAATGGAAATTACGTACACCGGGTAAAACGCGAACGCGATTTGGCCACGATTCCTTTTCTCCTTCTTCTCTACTCATTTTATATTCCTTTTTTTTTTATTTTCTTACTTTTTTATAATATATTTATATGTTTTTCTAAAACTCATTCTACTCTTTTCACGCGCGTACACGAGTTTCGTCTTAAGCATAACTTAGGAAAAGTCTTATTGCTCTTTAAGAAAGAGGAACATCCCGGGAATGATTCAACAACGTTCATTAGAACGCGCGCGGAAGTGATCGTGACGCGCAGATCCTCGCGAGGAAAAATCGGCTCTTGCTAGCGTCGAGATGCTAGCCGCGGACGCGATCCCGACCTTGATGGAATCCGATCGAGGCGCCGGACTTTTCAACGCGATGAGTACGCATCGATCGTTGATCGCTACACGCACACGCACGCACAGGCATACAGGACGCGTATTTTTACCACTGCTTTTCTTCGGTGTTTTCTCACCCTGTTTTCCATTTTTCCTCGCGTTTGCTTCGCCTGCGAGTTCAGCACGGCTCGAAAGACAATCGCGTTTCGTTGGCGAGAAATTGGCGCGTCGATCTTTTCGTTGGAGAAATAACTCGATCAAAATCGATTTCTTTCTTTTTCCAGGGGCCACGGTTCGATTCGAATCGGGCGTTTGATACGCGCGATACATCTCACGCAGGTTTTAATTCGCTTAGGAACATCGGGGTCGCTTGTACCGGAATATTTGGACGCCGTTGATCACGGCTATTTGGCCCCTTATCGAGAAAAAGAAATTTAATCGAGTTATCTCGCGCAAAATTACCGCTGCTGCCTTTTGAACGCGTGCCAAACGATTATTCCTACTACGATATGTCAAGTTCGATTGTCTCCCCGTCCGTTGAAACACGCGAAATAATCGTGATCGTGTAACATTTGGCACATCCTCCTTATTATTATCGCCTAGATAAAAACGAAATACAACAGTCGGTAATTGCGAAGAGCGGAAAAAGAGAAAAGTACAGAGACAGAAAACCGAAGCCTTATTGACGCGTCATACACAGCGCGTTTATCGCCGATGCACGAAGAACGTGACATTTCTTCTCGCGAAATTCAGTCATATCACAAAAGGACACGCGAATCGATCCCGCTGCGTCTACTAAGCATTTCGGTCGATCGTGGAAACACCAGAGCTTCGAGAAGTTTGTCATAAAAATTACTCGGGAAGATGGACGCGAGTGACGAAAAGTTGGAACCGAGCTCTGTCTTTCTCCGATCGATCCTCCTGAATTGCGCCCCATCGCGACCAAAGTCTACCGATCGCAGAAATTCCGCGAGTCTCGTGTTCGAGGAACGATTCGAAAAATTCCGTCTGAGTCATTTCCCTTTTTTTTTCCTTCTTTTTCTCGTCCGCGTGACGCGCGCCACTCGTCTTGTAACTAGATAAGGATCGATGGTATTCGCGGAATTCCCGCGGGCGAATCGCTGGTTCGTTTTGCCTGGCGATTTCGCTTCGATGATTTCGTCGGAGGAGGATTCTCGATCGATCCTTCGGCGATCGACGGCGTCCGATCGATCGAGAACGGTGGTTGCTCGCTCCGCGCAGTGGAATTCGTCCTCGTATACACACACACACGCACACACACACACGCACGCACGCACAGGCACAGACGCGCGTCTAACACGGCGTTAAATTATTAAATATTATCATACTCGGGATACGAAGGATCGGCTTGAACCTTACGTACAAAGGAAACGACACGCGCGCTGAACGACTAAGGCTTGTCAGGAAATAAATACGTTAAGAAACTATTATTCCGCGAACGTGGCGAGGAACGGGGCAAACGATAAAATCAACGTATCGTTCGACGGTCGATAGGTTAATAGGAAGGAAGAGTCTGTTCGGAATCGGTCAGTCGCTGAGAAATTCGGAGGAATTCTCAGCGCCTCCCGAAGCTGTCGCGACACGTGCGAGCGTTACGGACGACTTTACTCGCGTGTGTTTTCACCCGTCAAACCGGAGGCCAGAATTGCGTAATAAATAGGAATTAGCGGAAACGTTCTAAGCTGTTGATCGACGCGAAAGGAGGTTGAATCGGCGGTAGAGCAGGGCGTCGGAAGTTGCTCGGAAAACACCGGAGATCGTCATCGGGGTTTGTAGCCTCGCGAGCGAACTGCTGGGATCCTAAGGATAGAAGAGGACGCGGTCGTCCGCTCGTCACGTGCCGCTCGCGGGGATCTTTGGCAGTATAAAGACGCGCTTACGTATACATAGAAATAAGAAGAGGAAGAACGCGGTCGGGGGCGAACTCGAGGGTGGAGATCGTCCCCGGCTGGCCCGGAACCGTAATACTGTTTTCACTGTTTGCTCTCGAACTCGGGGATCACGGACTTGACGCCGGCCAGCTCGTTCTGGATCTGTTGCAGGCTCTTTCCCTTCGTCTCCGGCAGCACCAGTAGCGTGAATACTACGCTGGCCACGCAGAACACCGCGAACAGCCAGTAGAGCGAGTACGTGCCCCATGCTTGCTGCAGCTTGGTGCAGTAGAAGGTGATGAAGAAGGAGCACAGCCAGCACACGCACACCGTGATACCGGACGCCTTGGATTTCACGTTCGACGCGAACATCTCGCCCATCACGGTCCAGGCCAACGGGCCCCAGCCCACGCAGTACGTCGCGATGAACACCACCAGCGACAGGATAGGCAGGAAAGCCACCGACGTCATGTCGTACTTGTGTTCTAGCAGGTACATGTGGAGTCCCAGTACCACCTGAAAATCCCAAACAAACCGACTGTAGTAACGATCGTCGAGCAACGAGCTTTCTCGCGGATGAAACCTCCGCTTCGCGTAAATACCGGTTCTTCACCTGTCGATCGTAATCCCCGTCTAAAAGGGCCTGCTTATAATCGCGTAACTCCACTGTCGACTAGTTTACATACGTAAGCGCTACGAAGAATATATTTCCCCTCGTGCCACCCTATATACCACCCTATTCCATTTGGGTGCACCGTAACCAATGCGATCGCACCACGCTCCTCCGCATCTCGCGCCAACCTCTTCACCGACCCCAACCCGTGTTCTCGTCAAACTTCTTTCTACGACGAGTAATCGTTAGAATCAACGGTGACGTCGGATTAAAGCGAAATTGCCATGTTTGCACGAGTCCGACTCGTAACGAGACAGGCGCGAGTCGCGAATTATTAGATTTATCTTTTCTCGCGTTCTACGAAAGTTTGCGAATTCTTGCGAGTTGAACGACGCGACAAGGGGTGGAGCATCGAGCGAGAGATTACGAGGAACGAGATTCCTCCGCTCGTCGGATCACTCTTTCGATCGACCATGCGATACTCGAGCAACACCTGTTCCGTCGATGCATCGAGATGCGAAAAGCGCACTTTGTCGCGTGGTAATCGAGGGGAGACGCAGAGAGGGCGTAATCGAGCCGCGGATCGATCGATGGATTACAAAATTATCCGTGACGGCAATTAACCGCGTTCCAGACATTCCTGCAGGTACGCGGCGCGTGTCGCGCCGATACTCCGTTTCCCTCTCCTCTCCTCTCCTCTCCTCTTTTCTCCCGGTTTCCGCTCGCCGTGCGTCACGCCGTTACGAAATTTAGATAACCGCGCGCGGCAACCATCGATCCTGCGTGAGCCTCCGCGTAACGAGGCATTGACATTGATTATGGTCGTCGGTGCAGCAATCCGCCTCGCGATTTCACGCCGCGACCATTATCCGTCCGCGAGCTGTTTACGGAGATTTTCTGCCAGTCAGAGATTGCCTCCAATCGCGAGGAATCACTCACGGCCTCCGAGCTTCCGGAGAGATCGGAAGGAAACGCTTGGTCCCTCCTCGAGGAAATTCGTTCCATCGACTACACCTCTTATCCGAGATTCCACGACGGCGATGATTCACTCGGAATACGGCGTGGAGATCTCGTCGAAACTTTTCGATAAACGCGCACGGAAAGCCACTTGACTACTCGGCAAAGAATTATTCTTACTCTTCCTTCGTGAATCTTTCAAAGCTCGGAAACATGGAAAATTCGATAACTACGAAAAATGAAAAGCTTTGGACTATTTCAAACGATATACGAAGAATCGAAGATTCCTGGACCTATTGGCGGAGAAAAATAATCTAATCCCGAGTCGCGTAAAAATGAAATAAAGACCCAATGGGGACACTGGATATAAAAGAAGCGAAAATAAGGAAGATAAGGCGTTAAAGCGGAAATGAAAACGGAGAAAGGGGTTGGGGAAGAAAAGACGGTGAGGATGAAAAGAGGCCCGAAGGTCGGAGCGAACGACCTCGAGTCCGACATGTGTCCGTGCTGCACCGGTGGAATGCAACGCGCATCAGGAGTACATGCACACACGATCGCGAGGTTACATAAATCGATTTGAATAGACGCGGCAAGGCCGCGATCGATTTGTTGCCGCTATTTTGTAATACCTGCGGAACGAGCGACGAGGACAGTGGATCAAGGCCACGGACGAGCGCGCGAAAGAGAGACTCCGGGATTGGTCCCGAAATCCACCGGGACGCCGTCCGGGTTTCAGCTCCGTCGACCTCGAGTCCCGTTCGTGCAATCGTAATACCGATTACGGCCGATGGAATGCGACGCTATGTAGATACGATCTGGCGCTTTATGCAATTCTCCGACGATGCTAATTAAGCGATAATGGAATTTCAGCAGAGCTGTCAATCCATCGTGGAAATAATCGAACGTGTTATTGAGATGTAAGATAAGACAGGTGGCACGCAGTCTCTCCGAGGAGGTTAGAAACACGAGGCTATTTTCGACGCTATGTAGCGCGACAATTAGCAATTTTTGAAACGTAATCTCGGCTTGAAATTTCAAAAATCTGTAATTTTGGAAATAGGTGCGTGTCCGACGAAGAGATCGGTAATACGAAACTTATTCTCGCAGATTCGACTAGCGCCATCTATCGCGGTAACCAGGTCACGTTCAAAATACAATCGGTGGCTTATGGTATCGTCGAATTGAAAAGAAAGTTGAGACTTAAAGAAAGTAAAACGAGACTCGCTTTCGCGATATCGATACAACTAGCGCCACCCGGCACGCTAAATAACGTTCCATAAACCGTAATCTCGCTTCTCTTCGAAATATTCCCTTCGTAAATGATTCACGTGGCTCTGAAACCTTCCCGAACGACCGATTACCGTTTCCAAAACGAAACGGCGGACGAAGCGCAGAATTATCACTCGCATCGGAGGAATCGATTTAACGACGGCGAGATCCCGCGCGTTTCGGAGGCCGAACTTAACCTTTGCATTATGCAGCGGCGCAGCGGGCTCTCCGCGACCGTAAATCAAGCAGGTACTTACGAAATACGTCGCCACGTAACCGGATTAGGTAACGAATCGAAAAACGCGGTTACTCAGCGGTCGGAAGGTATCGTGACTGGCTGAAACGGAGCTAACCGAAGAACCAAAAACCGTGAATCGAAATTGACGCTACACGTCGGTTCTTGGAACGACAATAGACAGCAGTTTCGAAGATTCGAAAGATCTCGTGGTAATTCGCTCTCGTTAGCCGATGCTCCGAAGCGTAAGAGGCGTTATTCGCAAATTGTCGTTACGACACCAGGATAGAATCCGGCAGAATCTTACTTCCGATCGCTTCGGTAACGCGCAATAACACGCGTGAATCCAGCGAGTCTCGTTGCTCGTAACAGCGAAACTGGATCGCGCGAATTCCCATTGCTGCTCGACAGTTTCCCGTCCACGAATAGAATTACGCGTATGCTGTTCCGCGAGGGAGAGAATGAACGGAACACGTGGTGGCCAAGTGGCAACAATGTCGAACACGCGGTCGACGGGATCTAGAAGTGCTTAGATTCGATACTAACAATCGAGACCGACGCGTCCTTTCCATCCTGGAAGCCGATGGAACGAGCGAAGAAGAGGTTTCAACGGAATATTGCCCTCGGATCGTTCGATCCGCAAACTTACCAGACGTAAACATCGATCAAACTCGATAAGACTGTTGACCAGAGTGACGCGAGTCGGCGTTTTCAGAGAGCCGCGTAGAACGAAGCGACGTAGGCGTCGCGATAAGGAAGGGATCGAGAGTTCGCGGATGACGATCTCGGCGATACGGAAACGCTATGAAAAGGAGATGATAATGCTGCACTTACCAGGGCTAAGGTTTCCCCGATGCCGGAGAAAATCAGCAGTGCCCTTCTGGGAAGCTTGTCGACGATCACCGGAGTGATGGCCGAGGAGCCGGTCTGAACGGCACCGACGATTATCGTGGCTACCGCGCTGTTCAGGCTAGAGTTGGCGCTCACGAAGATGTCGTCCATGTAGAAGAGGACCACGTTGATACCGCTGAACTGTTGGAACATGACCAGCAGGCAGGTGAACAGCAGAGCTTTGCGATTCGCTTGGGCGGTAAACAGGTCAGTGAACTTGGCTTCGGTCCTGAAGGCTTCGTCCACGGCGGCCTAGAGAAAATCAACGTACAAATACACGCGTTAGAACAGTTCATCCGACTGTCTCGTTGCTCCCTCGTCGCTCTGTGTAAATTTCTCTTCGTTTTAAACGGAGAAAGAAAAGTAGCCAGAACGAAGGATCGGCGTTTCGCGGTGGAGTTGAGGCGGAAAAGCTGAATGAAAACGACGAAGGAGAGACTGAAACGGATGGGAGGCGACGCGAGGAAGATGGGAGAAACGATGTACGCGGTGGCGCCGTTTGGATCTTGGATTGCGCGATCGCGAGGAGCGAAAAATCGAAGGCACGCGCGACTCGCGAGTCGCCAAGACACGTGACGCGTTGACCGTGCGATTCAGTAGCGCGCAGAGGCACGCTGGACGAACGCCGCTGCCATTGGCGGATCAAGGAACGACCTTACCCCCGACCTCGTTCAACGAACGTGACCCGAACGCCGATACGATATTGCGCCGCTGGCCGACGCTCGGTCGCCTTATCGCCGCGTCCCACCGCCGCCTCTTGTCTCGCCGATTTTTGGTAAAATTCCTGTGTTTATGGGAGGCTCGGCTTATCGAACGCTCGTCCTTATCTCCCCCCGACTCCCTCTCCTCACCCATTCCGTTTTAAGCTCGCCGTTTGTTGCTCGATACGCGACGCTCCTCGTAACACGCGATACTCGCCGACACGCGAAATCCACTTTCACGTTTCTCCCTTGCCTGCCCCTCGCGCGTGTTTACATCGATAATCGTTCCCTGTTATCGACGTCGCGCCATTGATCGTCGGCGGGACCGACGCCGAGAAACGATCTTGCGACCACGGCACGTGCTTCGCTAATCGCTACTCCTCTCTAACTCGCGCAGCTGAATTTTCCATTGTCCGAATTACCTGAATTTCGTCCGCCTCCTTCTCCACGCTGGCCGTGGATTTGCTTCGAAGCCTGGCCAGTGCGTTCACCGCTTCCACTCTCTTGTGCACCTTCAGCAAGTAGTACGGCGACTCGGGCATGGTGATGAAGCAAGCGACGAACGCGATCGGGCAAAGGGCGCAGACTATCCAGAACGCCAGGTAGGACACGTACGGCCCGATCGAGTACGAGTACAGCAGGCCGATGGTGACGAACAGTTGCAGAAACGACCCCAGTGCTCCTCTCACCGACGTCTGCGTCATCGTAAACAACGATTAAAGGAAGATCGATCGCGACGAAAGAAACTGGAGAGTGAAACGAATGGAATTACCTCTGCGATCTCGCCACAGTACATGGGCACGACTGTGAAAGCGAAGGACAGGGCTAAGCCGAGGAGTACTCGTGCAGCGTACAGCTGGTACACGCTACTGGCTGTGCCGGCCAGCACCCAACCGACCAGGAACGGCGCCGCCGCGGACAGCAGCGTCAACTTTCTACCCACCCTGTGAGACAAATCGGTAACACCTTTAGGTTCCGTCGAGAAGTCTTACGGAATCGGATTGATCGTCGGCGGTTAAGAAGGCGACGCACCTACGCGTGCAGACCCGTGCACGGATAGCGATAAACCAAGCGATACGACCAAGTAGGCGTGTAATTATGCAAAACGTTGCTTTCGTAGAAAGCATTTGTCGCGTGTGTGTTCGAGCCGCTTGCCAATTCTAGCTTCGAAAGAACGCGACATTGCGCGTCACGTGGAAACGACCGGGTAATCGACTGGAAGATGCATCATCATCGTCTGCATTCGAACCGAGAGTAAAAGTTTCGCGTGTTTACAACGCGTCGAATCGACGAAAGCCGGTACCAGTGGATCGGAGCTACCAGTTGGATCGGCTCCAGAACTGGCGGCCTCATCCACGCGAGAGAACCTTCCGATAGAAAAACGGAATGATACCTTTCTGCCAAGTAACCAGCCAAGAAACTGCCTATGATCGCTCCCACCGCGATCAAAGAGCCGATCCAAGACTTCTCGTTGTCATCGATAGGCCTGCCTAAAGGATTGTCCGCAACGGCTCTCAGCTTCGGGAATGTCGGACTCGTCCATCCCATCATAGATCCAGCCGACACGCTGCACAGGTTCGCTGAAATCACGAGACAGAATCGGTTAGGCATCGCGTAAAATCGTCGAGAATCGGGTTCGTTCGAGAGCCAACGTCGACGCGACTCTTTCGAGTAGAAATTTGCGCGATAATCGCGGCTCGCTCGCGTTTATCGAGAGGCCGTGCAACGAGAGCAACCGGTGCTCCGAGCGGATGTCTACGAGAGGGGAATAGAAACGCGAGAAAGCAGAAACGGCTGCCGTTGGTTGGTTCGTTGGTTCCGGTTCGGATCGGTGATATCTGTCAGTTGCGTAGGAATCCGCGAGGTCGTGGAATAATCGGCGCGACGATAACGCGGTCGAAAAATAGGCGGACAATGGTTCCCGCGACAGATAAACCATAATCGAAGAATTTTTCCATCTTCGGCCAGACTCGAATCGCTTATCGGTCTCGCCCAGACCATCCGCGGCTCTTCGTTTACGAGTTACGTAATTAACGCGAGTCGATAATCGTCGGCGAACCACGTCTGTCAGTCGTGTCCGTTCATCTTTCACGCGAATTTTCCACCGAGGCTCCGCGTAGCCTCGTTAGATTCGATCTTTTCGTTAATTAGTCGCTATCAGTCGTTAACGTCGAGCTTACTACCATTCGAACGACAATTTCTGAATTTTATATCGCTTTGGTCGCTTTCCTTCCTCCTTTTCTCTTCCT
This sequence comes from Euglossa dilemma, assembly GCA_002201625.1. Classification (NCBI taxonomy): domain Eukaryota; kingdom Metazoa; phylum Arthropoda; class Insecta; order Hymenoptera; family Apidae; genus Euglossa; species Euglossa dilemma. Next base: position 5,415,002 of record NIJG01000112.1, read on the forward strand.
TTTCCCACCCATCGGTCGCTTAAATCGCGGATGTTACTGGCGACTCGTCAGAGGCTCGTCTCCGATCTTTTCTCCTGCCGTTGCTCGGCGAACGAGCGAGAGAATACGCGGTGCGATCGCTGGCGAAATCGAAGCCTGTCTCATTATGCAACGAGTAATCACAGGTTGAACGAGGCGATAAGGAACAGCTGAATCGCGAACACGGTTGCAATTTGCGCTTCGCTCTCTGTCCTCGTCTTATAGATGATATCATCGAGGATAACACCGATCGGGAATGTTCGGTTACGTTAAGTAAGTGCGTTAAGTAAGGTGTCCGAAGAAACGAGGCAGGTGCACGTAAGATGCACTGGCTGCTTCCAACTTGTCGGCCTTACCTTTATGTAATTCGGATTTCTCATTTTTCCCCGACTTCTTCCGTCATTTAGTTCATCCTTTCTCTTTTCCCATCTTTTTCCCGCCACGGGAAATATCGGGCCAGCCGAGGTGACTGGTTTCGAAACGTTCGTTTTCGTAGTCGCTAAGAGCCCACTCTGACAACGTCGAGTTCGTTGTACAAACGTAATTGTATGTTTATTTTTATCGAATGGCAACATATACTTAGTTGCATATCGTACGTCGAAGGTTCTAGCATTAGGTGACCTATCCAATCTTATTTTAGTTCCACCTTGTATTGTAATAGAGTCCGTCGATGTGTACTTGAAAATAACGGGGAGTTCGTAGAAAGTGGAAAAAAAATTCGTGGATGATTCCAACGGTGACGACGGAACGCGACGGAGCCTGTCGAAAACAAGCCGATTTTCCTCGTTCTCGGACATTCCATTCGACTCGTTAATCTCGCATAATCAGAATTTCACGCGTTTACGAGGGGAAAAGGTCACTCGACGGTGCAGCGTATGCAAATTTCACGCACGCACGCGGGTAAACACAACGGTAAACGCGAAGCTTAAAAATGGAGCGACAGAATGGCAGCGCGGATACGAAAATTTGCATATCACGTTACGTTTGCGTATAAATAAAAAATAAAACGCATCTGTCCTAGAGGCAGTAATCATCTGCGATAATTTCAACGACATCGCGCGGTACTCTCGTTGATTCAACCGAATCCCAGTTTTCGAATTTTTTCAAATTTCACAGTTCTTTTATTCTACCTTCTGCTTCGCGGAGAAGCCCTGTAAAACGCAAGGCTCGCTATCATTTCGTCGCCACCCTCCGTCTTTCCCTCCTCCTCCGGCGTAGATTGCCAATTTTAGACGGAAAGTCCAAGGATCGCGGTGCATCCGGTGATAGGACCGAGAAGGATCTCGACTCGACGACCGGCTTGGAACCATCCGGAACGAGATCACCAACGATCGTCGAACCGAAGAAATCGATAGGATAACGCAACGTTGACGCGTCTCGACGAACGCAATCGACGGATGAATCGTTCGTTATCGGTGAAAAAGTCAGAGGCTACTGTGAAATCTCGATTACATGGGAGTGGCCGATTACGTCGGAAAGAATAGCCGAGTCCGGGATCCAAGGTAGCAAGAGTGTTATTGGAACGCAGGTAGTCTAGATAGTCACGCTATCGTAAATGGAATGGACATTCAATGTCAGGATGTAGCTCGGAGATATATAAGCTGGAAGACTAAAGGAAACCCGGCGAGTTATAGCCGAATATCGCCGAGTTGAATCGGCTCAAGTTCGCAATCGTGTTTCCCTTTGAAAACGAGGCTAGAGTTTGAGAGCAGAGAATGCGATCTGCATTCGCAGTTGCTCGCGAAGATACCGGAATACCCCAATTTCTCGCTAATTTCATATTTTTTATTTTAATTTCGATATTTCTCCGGGATAGAAGAACGCGTTGCATCGAAGAAAATATCGAGAACGTTCCAGGAAGAAATAATCCTGGAAAACGAGGAAGGATTTCAGAGTGCAAACGCGTTAGTAATCCGTGCTTCTATGCCATAACTTACAGGCCGGAAGCACGTTAATTGGCTTTTGAATATCGGCGCTTACAGATTTAATTAGAAGCGAGAGATCGCGGTTAGATTCAACGTCGGTAAACAAAAGAAAAATCGTCAAGATTACTTTTCATCCAGAAATCTCCGTGTCATTTTGGGATAATAACTTAAGACCGGTCATTAACGCGTAAGAAGTAAAGCCGATAAGTACCGTGTTAACTTGCTCTTGTACGCTATTTATCGGCATCGTAAAATTATTCGGAAATGCGAAATACTTGCGTTAATTACTTCCTTTAATTTTTATAGCCTCGCATGCTGGTCCGATTTACATAAACTCCGTGTCATTTTGGGATAATAACTTAAGACCGGTCATTAACGCGTAAGAAGTAAAGCCGATAAGTACCGTGTTAACTTGCTCTTGTACGCTCTTTATTGGCATCGTAAAATTATTCGGAAATGCGAAATACTTGCGTTAATTACTTCCTTTAATTTTTATAGCCTCGCATGCTGGTCCGATTTACATAAACTTTCTTATTTTTTATTTTCACGCGACTTTTCTGTACTTTCTCCTCTATGTAACAGATTGCAGTATCATTTTCGAAATTTCGTGTGCGATTTTCGTATTTGTCCGTTTAAACTTTGGGACCCGAGTAAGTACTCGAGCGAATTCTCGAGGAAAATGGCAGATTACGCGGCAGATTTCCGTTCTCCACAATCTGGCCAACCGTCTATTAGAGCTGTTTCGTTCGATGGAACCCTCGAGTCATGCTCGAAGCTGGAAGGCAGGGGTCCGTGCACGGCTGTCAAACGCAACGTTAAACGTTACGTTGCATCCGAGAGCAATGCAACGAGTTTACGTAATGATCGCGGAATCGGTCTTATATCATCCGATCGCGTGCGGCTCCGCAACGGGAAATAAAAATGATCGCGCGCGTTACGGCGACGAATCGGCGGTCATCACTCGGTCATTTTTCAGCGACTAATGGTAAATATCAACATTGAGAATCGTCGAATCGAGTGGTGAAATCATTTTCACCGATCGGAGGATCGCGAAGATTAAAAATCCAGCTGTTCCTGTTCCTACCCGAAGTTCCATCGACGAACGTATTTACTATTGCTTTGCTAAAAAAATCCGTAGCTTCTCCGACTATTAATTAACTGCGACTCCTATTGCGAGTATTTATTCGTAGTATAACGTAAGGAGAATCGATTCGTTGGTACGAAAAAGAGGAGATATAGAATAGGAGAGGAGGACCCGACAAAGGACTCGAGTCCTTTGATCGAAAACGATTCCTCTGTGGCTCGCGGCGTAATTGGATCGGTTCGATTCTTCCGTCTTAATCCTGCGAAATAACAAAAGGTTTCGCCGATTAATTACCATAATTCGATGGACGGGTGTTCCGCCAGAGGCAGCGTTTGAAGGAAGCGGTGACAAGGGGTTGTCGTATCGACGAGTCGATTAATTCCCGTCGTTGCAAGGACAACGAACGGATATCGATCGTACCACGGATAAAAGATCCTTAAACATCGTTAAGACTTCGTCGAATTCGAGACGAATTGGGAAGGAAGACCGGTCGATTCGCACAGGTATCTGGTAACCGTGACTAATTGCAGGTCAATTATTACTCGCGGGGCCATTCTCTATCGCTATCAACTATGTAGTCTCGCGGTCGGCGAGAAATTCCATCGATTTCGCTAAACGCCGATACCTTATCGCGAGCCTTTATCGAACGGCTCGATCGTTAAAAGTGTCGGGGAAGAATGAAAAAATGGAAGCTACCGCTGGCGGAGAAGAATGGTAGCGAAGAAAGAATAATCCTCGCTATCGACTCGTTTTCTCTTAATCGCCTATCCTGAATTTTTCATCCGATAAACTCGCGGGAAAGGATGACTACCGCGGACAGAGAACGATGACAACAATTGACTCGGTATCGTAAATCTCTCGTGCATTGCTACGCAATAAATCTACGATCCGGCAAACACGGATAGTTTATCGATCCAGATACCTATTTCTAGACGCAAACGTGCCTCCGTAAACACCGCGTCTATGCGATACTCCAGATTATAGTAAATCATCGCGTACTCGAAGATTTTTATCGTTTTTTCCCTGCTCGCGGTCTCCGTAGCGGCGATACCACGCGCGTGAATCATCCCTGCGCAAGCTTCTGGTATCGCGACGCGCATTCCAGACCCAGAGAGTGGGTGGCTCTCGGATTTTTCCTCGTCAACCCTCGATTTCAGATCGGAAAAACCTGGTATCAGGGATTAGAAAGAAACGGTGGAAGACCGACGTGCGGATTTTTATCGTTCGTTGATCACTCGAGGGACACAACGGTATCCATTATCGATGGCAACCGTCGGAACAATGGCTATTTGTCGGCGATCTATCGGTCGCGAGGCACTCGAAGGGTACTAGGAATTGCGTCGCCGTTAATTGCGGAGATTAGGCGATTGTTATCGTTGGCGGGATGCCGAGGCGATGGAAACGGGCGCACGCCAAAGGAGGGAAACCGCGGCGGACATGTCTGAGGGCGATCGGCATCGTCCACGTCTTCCAAGCCACGTTTTCGAGCATAGGAAATTTCCGCGACGATAAGAATTTTCATGAACTTGAGAACGCTTGCGTCACCGAGTCGTGCGACGTGCTTCCACCGAGTATTCCGAAGAAACTGCTTCCTTTCGTCGGTAAAGAGTGCCGGTAGCACCACCTTCCCACCGATCCTCGCGTGTTCCCACTGCTGCCCGATAATCGGTAAGAACTTCTTCGGGGAAAATGCGGACATTCCGATCTCGAGCTTTTCTTATCGTCCACTTGCCGATTCGTGGATCTTTTTACCCTTTCTGCGATAGGTTCTACGCATCGAGATAGAGCGTGTTTACGAATCATCTATCGCGGTGAATTGCGCAAACGACGCATCACTTAAATCCTATCTACGCGTTCCTACGATTTTTTCCTCTCCGTATTATACTTCGCTCCAGATTTCTCCGCGTTTGAAAAATAAATCTTTATTTCTTTCTTCATTTCGATGTGTTTTTAACGTAGCTGGTGTTCTTTATTCGTGGTCCGAGTTGCGTCGTTGAAACGAACGGAGACAAAGTCACCCCTCGAGTACGGAGGATTAAGTTTCTCATTGCGATGGGCCCGCAGTCGGCTTCGTGCCCGACCAACCATTCCCAACGCGAATAACCCGACGCGTTCGTGGTCGAGGCGTCTCTCGAGACCGGTAATGAACCATTGAGCCAATGAGACGAGCGAATAGCATCAATCGGCACCGTCACCTCCGTTTCACTACAGCAAACCAAATGCGAATCCCTTCGGCGCAACGACCGCACCTTCTATTCCGCTTCTTTCCCCTTTATCTCGTTTTCTTTTTTTCACGTTTCCCAACGCTGTTAACCCCGCGTATTACATTCCATTTCCCTCGTGGAGAAAAGGCGAAACTATATGGGTGATGGAGCGGAGGATAATAACAACGGGCGTAGAAAGCGGCGAAACGCGGCGAGGAAAGAACAGGAAGCTGCTGACAGCTGGTAGAAAAGTAGCCGATCCTCGCATTGGAAAGCTGTGGATTACGAGCGTTGCTTCCGATTAAAAATGCATTCGCGATAATGGGCGGGTAGAAAATGAGAAAGTGCCGTGGCAACGGTCGATACCGACCGGTAACGTTAGTCGCGACGAAACGGAACACCGGGAACTTTTATTTGCGAGGAAACGCGATAGGCGAATAAACTAGAGGCGCGAGTGGCTGCGTTATGAAATTTCCTCCGGTAATTCGAATGAATTCCGATGGATTGGCGGATGGATTGGCGACGGAGAAAGCATCCGCGAGGCGATGCACCTCGATCGGATGTCGCTGGAAAGCGTCGGTGGTGATGATCGGTGGGCGGCTCCGTGCAGGCTCGTCATTTTTATCGAGCCGGATTAAAACGCGATGCACGAGGTCATCGGGAATTTATAGCCGCCGCTGGTACCATCTCGATCGCAATATTCCTCGCGCGTTATCTCCCGTTTTTATTTCGCTTTTCCCGCCGCTTTTCCTTCCACTCGCGCCTCTCCGGTAACGATAGCAACGAAGAAACGCGAATATTTTTACCCACGGAGGCTCGATCGGATGAAAATGGACGCTAGATAACCAGCGTTAAATAAAAAACCGCTAATTATCTAATCTTCCGCCACTGACATTTCCCCTTTCGGCGATCTCATCTTATCTCCTACACGGTCGAGCAGATAACGGTTCGCCAAATCGGTAACAGCCGTGACGAACCAAGTCGCCATTTTATCGGCGAAGATTCATTCTATGAGGAAAAGCGATTCTTTCCATTCTTGGCGAAGATGGCCGATCGATAAGGTACATTTCCGATCCTCGCGGCAGATCGGAGAAAAACTACCGCATAATGGCCATTATACTTATCGCGTTGTTAATCCCTGATAATAACCAGAGAATCACCGCAAACAGAAGCATGGTTATCGTGGAAATTTTTCTCCCGATCGGAATGAGGCAATCCGCGGCATATCTCCGGTTTTTTCATCCACGCGACCAGAAAGACGTTGCTCCGCGGGCTATTTTCGCTGAAATTTCGCAAAAATTTCGCAAAAATTTCGCTGAAATTTCGCGAGAGTTCAGGGGTCGCCGATTTGTCCGAAAGCGTGTGATATTTTTGCATCGCCTCGTGGTATTTTAAGCCCGTGGCGTATCTTAATTGCCGCAAACCGCGAGACAACGCGAATCGAATGCAAACATCGCGAGGACTCGTTACGAAATTCCTTCCGTCCCGATTTCGACATCGATCGCCAAGCGAAGCCGGTCGATCCGTGCCGCTGTGTTCGAGGAAAAGATTTCGACTCTAGAGGATTCCCCGGAAAACGTCGCCGGCGGCGCGGAAAACGGCTTGTTCGAGCGAGTCACACGTCTTCGCTCGTGGTACTTGGAGAATAGCTCGGCATAAAAGTTTGAAACCCCGACATTGGCCGAGTCCTCGAGACACGATAAGCTGTTACTTATTCCGACTATGTTCCCACTGTGGTCGAGTAAAGACAGTCATTGAATGGATAATTGGCATTGAAAGAGCGAGTCCTCGGTGGTTAGAGAGAAATAATAGCGATGGTACGCGGCCGGCGCGTGCGAACGAAATATTCGAAGGTGAATGAAAACGACCGGCTCTTGTCGCATCTATCGAAAACATTCAGATAATAAGATACTAAACTGGCTCGATCGTTTCGAGATTCGGAGGTAATCAGAGTTAAAAGCGTCGGAACTTCATTTGGTACTTAAGATTTCGCGATAAGCCTCCAATTTCCAAGCGTTTTCGACCGCGTGTCGCCGTGGACTTTGTAACTCCATCGTCTAACTCTAACAAACGCTTTCGAAGAATAAACGTTCTTCGGAGATCTGCGAATTTTTTCGCGACGAATTTCGCGATATCACACACGAAATGGACACGAACGAGCGACTCGAATCGAGGCTAATCTGGAGAACTTGCGGAGACAAGTGGAAAGTTTGTCGAATAGATCTCGAAGAGGGATCGAAACTTTCATGCATCGCGGAGCTCCCGACTTTCCTCGCAAACAGGTGGATCCGATTGGAAGCCTCGTTTTCGTATAGTTTCCCAACGATAAACGAAGCTTTCTGGTCCCCGTTGTAAATTATCGTTACGCGGAATTCTTCGACGATAATCGTGTCACACTTTCCAAGCGCCGGCAGGCGAAGTAAATTCTCGTTTTAATAATTAGAACCGTACTTATTTCGATTAACGATTACGCAAGTAAGCGCTTCTTTCTAACCGCGAGGATTATCTGTGGCACCTGCAATTACGTCGTTATCGAGCCAATCGACGGCATCATCGATTCCGACGAATCACCGTGGCAGCTAATCATGCCTCTAACATCGATCGCACAGAATCGACCGGTAGTTAGACAAAGCGAAAGAAGCCGATTTTTCCGCGACACGTTACCGGTTAATCTGCGATAATGCGAGCATTATCTCGAAACTCGGTTACGCGATGCGTAAAATCCGAGGTACGCGGACAAGATCGGAGAAAAATCGCGTGTCGCAACAGAGCTCGATCGACGTAACGAACAACCGATCCCTTAGAATTCCCGAATCTCGCGAGACTCGTCAGCGAAATGCAAATCGTTGCAGAAGGCAATTACTTTAACGGCCACTTCGTCTCAGCGCCGATGGCGAAATTTAACGAGTTCGTCCAGACGAAGGACGCGCGGCTCGAGATACACGCGATGAGATATCAGCGAGAAATCCTTGATTTTTAACTTTTCCGATTTTCAAATCCGCGAAACGACCTCGTCGCGGTGCGTGGAACGGACGCAGGTGGAGAGGGACAGGAAACGTTGTCGCAACGTCGACTTAGCGGAGAGTAAGTACTTGAAACGTCGTTCGAATTACGTGGATGGAATAACCGGTACCGGTCTCGAGGGCAAACATATTCGCTGGAACATATTCCGCCTTCGATCTTTCGTTCACGAGTATGTAATATAGGAACATCCGTCCTCCTCGACGCCGTGATCCATCAGCGAGAACTTTTACATCCGAGCGAATCCGTATAGGTCGAGTGCCAAACTCACCCTCCTCCATTATTCCCCGCGCGTAAAAAAAACGCTCGTTTGTCACGTTTAAATCCACTTTTACGCGAGAAGTTTCCGCTGGAATTTCAAGGGGTAACCCGAGGATTTCTTCGGGAATTTATCGACTTTCTTTGTATAGAAATATTCGCGATATTCGCAAGAAATATTGGTCGCGAGTTTGGCGATCGGAACCGAGGCGTTTGTCGATTGCAGATCGGTGGACCGAGGATAAAACTGATGGAGGACACGGAGTTACGTGCGAGCCATAATCGCAAGGAGAGATTAGCGTAGTTTAACGTGGCGAATATTAAATAACGAGCATCCGGTATCTGCCAAATTGAATCTGGCCCTGTATAGATCATCGAATCACCTATTACATCCTTATTAGTCGGAGCAACAAGGCAATTTAGTCGTTCGGTACGTGGAACTCTAAACAATTTCTATGACACTAAATTACCATGCCAAACCCTTCCCTCCTTTCGCGACCCCGAGGAATCTTTTACAACACGTTTCTTCGCCGAATTTTTCTCCGTTTTACGTCCCAAAGAAATCCAATTCGATTCAAACGGCTCGCCTCACAATTGCTTTTCAGAGTTAAACGGAACTCGCGGTAATTCCAGGAGCACTGGGTCAATAGTTGGGAAAAGCGTGAAAACTGTTGATTCGAGAAATAAGTTGGAGAAAGGGAATTTTAAGCGGTCTGTTCTCTTCCGGAGTTTATTCGACGTTTCTAGCATCGAGTGGACGAGGACAGAGTCGAAAGAATTTCCCGAAAGAAATTGAAACGGTGAATTTTATCGAGACGTTTCTTTTGGAAGTAAGTCTCCCTTTCGCGCAAAAAGATGCACGGATGTTTAAAAGGGTAAAAGGAATTCCCGAGTTCTATACTCTTATTACCGAGGAGAGAAAGTTTAACGACGTAACTTTGATCTTAAACCTCTTAAAATTTATCCCGTTAGCTCTATTCCGTCCCATCGTGAAACGCGTTAACGCGATTTCTTTCGCGATAGAATTCGTAAAGAAAATCGACTCGGCGTGGTTAGAAATTCCTTACAGCCCCGTCTCTTTGTCGCACGAATCAAATTTCGCGAAGAAAATTCGTTTCGGTCGTTTGTATACGGAGCAACTCGATGCAGCTTGCCAGCTTTTCAGATAACCCACGGAAACTCGTTCCTTCTTTGATCATGGCGAATATTCAAGAAACGGGTGGATTCGAGACGCCAAAGGCACCTCACGGTGATGTTTCGCGAATCGACGCTGCGAATTCGATTGGTTCCGTTTGCGAATTCATCGTGGTCTTCCCTCTCCAACCCCGTTTCGTTTTCTTCGTTCCCTCGGTTCAGTCTCGCCACGCATTTCGATCGCAACGAAACCTGTCACCGGTGAGCCGCGTTAAAGATAAACCGCGTTATTTTCGGTGATGGCGCGCCGATTTTCTCTCTTCGCGCTGCTAAGCGGCTATTCAAGGTTCACCTTTCTTTATCTTTATTTTCCCCGTTCGCAATCGTCGCCGAATAACTCCGTGGGCTCGCGTGGGCAAAAAGGAGCAAGTTCTAAGCAAGTTCGAGACTATATTTAGAAGGACGGTGACTGCGGGACTTCTCGGCAAAGGGAAAAATGGCAGCGAGGTGAGGAAAGGAAGAAGATTAATCCTCCGTTCACGGTGGTTACTGCGGGTTAGATTACGGGAAGCTAATAATTAGTCCTCGCCGATGCACCGACGTTGCTTCGTTCCCGAGCGGCTGTTGGACTCTGAACCGTGTGCACGAGACCGTTGTTTGGAACCGGAGTGTGGGTGGATGGCATTGTTCGACGTGATACGCGAGTAAGAAAGAAAGTGTAGGAAGCGAGCGAAGGAAAGGCAGGCTATTTCCAACTGCCGTTTCGCATTGGCAAACGCGAAAAGGATACTTGGTCGTGGTGAAATATTCCATCTAGTCATCGAAAACGATTCGTTCGGTTAAATTAGTCCTGTCGTGGAACAGGGTGAATTTACAGGAACGCGAGAAATTCGTCGTGCGAATGTCCTGGTCGGTTCGATACGCGAAATACACAGGTGTCACCGTTCTGTCACGCGCAACGTTGAAACGCGGCGTTACGTTCGACGATCGTTGTAACCGTTCTCGATTTCGATGGATCCTCGATCGAACCACGGTCCATCGGCGACGCTCCTTGTTAAAGGTAGTAGCGAATCCATATTTACGCGAGAGAAACCACGAACGCGATTTCCAGAGAACCTCTGTCCTCCTACACGCGCGATTACGCACCCGACGCGGAGACAAAGCGCGGAGAAAGATAGGAACGGATGGCGGCTAATTCGCGGGCTAATTCGCAGACTAATTCGAGGGTAGACTCGGAATCGAAGCTCGTGACACGAGGTTCCCAGGAATAGCCCCGCGAGATGGACGAGTCCGGCCGTGTCAGTATACCTTCGATAAACGTTGCGGATTATTAATAAACGCGATGCTGTACCCGCCGGTACGTAGACATCTCGTAAATTTTCGTTCGCGAGAGATCCACGACGGACGGTGTCGAGTGTCGACCGTTGTAGAGTTACAGCCTTATCGCTCTCCATTCGATTGCAAATTGTTATTGTGTAATTCTCGTTAATAATGCGCGCCGGATTAATTGGTCAATGGCATCGAACCAAGTCTGCGATGATCGACGCCCAAGATTGATGATTCATACGGTTCTGTTTATTCGTAATTTGTATTATATACGACCGTTAAAGCCGAGTAGCATTCTACGGTGTGACTTCACACGGAATACGCGTGACGCGATCTTTCGCTTTTACTAGGCAAAATAGAAAAAGATCGGTATCAACGAGGTATTAAGCGATTTCTAACCCTTTGCACTCGAGAGTCGGCTCTCGACTCTCAGTCGCTATTCGTTTTAATGCCGCAACTTAAACACGAACGAGCGGCAATTACTATATTAAAAACTAAAGAAAATAATTCCGCTAGTTTCAAACGCAAACGCGTAATTTTCTTCGCATTTTCCTATGCAAATTTTTGCACTTTCTTCGCATATTTTGACGTAAAAGGCACGAAGCAGTTTACAGAAACATAAGGAAAGCTTCCTCGTAGCGAAAAAGTCCTCGAACTGAAAGGGTTAATATCCGAATTAGCTCATTGCACATTCTCGCGAGCCATCGATATCCACCCGCGATATTGGCGAGTGGAAGCGTCCTAATCCATCGTAAGTCATGCTAACACCTATTACTTATGATCCACTTAACTCGGCGTTATCTTAATTACCTCTAAATAGCTGTAAACCCCTCGAAAGGACACGCGATGCGAAATAGAGCCACGTGTATCTGGTTTGTAACCTCGCGTACCTTCCGATCGAACCGCCCGATGCCCGGTTCGAGTTCCCGCGTTTGCAAGCCGGAATTGATTTCAGAACGCTCGCGAGGAGAAAAACTTCGCGCGATCCGCTTGTTTACATCGCTTTCGTGTTTATCGTGCCTGCGCACGTCGGCGATTTTTGTTTGTCCGCCAACATGTACACGATTCGGTATATTTGATGCGTTGTTATCATCGAACGTCAGCAATTATGTCAGAAAGTTGCTCGTTTAATTACGATAGCTGCAATTTGTCCATCGACGAACGTCGCTTTACTTTACGACTCGTGGAGATCGGGGGATCGTTTTGTTTGCGCACAGACGACCGTGTGCACGGGTTTTTCGATAAAATTTCGCCGATTGTTAAAATACTTCGGAGCTCATTATCTCGTGTGACGGGGGATCGTGACGGCACGCATGGTTATCGCGCGGTAATAAATTAATTGCGGTAGAATTCGTTTGAACGCGTGTTTCAACGAAGGAAGAGGTAATAAGAGGCCGCGCGTTATTATCCAGTATCGTTATCCCAATTTCCTAAATTAATATCTTCTTTCGTCCTACGCTTGTCTACGCGACCTCGCGTGGAAATCACGGTAATTCTATTCGAAAAGCCGTTCTTGCCTTATCACGGAGAAACTCGATTGACGTTATGTCATTACGATGTTAATCTAGCGGACAATCTCGCGTTGATAATAACGATTCTTGTTTTTCCGTTCGACGAAACACGACCAGCCATTAACCTTGGAAGATCCGCGGGTCGATAGAGAATCGGTTGGAAAATCTGGTGGAAATCGATCGCACCGATTTCCCGTTATTCCCTTCGCGCATCGCGTAGAAAGTATTATGTAATTGATTTTCTACAGCTCACCGTTGCACGCAGCAAAGTAGTATTATTTATCTAATCCGTATCGCAGAAGCGAGCATCGTCGCGATATCATCGATGTTCGCGGGATTAATTAATCGCGATAGTTCGGTAAATTTCCTCTTGCAATTTCGCGCTTGCTAGATAAATACACGCTTGCACTTCGCGCGAATATTTTCTCATCGCGAAATCTAGCACGGTAGTCATCCCCTATAAAACCTATAATCGCATAGGACGATATCTCTGCGGTTTATGAAATAAATCCGCCTTAATCCCGTGCGAAGTATTCGCATCGGCAAATCCCGAAGCGAATCCCGACCGGTTAATAACTCATCGAACTCGAAATTTCAATTTCCAACCTGCCAGCAACTTGCCCAAACTTCCCGATCTAACGCACCCCCTCTGTGTTACACGCTGCTCTGCCTCGATCCCGCCAACGCGATTACCTACACCTGTATCGCTAAAAAATTTCCCAACTCTGCCATTCAACTATACATCGACACCCCGACTATTAATTACCTAGCAAATTGAAAAAAAATAAAATAAACGTTCGGAGATGCGGATTCCAGGGACGAATTTTCACGACCGATTCAACGACCCCAGCCCGCTGCAACGTCGCGTGGCTGCGCGCGAAAATGCGAACCAGTGCCAAAAGAAGGTACCCGGTCCCGTTCTCACGAAAATCGAGTGCCGAGGCTCTCTCAGAGGGTGAACCCCCTTGTAAACCCCGTGGGCCGGTTAGCGAAAGGGGTTGTAACTTACCCGCAGCCGCGGCGATGTACTGAAGTCTCGTCGAGCCCTTCTCCGTCATTTCTGCAACACGACACTTCTCGTGGACACCGTTGATACGATATTCAGGTGAACCGGCACCAATCTCTCTGGGATATTTTCCAAGGGCGGTTGAATCGAACACCGCTGAAGTGGAACTCGCTGGTACAGGGCTATAGGCATACTCTTTATAGCGCCCCTCTATTTCCTCGTGGTCGCGGGTGGGGGCCATTTCTCACTGCGTCTCTCTCGCTCCCGCTCTCCGTCTCTCTCGCGCCTCGCGGCTCGCTCGCTCGCTCGCTCGCTCGCGCTTACGCTTCGTTCGATAAACGGCTGACCTCCTCCTCTCCCTTCCTTCGCGCTTCCTCCTTCCTGCCAACGGGAGCTTCGTCGATTCCACTCTTCCACGCTTCGCCACTCCACTCTCTCTCTCTCTCTCTCTCTCTCCAGCCACGGGGCACGGCTTCGCTTTCGACCGTTCGCCGCTTGATCGCCGCTCGATCGCCGCAATCGCGATCGCGTACCAACCGCTTCCTTTCCTACCTTTCGACACGCGGCAGCAGAGATTCGCGGTGAATCGAATTAAGGGGTTGCATGTCGCAGGGTCAAGGCCACCAGGCCTGCAGTGGCCTCTCCCGACCAGAAAAACTCACTCCTACGTATCCGGTATACCGCGTGAAGAATTTGAAAAGTAGAAAGCTTCCGGAAAAATGTAAATTTCCACGTCTGTAATTTTCCACGTGGAATACGTCTAAATGGCTAACGACGATTAGCCGATGTCGATCGATTTGCCTCCATAGATCGTCAAGGTTTAACACTGGAGGAAATTTCGCCACCTTCCGCGAATTCTCTCTCTTCGATCTACGGGAGTAATCGAAAGGAATATTACCGCGAGTGGGAAAGGAGAGTGAAAGGTGTAAGGTAGGGGCCTCTGACGTCTTTCCCGAATTCGTTTTAACTCGATCTAATTCCTCGACGGGGAAATCGGTTGCGTAATAAACAGGACAATCGCCTCGGTGAAAAGGAGGACAGAATTTTCCAGTCGCTTATTGCGTCTTTGATTTCCAAAGCGATTCGCCGAGCAAAGGACGCTCTTAGATTTCCCCGAGGGAGGTTCAGCGATTTCCCGATTTCGATAAGCTGATAAATCGCGGAGGAGACGATAAGCCGTAGGACTGTGAGCTACCTTCGTCGAAGGTTCTCGATCGAACGCCAGAGAAGATCGTATCGCGCGTCTGCTTTCTTAAAAAAAAAAAACACGCGTTATTAAAACCAAAGGTCGAGAGAAGAGGAGGAAAGGAAACAAGGATTCCCCGGCGTGACTTCATCGCGCCTCGACGCCTTTGCTCCTCGTTCCTTTGCTCCTGTATCGTTCTTCCACGATCGCAACGCCGATATTTCCATTTCCACGTGCCAATTATATTTTCTTTCCCGTATCTGCGTTATCTAAGATTTTTCCACATTTCGAGCTGTTCGCCGCGATTGGAGGCGTATCTCTAACCGCGATTAAATCCAACGCGTAAAGCTAGAAAAATCCACCCCTCTCTCCTATTCTGCACCTACAGCATCCACCGATTCGAGCACCGGGGTGCGAAAGGGTTGAAATACGCCAACTATTAAGTGGAAACGCGAATGTTTGTCGAGACAAGACAGATTTTTCCCTTTCGTGCGAACGCGTGAATGCAAATACGAGTATAACGAGGGCGATGGAAGAAAAAGATTATCTATCAACTAAAAATAATTTTATTTCACGCAACCCCCTTGCAACCCTATTTAACCTTTCACTCTGTCCTCTTTCATTCACAGACTTTCTTCAACTTTCTTCGCTTTCTCAAACATCCTCGACCTCGGTGTGACCAGGTCCTCCAGGCACTAAACATTCCTAAACTTCCATTTGATAATTGCACTCGTCCCTATCATAGATATCTCTTTTACAAACCGACCTCTTGCACGCAGGCCCTCTCGCATTTATTTATTCCTAAACACACTCGCTCTGGACATTCGATCATGCTGATAGACTCACTCTGCTGATCGTATAGTATGCGAAGATAAACAGACCTATATAATAAATCGGTGACTGTAAAAACGTACGTTGGCGTGTTACATTTGCATTCGAGAGTTATTATTTCCAGAGTTTTCCGCGAAATTTCGACTCATTTCCGCGTAGGTCTTCCACGCAGGGAGGAAAAGTGAAACGAGACGGCGAAGCCGAGTCTTCCGACGGATTACCTGAGTAATTCTCGATATTTCCAGCAGAAAAACGAGTCTGTTGTTCGAATTAACGGTTTTAATTGAAATTCCGCATTTGATAGATCGTCGCGATACGTACGCGGCAATTGCCTGACGTCAATCCGTTTTACGTAGCATCGAGGGTGAGTTCCATTGCGCGTTTATCGACACGATCGCGAGGATGAAAAAAAAAAGGAAGGACACGAGGGTATCGTAATCGAGCGATCGTTCATTCAAAACCGTTCTCTCACGCGTTCCGAACCCGTGGACGAACGGTTAATTGACTCCTGGAATCCCGGGATTACCGAAGGCTGTATCGATCAAAGTGCGTGAGAAGAAGATGACAGGGTTTTCGTTCGAAATCCACCTCGGAAGTTCCCGTCTCGGTAAAGTGGCGAAACGAAAACGATCTCGTCGTAAGGAGCGAAATCGGAAGAGAGGATAAGTTAATTGGAATTTTATACGCGAGCTTTCCGACATCCGTTACACCGGAATACCGTACAATCGATCTCTGCGAGACTACAATTCCATTTATTCCTTTCAACTTTCCCAAGTCTAAATATAAACTTCCTTTAACTCGAATTATTTCGTGCGCGTTTGTGTTATTTTAGCTTTGCAACGCGAATCCCCAGTTGCCCTCTGCTAGTCCAACTTTTCCACTGTTATCTTTCCAACAATCGAGAGAAATGATACAGTAGAGTATAATATAACAAACGATATATCGATCAATGACACGTTAACGAATCAACGCATAGTAAAGTTAAAGACTTTTTAAAAATCGCGTCTTCCGATTTACTGCGTATACAGTACTTGCAAAAATATTAGTTCTTAATTAATACTTCGATAAATCGATGTTTTTGTGCCTCGACGATTTTTGACCTTCCCAATTTTATCATCGTTACAATTATCGAGATTTGCCTGCGATAGATGCACGGTAATATGTAAATTATAAATAAACGGACGGAAATAAATATTCGCGTATTTGTTACATTTTCTCAGCGAAATATTGGAAAAAATCGCGACTCGGAGTAGAAAATCGAGGCGAAATTTGGCATAACCTCGATCGCATGCTCCTCGCGCGAGTGCCGACGCTCGACTGTCGGAATTCGACGCTTCCCCTACTGTAGCAATTCCCTCGCTCTAAGTAGACGTCGTTACGTTCTCGAGTTAGACGTCGTCGAAGTCGTCGAAAATAAAACGATGCACGCACGACTAGATGGGCGTGTGCTCGCGAATAATATTGACATTACGCCTGCCTGTTTACGAGATAAACATTCGGAATGTCTGTGCCTCGAAAACATTACGTAATCCATTTTCTCTCTTGATCACTTCTCGGACGGCTTAATTGCGCGATAATTGCTTAGGCCGAGGAATAACATCGATACGAACACGATAATCGTTGCTTACGAGCATTGCAAATGGTGCATCAGACGGCAGCCGAGAAAAATGTGCCGCGCGATTCGCTTCCTTTTTCCTCCTCAATTTCTCGTTCAAACACTGCTGGTATCTCTCGCAAACGAGACTCCAATAACACCGATACCGTTTACGAGACCGGGTAGAATGGTTTCGCGTATCGATATCGGCCAGTCTCGATACCGATCGATTCTAATATCTCACAAGCGTGCTCCATCTTTCGCGTGTGTTCGTTCAGCTGCGACGTAGATTTTCGATCAACCAGCACCTGATCACCGTTCCCGTTCTTTCCATTAACAATTAGCCAGTCTACTCGAGGAAAATCCCTTTGATACGAATTTCAACTCGCAGATAATCCATCTTTAATGGCAATTGTCGAAATTATCAGAGCACTCGAGGCATCGAAGACGCTGAGTCAATCCCGAAAAGAGCCATATCGTTTGCGTATCTCGCGCCAAAATGGTGTCCCGATCGTCACACGCGTCGTGACGCGTAGGATGGAAATTCCAAAAGAAGCACGCGAATCGCCGGATCGACCATCGACGGATTCGAGGGCCACTTATTTGTCGCGGCTGTTATCGGCTACCGAAAACGCTTTATCGGCCGATAAGATGGAGATGGTGGCCACGAGAGACGGAGAAAAAAGGACCGGAGCGTGGAATATTTGGTAAACTCTAAGGAAACTATGACGGAGATTCACGTGCTGGCGTAATGGCGTCGCATCCTATGGATCCCGGTCGCTGACCGAGCAACTCGCGTGCAGAGCAACCTGACCACGATACGCCAAAGTAACAATAACGATTTATTGTCGGAGCTGCAATCTCGTGGAAAAAAACGCCACACGTTCGGTATCTCCGGGACATTTAACCCGGCCCGTGCCCTATCGCATTTTCGTTTATTTGCAACCGATATTAACCTGTTCCGAGGAGAAGAGAGCAGACGCCGAGCTGATCTCCGTTGCAACGCTCGGAGACATTTCGTAATATCGCGATTATCCGTCTACGCCTTCGTATTTATTTACTCGCGAGCAGAAGCGCGCTGCTGAATAAATTGGCGTTGTTCGTTGCTGCGCGAACACAGACGGAGAGGTTTGACGTAAGGTAAACAAGGAGTAAGTAGATTTTGATGAAAACGAGCGGGTATCGTGCGATCTTTGCTCTTGAAACGTAGAACACTCGTTGAAAAATCGCATCGATCGCGAGACAATCTGACATCTCGATGGAAAACCATTTCGGCCGCTTTGACCGCGACCGCTATCAACGAGTGTCAATAACACGGTTCGACGACCGTCGCGGAAGGCTTGTTTTCGAACCTTCCACTTCCGCCTAATGGCGCCGCGAATTAGATACGTATCGGGCCAAGGAGATCGTAGATGATCGGTATTAGAGGATACGCCGATTTCCGAAGGAATTTCGTCGCGTTGCGCGTTGAAATCTAGCCTTTTCAATTACGCAATCGTTAGACAAAGAGAGTACCGTTGTAGAAGTGAACGGCTATGAATCGATGATTCCACAACGGCCTTAATTAAAATACGAAATAATCACGGTGACGACAGGGACCAGGCACGCCGATCCTGGAACCTCGTCCCTCGTGATCCACTTCTTTCAGAAATCGTTACGTTATCGGGAACTACGTGACCGATGGAAAACCGATTCCCGGAAAAGGCTTGGTCGAACGATGGTGCAACTCTGAAATTTCGAAGTCCACCTTCCCAGTCCAGGTTTATCGCTTCATTCGCGTTTGACGTTCGAATTTGACGTTTGATACGCGAGCAAGAAGCAAGAATCTACGAATAACGGTTAGATATCTCTGTATATGGTTCAATGATGTTAGAAAATTCCGACTATTCTTCGATCATTCCTAAAAAAACTCACTGTTATCCGGTGAAACCAAGTTGCACGAGTGTCTTGGAAAATGCGTCGCACTGACAAGCAGAACAAAGATCCTCGACTGATCGTTGGCTATCCGAATTCTCACTGGTAAAAATACTCGTTTCGGATCGACCCCCACCCTGGCGTAATCCTTCGAGAATTTGGAGGAAACGAGGAAATTCTATCGGATACGGACGATTAGTCATAGATTCGAGTAAATCCCCGGATGGCTAGAAAGCCGATTTTTCGTCGGTCCTCCGGGAATCGATAAGCTTCCTACCCCTACCACCGGTCTATGTTTCTATGTCGGAGAAGAACGCGATAATTATCGACGATCGATCTATCCGGGCCTAGACATCAGTCGTGGAAAGCTCTATCGGGTTTGGGAAAGATCGGCGAAATTATAGAGGGACTTTTCGCGAGGTCGAAAGAGAGAAAACGATCCACTTACCGACAAGACGCGCGCACTTCCAAATGGCCTTTTTCCGAAAGCACACCTGTATTATACACGCCTGATTATCGTTATATAAATAATACGAAGCGTTGTTCTTAGTCCGAAAAACGTTGCCCTCTCTCCGAAAACGGTTCCGAAAACCCTCGAACCGCGTGACTTCGCTTCCAATTATCGCCTCGTCACCGAAGATTCGGATAATCCCACTGGAAAACAGTCGGATCGCAGCTGCAGCGGCGACAAACGCGTGTCCAGAGACGCGAATCGTTGCCGATTTTTCACGACTGCGCGGAATGGTCCTGCTCGCGCTCAACCGTGTGCTTTTAATACGCGACGGGTTAAGCGGAAATGTAAATCGAAGAGAGAATCGGGATATAAATCAGCAGGGAGACAAATCGGTGCCAAGGAACCGCGTGACGTTCCTCGATAACGAACGTTCCTCTGCAGATAATTGTGTATGCACGGCGAGAGATGCGATCGTTAAAACGTCGCTGCAGTCTGGCTGCGATCGGTGTTACGTTAACAGAGCGACTTATTTACAGCTCGATCGCGAGGAAAAGGAAGAGGGAAACAGAGGAGTCGCGTATCCGAGTGCTACCCTTAACAGCGACTTTGTTCCTCTAAAAACGGATAGAGAAATCGGTATTTAGACATTTTTCCACGGCACCTCAATCGACTCGGTGTTCTCGATTGGAAAAGTCCAGAGTGGACGTGAAACTCGTACCTTTCCAGGATTTTTTTTATCTCTGGTCGATTAGGCGTTAAGGACGGACTGCCTCTCGTCGACTCCTTTGTACAGCGACCGATTGCGACGTCGATAATCGCGTCGTATCGCTCCGACATTGCGAACCAGCGTCGTTCATCTTATCGCCAACGAATTTCGTCGAATTTCGACTTTGACCGTGATCGACGTCGAGGAAGAAACGGTATTCCAACGCGTTTGCTCGTAAATTACAATTACACGGCAATTATTAAAACAACGGCGATCGACAACTGCGAACACGGAAGTGGCAGGAAACGCGAAACGATTTCGCGGCGTGGAAACGTCGACCGGGTCAATGCCAGGTCTCGATTTCGAATTAACCAACGTCGATGCTGCGAAATGAACGAGCACCGAGGTGCGATCGAGATAATCGACGAAACTTTACGAACGCGCTGATTGACAAGCCTCGCGAATTTCGTCGTGCAAACAAACAAGATAAAATTGTCTGGAGATACCGGCAACGGGTCAAACGACGTCGGTTAATAACGATCGAGGCGTGTGAACGATGAATATTTAAGCCCCGATCGCGGTCAGATTTACCATCTCGATCTCGAACTCGATCGCGTTTAATTTGGTAAATACGCGGTCAAAGAATAGAACAGCGGAAGATCGAATAATTTAATCTTCGAACTCGAAAAAAGAAGAGAAAACTTAGGGCTATCGATCGATTCGCGAGTTCAGTCGCATAAGCAGCGAAGTACGTAATTGAATCGTTTTGGACGCTAATAGCTCGGTGTATGATCGAGCGATCGATATTCACCTGCTACCCTTTCAGCGATCTCCGAAACGACGACACGCGACGTCCGGCGTCACCGTCGCGTCGATCGATCCTCGGCATCGCGAAAACCGATGACGGAGATATCGACGAAGCTTCTATTCGCGTTTCGACGCTAACAGGCAGCTCTGTGATTAGAGCTTGCCAGCGATTAAAGCTCCTGTCATCTTCAGGTGTTTCTGTCGTAAATAGCCGAATAAATGGCTGAATAATCCCGGACAATAGTCCAAACAACTATTCGTGTTCTCCCGTTGACATCTTCTTCTTTGTCTGCAATCGAAACAAAAATGTTGTTTCGTACAATCGTATAAGTCATCCTGTGTATAGAACGGAGAAGCTCGCGGAATGTATAGAAAATTTTCCACCCGTTAACGCGAATCGAACAAAGCTAGAGAATGCGGCAATGTAGGCGTACTTTCGCTGAAAGTTTCGAGAGGAAACAGGAGTGGAGTGCGAGGAGCTTTCGTAGCGCGAATGGTATCCGATAATAGGCTCGATAACGCATTCGATAATACGTTTGATAATAGATTCGATAATCGTGGCATCTGACCGCGTCGCGCGAAAGAAATGCATTCCGATAATGGAGTGTTGATTCGTATCCGGCGCGAATCGAGCTGATAAAAAGCGCAAACTAGGAAAATAAAGCTAAGTGGTCCTCCAATTAACCGACGCGCCACGTCTCCTTCCACCGGTCGACAAGCGGCAAGTTTTATCGGGTTTTTACTCGATTAAGGAAACACTCGGCCGGTGGAGAAAAAGGCGAGAAATCTCGGCCGGTTGGAACAAAGAACGGCTGAAAATTGCGTCGACTGTCTTTAACGAGAAAAGTTATATCGCGACTCGTCTGCCGCCGGTCATAATGAAAACTCTGGCCGTCGCGCGGCGCGGCTGTTTCACAGAGGCGCAAGCTGGATTTTGCCGAGGATTTACGGCGTCGAGAGGAAGGAACGTCGCGACAGCCATTGAAACGATAACCCAGAATTAATCGATGCACGCGTGCGTATTTTCCCAGCAGCGCATTTTAATTCGCAATTATCCTTCGCTGCGACCATTACTCCATTAACGCCCGCGGCGCACGAGACAAGCGTATAAATTGCTGTTTACCTCGAGGAAAGTAAAAATCCGGAATGGTAACGAGAGCTCGTTTCGACCTTATCACGCGGATAAATATAACGGCACTCGTTCCCGGGTGTCATTCGAATTCGATCAGATAGTATAAAAAAAAGAAGGAAGAAGAGAAGGCACCGGGATGTCAATTTTAATCGAATCAAGTATAAAATCAAAGTTTTACTTGTTCCGAACAGTGTTAGTTCCACGCGTGCCACTTCAGTTCACTCGATAACGTACACCGATTTTCCCCTTTCCCTACTTTTCCTACTTTTTCTCCTATCTGCTTCCGAGAAATCCAAAGTCCTTCTATATATAATTATCTCATTCCAATGCTTTCTACATTTTTCCGTTAGTTCGATCGAGAATCGAGCACGAAGGATTAATTTATATAAAATTATCGAGGAATCGAATGTTCCGCGGTAATCGTACGGTTATTACCGATCGACATTAACCCCTTGTATTACGATAACGAGTATGGCTCGTCAATTCCACACGCTAAACCCTGTACTAAAATAAAATTATAACGCGGGCAAAATTGACAACTTTATTGCGAGTAGAATAGCTATATAATGGCAACTTAGAATTAAACAATTCTACGATGCAAAGTTTCGTATAATTCGATCATGCGCGAGGAATTAGTGGGTGACACTATGTCTTTAGGAATTTTTTGTTTTTATTTTATTTATTTTATTTGTACGAATTAAATAAGGAAACGTTCATTTCCAATCCTTTCATTTTTCGGACCCGTCAGAAGGCCAATGGCCGGCATTGAAAAGCTCGGCTGAGAAAATTCCCAGATTCTACGTGTTACGCGTGAAGAATTCCATCGGTTCGTGGAACACCGCTCATCGAAATGGCCAAAAATCCCTGAGCCTTTCTCGCGGCTGTTTCTCAGCGAACCACTCGACCCGAAACTCCGTCCCGTCCACTCTCGATCCTCCTCGAGTACGCGTACTCGGTCACGTATAATCCCAGGTAGCTTGGTGACGCGATCGGCGTCGGATTCGCGTCACGGAATTTCGCGTGGACGCGGCCTCAGCTCGAGATAGCTGCTCGTTTGCCGCTTCACGGCCAGCGATCGCCTCGTACGAGCGGGGTCACGCTGTCCCGCGAGATCTGAATGAGAAAATCGTCGCTGAATTGAACGCGATCGACTTATCTCGTTCCAATGTTCCCCAACAACGACGACGACGCACTATCGAGGGATCCTCCGGAGGGCGCCGATTACTCGGAACGTTTCGACGATTGCTCGTTCTTTCGGCCCGAGATTGGCCGCCGATGCGTGAATCCGCATGTGCGGAAATCGTCACGTTGCATGGAAAGTTTCGCACTCTCTGGTCTATCTTCCGCGCGAGGAGAGAGTGTAGGAACAGGACGCGCTTGCGCCTTGCTCGCGCGAGTCGACGGCGATGGAACGAAACCGAGGATTTTTCCGTATTTTAGGCAGAGAAGTAGAAGGACCTCGTCGAGTTCCTCGGCTTCCCACGCGGACTACGGAAAATATGAGACGAATCGAAAACGTTAGACTCTATAATTACGAGGCTAAGAATAGCCCTATGACTTTACTCGCGCGTACTTCGTCGTAACATATCCACGTATCTATGATATATATATATATATAGGAGCCCGATGAACATGTGCTACTGCCCTAATCGCAACACGCTATCCCAGACTTTCCACCAGCACTCGGGGAAAGAAGTTCGTGCGAAAGAGTGCTAACCTGCTTGAGAGATATCCAATTTTATCACCCGATATTACCGTCGACCACGACGTGACCTAAAACATGCAATCGCCAAACACGCTTAACTTTTTCTTATTAATCGTTACTCATCGTGATTTTTCCTTCAAGATTCTACTTTCTATCCGCTCGACGGTCGTTTAATTATTGTAGATTTAACGTTGAAAGACGAAAAGAGAAAAGGAAGAGAGAAAATTAACTTTTCTATTAATCGCTACTCCTCGCGATTTTTCTTTCAAGATTCTCCTTCCTTTCCGCTTACCAGCCGTTTAACCGTGGTAGATTTAACGTTGAAAGACGAAAAGAGGAAAAGAAGGGAGAGAAGCAAGGAGGCGAAGTGAAAGTAGAGGATCTGAATCACCCGGGGATTCCTCGGGCCCGGTAATTCCCCGTGAACTGTCGGGCTAACGGGCCCGAGTGTCGAAACTTTGACGAAAACGAGCGCTTTCGTCAAAGGTAACCACGACCTAGCGGCGTTAGCTAATTGTTCCAGGAACGAGACACCGAAATATTTCGAACGTCACTGCGCAACGACCAGTTCAATTCCAACGTTAAATTCCAACGGTAAATTCCAACGAGGTTTTTAATTGGTTAATCGAAGGTACTCGGTTGCAGCAATACTCGAATAGATACGCCCCGTTACGAGTGCAGCCACTTCAGGAACAGTGTCGAGGCTCGAACCACCGTTGGAAACGCGCGTGCAGCATTTTCTGCGATCGCGTAAGCAACTCGGCGTGTATCGGGATCTGTCGCCGTTATAAAAGCTCTCGCTTGGCGCGCGAAGCGGAAAATTTCTCGATAAAACGGCACTCTAAGGCTCTGCTCCCTCCAACAAATTTCTCCTACCCGCGGCATTCGTGATGCAGCGTTTTGTTTCAATAATTCACGCGTGAGTAGTTACTTCTAATGTACCTATTATCTCGCATTCGCTGTGCTCGAGTATGGAAGGGTAATATCGATATGATCGTTTCGGCGTGTAGTAAATAATTCCAATTATCCCGAAAATCTGACAAAGACACGTCCAAATTCACACGATTCATTGGAAAAATACCTTCCTAGATGAAATAATTTATCTAACGTTTCAGTGAAACAAATAGTAAATTAACTAGGGGACAAGGGAAAGAAACTCGAAACAAACTAATAAGTAAATATGTAAATCTTTCCTCGGTGAAATTGGTCGAGTGATTAATTAGTCGGTGGTTTATTACGAGCCTCGATAGGTCGAGATGATGAAGAGAGGCGTACGCGATCATGCCACGCCATCGTCGCTTCCGATAACGATAACTCGCCAGAGGCTTTTGTTTGCCATTTTTCGCTCGCGTTCCCATCGGAAAATTTCGATGCTCGTTCTATACTACCACAGTAGCTCGTTTCTCGCGATTTTCCGCAAACGACCGACAAATCACGGAACCGCTCGTCCTTAAATTAGCCAGCCGTTAATTGCCACTGGGATCGGGGTTTCGTTGCGATCCAGGAAGCAGCGAAACGCGATTTATTCGCGATTTATCGATAAGCGCTGATAAGATTTTTCCGTGAATAAAGTAGGCTAATATAGACGGTCAATATTTTCACGACTTTTCGCTGTCGTTCCGATTGCTCGGAGCGTTTGCACAGACACGGAGACAGTTGCACAGATTAACGGGACAATTGTCGAGTACCTGACGTCACGAGCCGACTTTCTCGAGTACCTGGAACAGCCTTGATCGGAAGGGAAAAAATGTCGGGTGCTCGATACGCTGGAATCGTTACATCATACGCGACTCTCCGATTCTTTTCGTCCGGCGCCATGATTGCGCTTTAATCGCCTCGAAAATTGCCCGATTCCGACGCGAAAACACGATTTTATTTGTTTACCCTGGTCAACGCTGCTGTTTAATCGTCGCGATTAACTCGCAATTATATTCGAATCTGGCCGCTCAGGAGCAGCGGCAACAGGATGGACAAACAACGAAAAAGAACAATTATCAACGCACGATGACAATAGGAATTTAATATTTACACTGGCTGGCGATTGTCGCCGGTCTGCTCGCACGCGGAAGGATTTATTTAACGCTAAACCTGCCGCGACAAGTGACTGATGGATGAGAAAATCCACGCGGTGTCTGAAAAAGGTCGAGATAAGAGGAAATATCGAATAATTAATTGCACGCGTATCGGAGAAAAAAAATCTCGCGGCAAAGGAACGAAATCTCGTTGATTTTCGATAAAAGATAAACTGGCATAAATTTACCGTGCAAAAACAGGCTCGGTCCTATCCTTAAATTTATCCCGGAGGATAAGGACGAGCGCGAGATCGTGTTCGTCGATCGAGTCGGAGAAAGAGGGAAGAAAGAGGAAAGAGCAGAAGCAATTTACGCGTCGATCGATCTATAGCCTCGATCGTTATCACGATTATCGGCTCGAGACGCCGGTTCGCGGTATCCTCGAGCTCTCGAGGGAAAAGGAGAGTAAGAAACGATAGCGCGAGTACGTCGAACGCTCCCCGATGTAACGTTTCCATTGTGAAACGTCAGCCATCGAGATAACGCTGCTCGCGATACCGGATATTGGGCGTGGGCGTGATCCGCGTTATGCATCGAGGATCGTTCCTCTATTCCCTAGGCTCGAATCGTCGTGATTAATCCGGGCGAACCAAGACAAACCGATTACCAAGGGGTACGATTAAACATCGATGACGGAGATCGTGGCGAGAATACGTGGAATAAACGTGGAAAGGCGAGGAAAATAGTTAAATACCAGACGTGAATGATTCGTAAACGGTTTGGTCGATTCGGTGCGACCTTGTTAATAAATAAAACAGAATTTCGCTGTGGCAGCGGTCGTCCAGCCGATTGATTCGTGAAATAGTTAAATAAATCGAACGGGGTCGAGAAGTGGATACTTTCGTTAATGAAGCGATAGATCAAACGATAAATAGGTATTGCAAGTAAATGATTACAATGTTCAACGGTCGATGAAGAGGTCGATGACGATGCAACGAGGTTTTATCCCGTCGGAGTTTGAAAAGGCGATGAACGTATGGCAAGGAGCGAAATAATTTCGAAACATCGGAGTCGCTTTGACGAATTAGATCAGTTGCCCTGAAGTTCCTCGTAGATCTCCTGGAAGGTTTTCCCCTTGGTCTCCGGGACAAGCAGGCGAGTGAAGACCGTGGCCGCGGCCATGATCGCGGCGAAGATCCAGAAGGTCATGTCGATGCCCAGTTGTTCGTTCATGGTCGGGAATGTCTTTGTCACGACGAACACCATGAACCAGTTCAGCATGACCGCGACACTCGACGCGACTGCTTTCGATTCCGCGGAGAACAGCTCGCCGGTCAACATCCACGGCACTGGACCCAAACTGCGAGAAAACACACCCATTTTCTTCACCTTATTACCATCCGAGACTCTTAATCCATCGTTTTCTATTATTTCTCAACGTAATAATCGATCAGAGACTGTTCGCGTTGCCTTCGAGGAACGACGATCGAAAGCGTCCGATAGCTTAAATTAAAAACCGACGCGCAAGAGACAGCGAGGAGACGGTCCGCTTACCCAATGGAGAAGGAGATCATGAAGACGATCAAGGAAGTCAACGGTAGCCAGCCCAGCGAGCTGACGTCACTTCCGTTGTCTTTCTGCCTGAAGTAGTATCCCAGCGCGATCAGGCTGGCTGACATAACGCCGGTGGAAATCATGAGCAACGGCTTCCTTCCGGCTCGATCCACGATCAACGCCGCGACACCTGACATCACCAACTGCACAAAGGCCAACATTCACCTTGCAAACATCTCTCCCGTAAAGGCGCTTTGTTAATTCGCAGCTGCAACGCGATTCAACGAGAAACAACCGCAGGAGATTGCTCGCGACAATCTGAATAGCCTCGTTCGACAAACGCGATTCTTACTAAATCTAACAAAATTTCGAAGGAACATCCGATATACTGAATCGTGCCTAGATTTGACCCAAAACCGCGATGTCGAAAACCATATCGATCTCGACGAAGTTCGAGTTTTAATTCAAAGAGGTGTTTTTTGAACTACTGCAATATCCTGATAAAATACCCTATAAAAGCAGAAATTCGGGTTGAGGCGTGGATAGAGAACAAACCTGGACCAGAGCGACGGCGATGGAGGAGACTTCCGGCGGCATGGAGCTTCCAGCCGCCTTGAAGATCATCACAGTATAGAAAATGACCGCGTTCACACCGGAAGCCTGTTGGAAGACCATCATCCCGAAGGAAGCGATCATGGCCTTCTTGGTGACCGGGGCTTTCGCCATCTCCGTGAGGGTCGGCTTTTTCCCGGAATTTTGCTCCGCCGACTTCTGCATCTCGCTGATCTCCAGCCTCGGGTCGTAGTCCTTCCCTCTCAGCCTCATCAGCGCCGCTGTCGCGTCTTGCTTCCTGCCCTGACCCTGAAACACAATCGCGAATCCGCGTAAAAATTTCAATTTCAAAACGCGAATCTGTGAGAATAGAACGCTTCTATTAGGTTGTTCGCAAAGTAATTTCGTTTCTTCTCAACAGAGGACCTAATTGTATTTTTTCACAGACAACTTCACACTTACGCCACATAAAAAGATAAAAAAAAAAGAAAAACGAAATTACTTTCCGAAGGATGTAATATCTACGATCGAAGTTAAGATGCTTACCACCAACCAGACGGGAGATTCTGGCATCCAGTAGAAGGTGGCGATGAAGAGGACGATGATGATGGCGCAGACGATCGCGAAGGTGGTGTAGTTGAGGGCGCTGCCTAGGACGAACGCGAGGAAGATTCCAACGGTGAGAAACAGCTGGAAAAACGCGCCCAGCGTCCCTCTGGTCGAGACTTCGGAGATTTCCGAGATGTAGGTGGGTCCAAGGACGCATCCTGCGCCGACGCCGATGCCGACCAACAGCCTGGCGATGTAGAGGAGCCTCACTTCCGTTGCCACGAGGATGAGTCCCCATGAGAACAGGAACGGAACAGAGAGGAGAAGCAGGCACTTCTTCCGTCCCATTTTATCCGCCATCGAGCCTGACGGAATGGCGCCGCCGATGGCGCCCAACGCGAGCAAAGAACTGACCCAGGAACCCTGTTCCTCGGTGATCAACATCCACGAATCGGCTGCGTACAGCTGGGGAAGCACCGGCGAGGTCCATGCCAGGGCTGTGCCGATCCCGACCACCAGGAAACACGCTGCAAAACGCGATACGAGGTTAATACGGCTTAAGAAGAAATTTCGGGGGCTGTGTTAAGATATCGCGCGGTTTCCACCGTGTACGCGTAGGTTTACGAAGGTCGTCGAGAGAGCGAGGGTCGAAAGCGCAAAGTTCGGGTCGATCGGGGAAATCCTGGACGACGCGTCAGGTTCTTAACGCCAGAAAGCGTGTGCACGGTGGCAAATAAATATGAAAAGGGTAAGAACTGTTGCGTTGTAGTTGAGGTCTGTGAGTTTTCGAGTCGTAGTTGAAATAAGTGAAGAAAAATTCGGATCCTTATCGTCTCCCACACGTTGAGATCGTTAATGTATTTTATCGATAAACTACCATCGTCTAATATCTACAGTGTGCTATGAATTTTGGTACCGAATAGAGTGGAAGATGGAAACAGCAAATACCTAAAGTTTCAAACTTCTAATGTACCGAAAATTAAACAATTAATTGCGACAAAGGTAGGAAGTGCATTCGGGGATTGAGTTTTCGAACTTGCGATTTGTTTTATTTCACTGCGATATGAAGGAACGTAACTTAGAGTAAGAATTATTTTCTATTTAATTATCTACACACAGGATTCGTGATTTTGGAAGTTTCGTGGATAGAATTTAAAAGAGAGATAGCGGAAAGAAAGTTAAGCCCGTTGGTTTAATTTTCAATTTAAAATTCGATTGCGCGAGTTAATACTTGTGAGAATTGATCGATCGCGCAACTTACGTAACTGCTCGATTATCGGCTGATAATTGTACGCTTTGCGGACACTTGTATCTATTACACTTAAATTCAATTATTAAATTGAGTCAGAAGGAGACGGTGTTGCACGTTTCGAGATAAGTTCGCCGTGATAAGTCGGTTAGCCGAAAAGTCACGACTAAAAAGAAGATAATCTACAGATGTAGGGTAAGCGAAACACGGCAAATACATTCGTAAAGTAAACGGTACGATTGCGTGCGACCTATAACAGTGATTAGCCGATGAGAAAAGATGATATTGTCACGACATGGAGAATTTTCAGGAAATCTCTGGGTCACCGCTGACTCTTAGCAAAAACTCCTTTGTAATCGGAATAAAGTATAACAAAGCACGCGCATGACGCAAGTTACAATAAAAAAAAGATCAGTATCGAAGAATAAATGAAACCTTCGAGGTTTCAAGCTTTCGCGGATTTATGAATTCCAAAAATGACACACTCTCGATCTCTGCGACGTCAAAATTTATCGAATTCACGAACATAGAATTATTTCGAAATTCTCAAACGACCGATCAGAATTCGATTAAAAAGCTCGTTACCGTTTCGTCGAAGAATTTTTCGAAACTATTTTACCGAGAGAGAGAATAGCTCAGCTAAGCGAACGAAATACCAGCGACCTGGTCCCGAGGAACCACCAGCGATAACAAACGAAACGGAGGTGTAAATAGGACGAAGAACGGTGAAAGGAAATGAAAACGAAACCGGCGAGCGTGTGCCGGACGTTTGCCTGGAAATACCGGAAATAGAAGCGAGGTACTGCCACAGCTTCCTGCTCTCCTGACGGACGGCCACGCCGTTAATCATTCCAGCACCCTCCATCATTTCCTTCGAATTAGCGCCTCTTTGATCCAACAGCGAGCGTGCACTTGCAAACGGGATCCAGAAGATTCTCCGAAAAATTAACGGTCCGATCCACCGATCTTCCGTGTCGAAAACCAGCTTCTTCCTCCGGCTTCCTCTACCCGCTCCGCGTTCGCGCGAATCGAACTTCCCGCAATGAATTTCACGCGAGCTTGTCTTCGCGCGAGTACCGTTTTTTCCAAATCTCGGACCCGCGCAAACTTTCAGGCGAGTCGCATTTTCGGATAAAGCGATGCCGATCGAGTGAGACAGAATGGACGCAGCTACGCCGAGGGCCATCATATATCGCGCTCTCCATTATCTGTACATCATTATCGCTCGTCTCGCTTATTATCGCACATAATCGAAGAAAAAAGAGGCGTTTAGAAATCACGATTAACGGGTATCGACGACTATAGGGATCGAGCAAATCGTTAGGCGTCTGTGATGTTTGCGAGTTATCGAAACTCAGGAAGCTTTTACGGGTTATTTGACGAATTATATGATGTTTGACAGGCTAACGATTTTTTCAAAAAATCTGAGAACTTCTTTATCGCAAATTGCACGCGTGAGATATCTTCGTAGGTAAAAAGAGAAATTTTGGAACCACATGCATCGATTGTAAACAATTGAATCTGAGAAATTGAGAACAGGTGAACAATTTTTTAGAAACTTTGGTGAAACGGTGGAGATTTTTTAATAGAAAATTCGGATGTAACGCTATTTGCATCTCGAATATAATTATGCAGGTCTATTCCAAGCTCTGAAATTAAACGGACCAAAAATTTGTTAAAATCGCGCAAATGATACGAAAATCCGAATATACCGTAATTTAATTCACGGTTTGAGTAATTATTCTCGTTTCTCGTATAATTGGGCAGGCTAACAATTTTGTAAAAAGCTCCATGGATTTTTCTTTTTACCTCGGTGATACGAATAAGATTTTTCCGTGAATAAAAAAAGGTTTTCGAGCCGTGAAAATTTTTCAACGGAAAACTCGAGTATACCGTGATTCTATACAGAGCTTGAATAACTATACGCAACGATTCTAGGCAATCAAAACTGAGAAACGCTTTAAAGCGTTATTCTCGTTTCCCATATTGTTTTCCGGGAGCTGAAAATTTGTTGAAAAGCTTCGCGGAATTTACTTTTCACCTCAATTACGCGAATAGAAATAATTCTTCGGAACGTGAAAATTTTTTATGCACGTTTAAGGTAAAAAATCGCATGCGTTTCCTTGCCATTTGTATTACATAATTATTCTAATTGAAGCATGATTTCTCCCCCAATACTACTCGTCCTCACTGGATAACTCCGAGCCAGTTTATCGCCTATGTTTCATCGGTAATTCATTTTGTACCGCGCTAGATTCGTTTGCGAACAGTACTAATTCGTTTAGAAACTCTGTACATAAACTGTTGCAAACACGTAGGCGACTAATTACCGTTTCACGCGTCGTTTTATTATTTTTCTTTTTGTTACGTACACCCTACGTACACTCTATATCGTATTTCGATTTTCTTCTGTATATTAATCGGAATTTATCCCATTTATCGAATAAATAAATAAATAAAGGTAGAAACGATAAACACCTTGTATGATAAGGGTAAAAGCTCTCAATGAGGTGAACAGGAAATAATATTTAACCCATTTGCATCGTTAAGTTTATTTATCGTAGAGCTACGTAACAAAATAAATATTTACGTTACAATATCGTATAAAATGATTTTATTTTGAAATATGTATTATTTTTTGACGAAATATGGATAACAGTTGATTTACCCTTAATTTCAATCGAAAGCTCGAGAGATTAGAGCGAAGATGCAATTGGGTTAATATCCCCGGTTGTTAATTTCTTTTTCGGATTAACGTTAATCCTGCAGGTGAACTAAAAATGCGGAAAAGACATTGATTAGCCGAGCGATAGATTCGTGATGTTCGATATCTGTCGGTATCGACCTGCCACGGTTGCATCGAATAACATGTTTACCATTTTCGACCTTCGCGTGTCCTCGATTGGAAAAAATCCCATTCGTGCAACTGTCGTTATTAAGTATCGCGTTACGAAATCTAAATACGGTTCTAAATAGACACAGATTTTTCCGTTAAGCGTCCGTTTATTCGGGTTTCGGAAAAATCTAACGGTCCGCCATGTTGTTTGCCGAAGCGCCGAATTCGTCCGCCATCGTTGACCCACCGCGATAACGCTAAATCTACAATGGCCTAGATCGCCGTTCTTAAAAATTTCCTGTACGTATCTAAGCATGTATCGTAGATGATTTACGACCCTTGATCTTTCCACTCCTTTCGAAATTCCCCTATCACCCTTAGTTTCCGAAAAATATCAGTTTATTTAACAAGACGTCGTTTTTCGGATAAAATAAAGTATTACGTAAAAAATAAAAACGTTAGTTAGCAAAAATGTATAAAATATAAAATTTGTTATCAATAACAAATCGTTTGCAACGTAAATTATATAGCAAACGTGAAAAAATTAATAAATTATCGGTCATTGCTTGAAGTAATAACGCTATTAGAGCGGAAAGATAGTAATTAATGAAATCGGTGAAGTTCGGAAATTTTCGTCGATTTTCGGCCGATCAGAGGCTATATAAAAGGCGACGCGACGCTCATCGAGTTATTAGTATGTCCGACCAAAGAAATGTAACATCTAAATTTTTTCGTGTCTGGAGGGGTGGAGGGTCTAAATGAAGGTGGGGGTTGGCCACCCCATCCCCTTAAATAATTTACTAATAATTTTGTTTTGTTTTTTGGTATGAAAGTTTTTTTTTATTTGCAGGTGTTATTTACTGTTTACTTTCGTAAGATATAAATTACGAACAAATTAAATGAAAGCATATTTATACAGCATCTACTTTTTTCCACTTTCTAACAATTCTAATGCAAAGTTCGCGTAATCGACGTTCTAATATGTATAATAATTTTTACAATGTCTTCGGTTATTCCATTTTTAAAGCTTCTGCTGCTTTCTCAATTACCAGTCGTTTGACCGTGGCAGGTTTGACGTTAATTATTCCGATTAATTCGAACGAACCGATCAATGGATAGCGTTCAAGTGTCCCTCTTCACTGGTTAATCCGAATCAACGTTATCGGTCGATCGAGTTTCGAGTCGTTGACAATCGAACCATCGAAATTCGCCCCACCTCCTGCTCACGCGTTTCCCACGACACCTTCACCAAATTTTAGCCGTAATTAAAAAGTCAAATTGCGAATTAGAAAGATTAGCGAGTCTTAAAATAACAGCGAAACGCAATGGTGAAAGCAAACTCGCTGAGTCCCGTATAAACATAAGCGGGAATTTTAATCATCCCAATTGTATCTTCTGCGTCGTACGATTACTATCTAAAACGATACTTTGTCGAATAGAGGCGAAAAACAGGAAGAAAAGTGTATCGATAAATTAAAATTACCGATATTAAAATTATCGAAATTTAATATCAGTACCAGAGTTATTAAAAGTTATTAAAATTGACATAACCGAGTCTCCCAACTCCGAGGAATTAATATTCTTCCTTATCCATTGATCTTATTCGAAGGAGAATTGTCTGGCTCGAAAGAATTTCCTGCAAAAACCGACACAATGCGCGTAAACTCGTTCCCTCGCGAAGCTGCAATGCCGGACATAATTTCGGGTAAATTGGAAAGGAAAAGGGAGGAGATTGGTAGTGAATTAGGAGGGACCTGAGGCCAGAGCGCGGCCATTATCCGTAGGGCCGATGATTCTGATGGACGGTGAACCGCGTTGCCATCGTTATTCTGCAATTATAAATTGAATTGCCGGCACGTGGACGGGGATACGTTATCGACGTCGATCGAGGCTCGTCGCGCCGCAGGAATTTAATTATTCCAACGAAGCCTGTTATCTCGCACGGCATCCACTTCCGGCCCCGGGCCCCGCATTAACGGCAAGACGTAATTCGGATCAGCCACTTAAACACCGCTATTATACCAATTTAATCGGTTATTCGTTATTGTCGAAGTACCGAAATGAATAAGGAGAAGAGACGAGAAGGATTTACTATTAGATCTCGCAGAGACAAATAAGGACACGGTGAAGAATTCTGACTTTACTCCGCTACATCCGGTACGATACCGTGCGTTTTCGGTCCTCGTGGACAATGACTCCTTTTAAGCGATTTATTTTTATACGAAATTTTGTTGCGCGTTTCGAATTTTTTAAACATATTTCAGTCTCGAAAATTTTCTCATAGAAAACGCAGTTCCGTGTTTTAAATTTCTTTCATACTTTGTCGCGAATCAATTGTTCCGCGATTTTTATGCGATATGTGTATATTGGCCGTAGAAAAATGGCTTCAGGTGCACGCGTAATAGTAATCGAAACAAAAAGAGTTCCGAAGCACAGTTGCACTCTCCCCAACGTACGAATTCCTCCGAATTTACCCTGAAAAAGGAAAAAACAGTTCCTTTTTCCCGGTATCCCGTATTCCGTAAATATTGCAACGCGTTTGTTACGATTCCGGGAAGCGTACGAATTATTTCTATCGGAATCGCGAACGCGGAACCGAGCGAGGAAAATAGTAATCTCTCCGGCTGGTGCATCGCGATTTTTCCAATTTTTCCTACTTTTTATCTCTCAGTTTAATAATCCCATCAACCACTCGGCGCGAGTTAGACACGGTTCCACCTACCCTAAAAATTTCTCCTTTTTCACCGCGCTCGGTATTCCGTAAATATCGCAACGCATTTGTTCCAGTTTCGAATTATTGCTATGGAAATCTGCTCCGCTCCATGTACCGCGATTTTTCCCATTTTCCGCGCTTTTTACGTCTCGCGTGCCCTGCGCGAACACGTTAAAAATCGGAGATCCGAAATTTCCAGCAAAAGGAATAACGGAAGCCGATTGGAATTAAACTGCTTTCGATACCGCTTCAGTTCGTCGGAGGATTAGAGAATCCTAGTTCTACGGTAGCATACGAAGGAAATACGAAGCCGATATACGAGCGGTGCGATAAATCAACCAGTCGACAATGGAGCTTTATCTTAATTCGCTCGGAATTCGTTAGCGGAACGAAAAAGTGGCGTCGATAAATCACCATTTGATTCTAAACGATAACAAACCGTCGGAATCTTTATCTGCGCGATACGAGACAGTGGGAAGAAGGGAAGAGCCACGTTGAGGAATCTAGCTGGCGAACCGTCGAAGAAGGAACGGCAAGTTATCAATGACGTCTGCATTTCCCTGCGAGATTAAATCCTTACCCGTAATCTCTCTTAATAACGCGCGATTTAAGTCCGAGATTGAAAAGCTATTAGCTTCGTACCATCGATTTCACCTCGTCTCGCGATTAATCATTTTTTATTCTCACGCTGGCTATCTTTAACGCTAAACCTACCGTGACCGGCCAACTGACGAATAGACGAGGAAATAAAACGAGGAAAACCGTGAAAGAAACGGAACGCGAGATATCGGGGAGTTATTACAGCCGTGTGGAAAGAAAAATCCCGAAAGAGACAACGTCGAATGCGAAACTTTTAATTAAAAATGTAAAAGAGGCAATTCCGGCTCGTTGACGTGTATTATTTTTTACAACGCGATACTTTAATCGATGCTTTTCCTTTTTCTCTATTTATTCGCGTTGCTGGAATTTTCGAAAAACAGAGAAGCGCAGGACGTGTCAATCGATGGTTCCGAGTTGACGCTAAATCCGAGTGACCATTTTTGAAACTGTCATTCAAAATTTCCCGTTCAGCGTTATCATCTCTGCTATTTTTCTTCCGATATACGCTTAATCGACGTTTCGTTACCTCCCGTTAGTCGATCTCTCAAAATTCTGCTGTTTTTCATTCGAATATAGTAAGTTTGATATTAATCTAATCGCGTTTCCTTCTCGTACACGTATTCCAAGGGTAAACGGAATATTTCGTTAATATCTCGATACGCGATTGTCGCTGGCGATCAGCATCGCGAGTAAACCATGTCGCAGCGCGCGAAGTTGCGATGGAAATGAAAAAATTGACAAACCAGAACGGCTTTTACGTCGGGAGAATAATTGCTAACGAAATCTGGAAACGACAGCGTAATTTCCGCGGTTACATAATTACCCGTTGCTAGGCCTAATAATGGCCAACACCGGGACGAAGTTGCAACGCGGAAGAATGGCCGCGGTTGCGGAAATAACCTCGTGGTGGAAAAATTGCAGCAACGGGACGAGAAGCAGCGCGAAAGTCGCGGTAAATGAGTTCCGACAACAAAGTTGCCGAGCAGCGTCGGAAATGAAATTTCATAAATAAAAGAGCGATGCAAAGAGGGGTGGAGAATGGAGCTACAGAAATGAAAGAAGCGTTACAGCGGCATGGAAATAGACATTCCGACGAGGAAGCGGCGTCGTAATTTGTTTCCGGGAAATTTTCGAAATTAAAAAATCCCTGCTGGAAAATTTTTGGCATCGATACCGAACCGACATCGTTAACCGTTCGCCTCGACTAGTTTCCGTGTCAAGTGTACCTTTATCGCTGGAAAAAAAACTCGAAAAACCAATTTCTACCCCAACCAGGTCAACTTCTGCTTCCTGTAACATTCTAATAAAATTCGCTACGAATCGCTGGACCAAAAAATTCATAAAAATCCGCACGACGAGGTACCTTCCTTCGAGTACGCCGAGCCGAACCAACGTTATTGGAACGTATCGGGCTTATATTTATGTTTGCGTGTCTCTTCGGAACGACTGACCGATTCGTGAAAGTCGAGAGGGTACGCGGTTCAGACCTAGACCCCCTAATTCTAATCTGACGTGTGTATCTATTGTCGATTGGGAGGGGGGACTAATTAAATTTAATTAAGCCGATTGAATGCTGGAAGGGAGTGAGGGAACCGGAACTGTTGAATCGCGTGCCTGCTTCGGGTCTCGCTCGCTTCTCTTCTTTCCGTCGTTGTATAAACTTAAGTAATTATAATATTAAACGTGCTCAATCGAGATCTGCCGAGCTGCTTCTTCCGCTACGCTCCTCGAAATTCGTGTCTTATTAACTATTTATTCGCAACTCGTATTCTAGATTGACTTTCGAAGCTTACGAGACTTATCTTTTGCAACAGAAAGCAACGATAAAGGGTAAATAGCGTCTAAGCTTTCTATACTTCGTTCAACGAGACCTCGCAGGAAGTATAAACAAGTACATGGAAGGTCGCGTGGTGGGAACAGGACTCGAATACCTTTTACGATGTAAAAAAAGAAGCTAGACTCGCAAAGGAGGGTCCTTTGTTATTCGTCCTTGAAGATCGTCGTTTTGCAGCTACAGATATACCACAAAGGCATAGATCGCGTAAACGTTTTATTCGTGTTTCCTACATCTTTTCGTTGAACAGAACACAATGTCAAAAAAAAATCCCAGCACGGGAAGGTAACGAAAATGAAAACGAAAACATATAATATAATATAATATAACGTAAGGAAAACATCGCGTGAAATAGAAAAAAGGAAACGCGAAGAGTCTGTATTCGTCTAAATCGTAATTAAAAATATTCCAAGTCGATTTGATCTAGGTAGCAAAGCAGCGAGCACGTGTTCGCTCAGGCACCCTTCTGCTTCGTTACTTTATATTATTATCTCGGTACACACGCGAGTTATTCGTTATACCAGTGTAAACGATCCTTATAATATATCCTTATAACTATAAATATCTAGGATTATTTAGGCTTAATCCCTTACCTCGCGGTTGAAGGTCCGGTGGTGCGTAGCACGGTGAACAGCAAGGTCGGTCACACGTGGAGCCGCTACGTCCTAACGCGACAGAGGATAACACGTAACTGAGGCAGAAGGACATCGAGGCAAATTGACCACGAACCTCGCAGGTAATGTTTACCTTCGGTCCTATCTGCGAGCCACGCCTCTCCACTGTCTCCCTCGTGTTTATACCGAATTCCTCGCCGACATTCTCTTGTGTTTACATATACGTATCGATGACCAGACTCTGCCGAACATTCTCGGACCGAGGACGTGTCAGTGAAATAAAGAGATTTTAAAAGGAAAGTCTTCGAAGTCGTGACAGGTACGTTTCCGCATTTTCCATTATATAATATATATATTCATTATATTATAATGTAGCAGCCACGTTCAACAGCTGCTTATCTGCTGTTGTATCGTATATATTGCTGTATATATTTCCTGCCAATTCTCGTTCAATCCAGTATAGTCTCGTTATCGATAAATATAGTTTTATTACAATCGGTGAACCATGATGTAGGAAATTAAATCAATCTGGATGTCGTTTTATGCTCCTTTCGATTTGACAACGAGTCCTGTCGTGGCGCATCCCTCGCCGTCTTATACTAATGTCTCCCCCTGCGTCTTTCAAAGCAGGTAGCCTCTTCGATTGCGTTATAGCATTGCTAAAAATAAGACTCTACAGGTCAACGATATGGAAGCGATCCCTATCCCTTACGTCTCCTTCGTTTGTTACCACTGTCATTTGTTTTCTCCGCGGATTGGAAACGTTTTTCTGACCAGCGTGGCTCCAATCCAATCCAGTCCAGACTTTACTCTTATACGATAAATATCGTATTCTTCCATCGCTTGCAATTTATTTCGCTACACTCTGAACAGATTGAACTTTGATCCTGTCACGTCTAAAGTTAAAAATCCCTTGTTCAATGTCCTTGGACCTCGGCGATGTGCTCCTGGAAATCCAGAACTTTCTTCTGTCTAACGGCGCGTAGCCTCGGTGAATTTTACGATAAATATCGTATTCTTCCATCGCTTATAATTTATTTCGTTATAACCTCTGAACAGATCGAACCTCGGTTCTGACGTTTCATTTCAAACATCCCTGTCTGTTCAATGTCCTTGGACCTCGGCGATGACCTCCTAGAAATTCAGAACTTTCTTCTGCCTAACGACGTGTAGTTTCGGTGAAAGTTGCCCACGATGCGTTCTTCTTTCCGGATTTTTCCGAGGACGATAACTCTCCGCCCTTCTTCGGTAAATTTTCCTCCCGTTGCTGTTATTCTCGACCTCGCGAAGGAGCTAGGGAAGAATCCCTCGGCAGCCGCGGAGTTAATGTTCGCCAACGGGAAATTTATCGCGAAGGAACGCACGGCCAGATTTTATTGCCTTGTTGCACGCTTGCAGGGAAAACCGTGTTGTTTCGCGAGCTGACCCAGTTCTTCCTCATCGATTCGCATCGCGTGTCCGTGGAAAAGTGGCGAGAAATCGAAGGGGGAGAAGAAAATCGCGGGAAAACCGACGCGGAGGGCGAAGCAACGAGTGGTCCAGCCAAAAGTTAATCGATTAAAAGGCAGATGAGGAGTTTTCTGCGAGATTCCGCTTCCTCTGGCCGTAATAAAAAGAATTCCGCTTCGAATCGCGTAATACCGGAAGTTGCACGCTCCGCGAAGATCCAGAGTGATTTCCTCCGCGATACATTGTGGGTTCGAGGCGCCAAAAAGAGGCGAAAAGCCGTTTTAGGAATGTTTCGAGGATTCTTAATGATACTTCAACAAAGTGTGGCAATTGATTATAAAAATTCAAATTTACGATCGATATTCTCTAAGCACGTGGTGCGTTTTTCACGATTTGGACCATGGTCGCGATATTTTGCAAATACGCGGTAAATTCGGAGAAGAATTATTTATCGTATTAGGAAATAGCGTGTTCTACACGGTGATACCAAAATGTCATAATTAAAATGCGAAATTTTTGGAAGATGAGCCTAAGCAGAAAATTGCGCAGAATGATAATGTCACTTCAACTGTCACAGCTTATATGTCGAAAACACGGTATCAACGCCAAGAAAAACCTACTCATCCTAATAGAACACAATACGGGCTACACTATTAGACTAAAAAATACCGCTAAAAATCCGAAATCTAGCAAAGATAACCAAAAATATTCAATTGCGTAGCACGATACGCGTCACCCCTGCTTATCGTAGTCTACATTTTAAAAACGGGGCTTCAAAGTCAATAAAAATCTCTCTATCCCTATAGTAAAAAGTCCACTTTCCACGGTGATGTGAAAAAATCGGAAAAAAATGCGAAATCTAGAAAAAGTAAGCAAAAAGAGTCTATTACACGGCACATCAAAAGACACTCACACCTGTCACGGCCTATATTTCGAAAACGTGGCTTCACAGTAAAAAAAAATCTATCTATCCCGATAGAAAAAGGTCCAATCTACACAGTAAAGTGAAAAAATCGGAAGTAACATCGGAAATCTAGGAAAAATAAGCAAAAAATGTCTATTGCGCAGCACGATACGCATCACCCCTACCTGTCACTGTCTATATTCCGAAAACGCGGCTTCAAAACCGGGAAAAAACTATTTATCTATAAAACTATATATTACTGTTAGATGAAAATATCCCGATAAAAATGCAAAACCTAGAATTAAGAGAAAATAGACAACTACGCGGTAGGTTATGCGACTTACCCACCTGTTACTCGCTATATTTCGTAAATGCACCGTTAGAGGGGAGAAAACACTGATAAGCCTATTAGCAAATAATCTTCTCTAGACTATGATAGCAAAAAATCCTAAACTATAGTCGAAATCTATGAATCTACCGATAATAGATAAACTACGCAACACGATTCTCACGATTTGCACACTTCGCGAAACATTGATAGCAAAATACTCTAATCCGAATCGAAATCAATAATTTATGACCCACAACGTATGACTTCCTGATACGTATACACGATTCGCACTTTTTCTCGCCACTTTTCGTCGCACATGCCACTTCGTATCATCGTGCATATGCACTACGTAACTTCACTTCGTTTCGCGCGAGGTATATTACCATCGAAGAAATATTAGCAGTGAATTATCTCGATGTCGGTAAAGTTCCATCGATTTCTTAAACTCGTGTTGCGGCCCATTCGTAAACGTTCCGTTTAACGATGCAAAAGTAACCTATACTCGCGAGGCTACGTAGTATTACCCGATAACACGCGTTACTATTCTTTAATGCATATTTCTCCGACCGCAATTTCGTCGGCAATTAAAACAACCATCGCTGATAACGCTGCATCGCGAAACGTTTCGTGCTTGCAGTGAAAACTTCACTTGAACGCGTGAAAATGTTTCAGCACGTGTTACCGGTATTTTTCGCGTCGCATTCACTTGAAGTTGCTTCCGCTTCGCCACGCTATGCCTCGTTCGCGCGGGAAAATATTTCGTATTTGAAATAAACCTGTGTTAAAATATCGATGTAGAATATCAAACGATGTCTCTTACGTTTATTATTCACGGAAATGCGGGTGCAAATATATTCCTTTTGCGAAAATAACAAATTAAAAACTACTTAATCTCCACGACAAATTTTTACTTAATTAAATTAAAATCGTCAGAGAAATATTTAACACTAGGTTAAGGTCGTTTATTGTAAACCTATTTCTACGGACATTCGTCAGGTTTACGGGTAAAGGACACTACGTATTTTCTTTAAACAAAACAAACGATGAATTTAATTTGAAAACAAGCGCAATATTAACAGACTTAGTGTAAGTTAATTACATTTAATATCGTATAATTGGAGTAACTTAATGACAAAGAGGAGCTAATATAAATGAAATGTTTTAAGAACTAAAATAACTTTAATTATTTTTTAATTGAATTTTCATTAGTCTCTGAAATTCCTTTTAGGTATCATTAAAAGTAAAAATTACATTTTCAACTTTCAAGAAACAACATTGTGTGAAAATAA
This sequence comes from Euglossa dilemma, assembly GCA_002201625.1. Lineage (NCBI taxonomy): Eukaryota > Metazoa > Arthropoda > Insecta > Hymenoptera > Apidae > Euglossa > Euglossa dilemma. Next base: position 5,457,304 of record NIJG01000112.1, read on the forward strand.
AGAATGTTTACGCATAATATGAATAGGTATAAAAAGGGATGCCAAGGGAAATGCGCGTGTGCAAAGCATTCGTGAGAGTTGATCCCGAAGATTCGTTCGTTCGTTCGTTCGAGAGAATTATATTAACGCGTTTTATATAATAAACAACACCGTTCTATCTCCGTCGCACCCGTTGCTACAGAATTTTCCCGGAAATTCCCTCGGCAATTCCCGGCTGTGCGCGTGTAAACGCGGCGCTGCGGATGCTGATCGCGAGCATGCTCGCCGAGCAGAATCCTGGAAAGCTGATGCGCGTGTGTGGAAGCTTCGATTCGCGTTTCAACGGTGAAATCGCGAGTTTTCCTCCGCGGATTATCAATCTCTGATCGAACGCGCGGAGAAACTTAATAACGTGTCGTGACGCGAGTTCTAAGAGCCTCGGCTTTTTGCGGTTCGACTATTTCTCGAAAGAACCGCGTAGGCGGTCGTGGAAATGACTCGGGTACTAAGTAGCTTAACCTTTCGTTTTAACAAATTAACGATTTTTCGTGTGGGTGAGTCGAAAGGTTATCACACGCCCACGAGTCGGACGTATCGGGTTAACTATGCAACTTTGCGCAATTTTGGAGACACGATCTTATATCGCGATGCAAAGCATACGAAGCAGGTGAGAATTTGTAAATCGAAGATTTCCTTTGCATTTGGGAAGTTATTTACTTCGAGTTTAATTATAAAATTGCAAATACGATCAAAATTTTAGTCTGGAAAGAGGGATGGTCGAATTCTGAAGAGCAAGTTGGTCGAGAGTATCGCGATTACCTTCGATCCTTGGCTATTTTTCTGGGATATGTACGGACGTGTTTTTTATTTGCTCTTTTTTGATGGACGGAAAGACCTCCATGTCGGAAAGAAAATCCACCGAGATTTCTTCCACCTCGTCGTTGTCCAGGAATGTTCTCCGTTTCTTCCTCTTACCTTCTCACATATACGTGGAATTCCCACGCGAATAAAGATTTAGAACCGTGAAAATGCCTTGCGTTCTTCCCTCGCTGCAGGAGTTAGCCTCGATAACGGATATTAGATTTGACTTTTCAGTTCTAAGCTCTGAATTCGAAGTTCTGAGGTCACAGATCTGAGTTCTGAATTCTAAGTTCGAAGTTCTGAAATATGAGTTCTAAGTTCTAAGGTCTGAGATCTGAGTTTGGAATTGCGAGTTCAAAGACCAGAGTTCGGAATTGCGAGTTTTAAGGTCCAAATTCGAAGTTCTTAGATCTTCGAGTGCTACGTTCCGTGTTGGATACTCGAGGCGGTTTATCCGTAACGATGTGCAAACGGTCGCGTGTCGATGGAAGGTGGATCAAGATACGGGTAACACGATTCGTCGATAAATTACCATATTTCCATTGGCGAGCAGAGTGCGCGTACCAGGAGCGACTCGGCGCCTGGACAGTATAAAAGTAAAGTTCAAGGAAAGCGAGAAAAAGTGGTAAACGTCACGAGAAGATTGCGAGGCCTAACTGGCCCCTCTATTAACTTCGTTTTAGTTCCGTTACAAGGATCCTTGTGAACTTTTCCACTGAACCGAACCGACTGCCGATCCCCGCGAAGGGTAGGAAAAATCCGTGAGCTTTTTGTCTCTCGACCAACGGATAATTCACGCGAGTTTAATCCCTCGTGATTTTGACAACGACTCTTCTTCCACGCAACGACGACCCGCAATCGTCGTACCATCGATGAAACTTTTCTTAATCGTTGTTTAGCTCGGTAATTTTTATTATTTCCTACGATTTTCCATGACGCGATAACCACAACGAATTTCCATAATTCATTTCAACGCGTTCGACATTTTTTCGCGAGTTTCTCCTGCTTGACCACGCAACGATCGATGAAATTTTTCTTAATCGTTGTTTCGCTCGGTAATTCGTATTATTTCCTAGGATTTTCCACGACGCGATAACCATAACGAATTTCCATAATCCATTTCAACGCTTTCGACAGTCGGAATATTTCTGCCGCATTTCTCAAACGGTGCTACCCGCGAGAGCTGCAGGCTACGCCATTGAATTATCCTTACATTCGCGTTTCAACGATTCCACGTGACTGGCATACGCAAGTACACTTTACAGAATTTACTAAACAAGCGTGTGTTTGCTTCCATTCACCGTCGTTACTATCGACGCAGCGTGCTCGGTCGAGCCAAGTTTCGTTGCGCAAATAAATACGAGGAGTTTGCAAAATATCCAGCTTTATTGTTCTCCAAAAGAATCTGTTCGGTTCTCTCAGTATCAATGGTACAAACGTTCCGCCCCTCGCGGTGCTCCAGGGGTGAGAAAATGAAAACGAACGTGAGACACGGAAGGAGGTGTGGTCGACGCGATTAAATATAAGTACAAACGCGTGATACGCGTACGGGTGCTCGAGTACGATCGCGATTACATACGAGTTCGTAAGCGTGGCGAGTAATTTTCGAGTCGTATCGCGAACTCTCCGCGATTATCGTATCTGACCGAACCTCGAGTCTGTCCCAGTGCTGAACATCGGGAATAACGAGCATCGAGACAGAAACGATAAACGTTCGTCGAACAGAGAAGCGTGTGTCGCTGATCGAAAATAAGTCCGCGCTTGCGAGTAGATTCGATTCGTCGAATCGAGCGATAAACCTGGTCCAGTTCATCCTGCGAGCAGGACGAAGCATCGCGACGAGGACTTCGTCCTGCTCCTCTGGATACCGATAAACCTTCGTTCATCTCGCTTAAAGTAGTCTGCCAGAACTTACTTTGCAACCGATGTCGCTCGCGCGAGTTCCGATCTCTAAACGTCTCTCGAGTTTTCAAAACGACCCACTTTTGTAGCCACGAATTGTTCCGGAGTTTCTCTACTCCGACGAAACGCAAAGATTCTCGCGAGCGTGGAACGAAGAGGATCTCAGACGCCTACGAGTAGTCTAGGCGTGTAAAAAAAACTAAAGTAGAACAAAGGCTGCCCGGACGCTTGGCTGGTGGGTTTGAAGAAAAGGTTCGAGGACCAGGCGACGAGCACCGCGTCGCGAGAAATCGATAGAGAATTTTTAGCGCGAATATGATCGGCGTCGAGTAGCTTCCCGATAAAAGAGCTATTTCATCTGGCGAGACGGAACGAAAATAAGAGACACGGCTATCCCTCGGCGAGGAGCGAAGAACGACCAGTTTATTGGATCCTATTATAGCTTAGCTAAGTATCGACTTACGTACTAATAAGGCCCGTGGTGTAGGTAATCAGAGTAACTCATTGATTATCACTGCGACAGCGCTCGTTAAGCCGCGTAATAACGACCGTTCCTCTTTCTTCTTTTCTCTATCTTTCTCGCGATCGTCGCGAGAATCGAAGGGAAGATCGAAGGGAGGATCGAAGCGAGCCACGAGACTGTCTTCGACCAAGTAAAATCTACGTTATTCGTAAAACGCCACGGTGTATCGTCTTGGTCTCGCGCTGGCAATTAAAACGAATCTACGCTAAAACATTAGGTACTAGACATATCCTTTCTTCTTCGTCCTCTCGTACCGCTCTCTTCCTTCGTTTTGGTTCACTTCGAAGCAAGGCATGTGTAGCGAGCTTGTTCACGCGTTGAATCGATCGTTGCATCGCGCGCCGGAGGAAGCTCCGCCTGTCTTCTCAGGCGACTCTATCCGGCGACTGATATTATCGTTGTGGCTCTGACGGCACTTGTGGGAAATAGCTCTCTCAGTCTTTGTCAAGTGTGGGTTAAATCGACGCGGAAAGACAAACGAAAACACGGGGAAAAAGGAAAAAGATGCTCTGTTCGCAAGTCGTCGATATTAGGCGTGTCGAATTGAAACGGAAAAAGGAAAATAAGTCTCCGGCTTGTGTTCTACGATCCCGTGGCACGGCGGGAAACGTGTTTTCGCGGGAAATAGAGGCGACGCGTTCGATGAGTGGATCCGTACGTCTTCGACGATGAAGCGGAAACCGCGAACGTTTCGGCGTTTCGTTCGGCCTCGATCGTCTCGATCGCCGAAAGATCGACGGATCTCGTTCGGCGAACGGTGTTCGATTTGCTCGGGAAAAGAGGTTTCCTCGAGGTGATCGGGCGCGCGTGCGGGAAACGTAGAACGGTCGTTCGTGTCGGATAGAGGCACAGTCAAGAAAGTTCAAATCTTAAGCAACGCGTTGTACAAGAAGATCAATTTCCCGGTGTCGGTGGTGTACATCAGCTTGTACCGTCTGCCGATCATCTTATCGATCAGGCTCTTGGTCTCGGCCTCGCTGTGATGAGGGCTCCAGCGGATAGACACCACGGATATCCTGGTCGTCTCCCAGGGAATCGTGTCCAGGACCTAGGCCAAACACGATCACGGTGAAAGGAAAATATTTAGACTCGGCTGTCTCTCGCCAAGGAATTCCTCGAAGGATGTTAGCGATATTTGCGGGGGTCATGAAAGGGAAATATGGAATTTCGAGGGATCGCGGACGTAATCGATAGGTACCTGGCCGTCTTGTGCGTCCGGGCTGTCCAGACTCAGGTAATCCAGGGTGGTGGCACTGTAGGCCAATAGAACGCTGTACAAAGGGAAGCATTTCAATCTCGTGGTCGGCAGACCCTCGTCCGACGACACCAGGCTGTTCGGGCCTTCGCCCAACTTGGTAACTTGAACCTCGGATTCCTGGTGATAAGTAATCTGAAATTCAAACGGGCCGGCATGGAGATAAAACTCTCGTTAGAAGGATAATCGAGGCGATTTATCTGGATCGTTGGAGTAGGCCGGGATTAGAGAACGCCTCGGGTACACTTGCCTCTTTGGTATCCTTATCGGTGCTCAGACAAGCGTGAAGAACTCTGGTCTTTGGGTTCCTGGTGATTCTGTGCGCCTCGAAGAAGCTTCTCGGATCGGTCAGGATCAGCACGCCTCTCCAGCTCAGGTTGCGCTCTAGCCAGCCCGTGCTCGAGACAGCGCCTATCTGCAAACCAAACGATCCGAATGTTTCCTAAATCACCGTCATCGTTCAAAAATTTTCCATTCCATACTAGTGGACAAATTAACGGATGAAATTATTCCGATAAACATCGAGCTTTGGAATTTTATTAAATAGCGCCCTCGATAGCCCTCGATTACGCGAGTTAATCTCGAATAGAAAGCTCGCGCGAGTAGCCTAATTTCCGCTGATCCGATACAAGCTTCGAAAATTTCACTTTGAGGGGAAACAAAGCGATTTTGGGAGTTTTGAGATGGACTAGTCGGGTTGAAGAAAGGAAAGCGTGACTGCTTACCCTGCTGATGTACTCGACGTAGACACCCTCGCGTTTTCCCTCGGTGAGGCTGGCCACGTTCCTCTCCTCCGTGGTCTGGGTGGCGTTCGACGGGTCCTGTTGCGTCGTCGGCTTCAATTGAACCTCTCTGATGTACGCGACCAACTCCGGATTGTCCATCGAGACGCTGTTCAACACGTAATCCCTGGTCATGTTGGCGTCGAACGCCTGCCTTCTGCAATCAAACGTTCGCTTTAATGTACACACCGACGGCCAGACTCTCATTAAGCTCGACATGTACACAGACGGTGATGAGCTGTTTCTCGTTTAAGCCCAATCCAGGATAGGGTGCCTGTTCATCGGCGTTCCAACACCCCTGTAAATCCCCGCGTGCGTGTCTGTGGCTGTTTATTGCCCCGGCATTTGGAAAACGATGATGTTCAATGTCTGAACACGAACGTTGCAACTATCGGTTAAAACGGCGTAAGGTAGTTTGTACTCGCAATTGTTGAAAACGCGCGGATCCTACGATCGTAGTTGTTAGAGTTAAAATAAACTTCGTGTACCTTTATTACGTGTATGATAAAATGGATTTAGACCGACTAGCAACGAACGAAGCCTCGCGAAACAAGATTATTTGCCTAGCTTTGTTTGTGTTTACACTCGTTAAAAGATGACGTCGTAGGCTTCAAATTAATTATGATATTTCACGCTTTATCAGCTACAATATCATTATGTGCCTCGATATTTTATCGAACCGAAACTTTTGGAAACTTTTATTATTGCCGTTTATCGACATTAAAGTGTCAACTAACTTCTGCTCTAATCTTTCCGTCAGACTGACGTGTGTGGATGCTCGAAGAATCGTACTCTACCACGGATATAACGAAAACGATGAGTACACATATATATCTTTAGCTCTTCGACCATTATCATTCGAGTATAGCGTCGAACCATTCTTCCACTTGTCAGTGATAATTTTGTACCTAAGATCAGACCTTTTCCCGCTCTCTTCCACTAATTTACGAAATAAGTCTCTCGATAAGTCTCTCGATAAGCCTTTCGATTAGCCAAGAGAATCCTTATTTTCGATTTCGGACAAAGAGAAACTGATTTGTCTTTCGATCGAGGAAGATTCAACGCTAAATCGCAACGTTTGTGTACCTCGTCGTCATCTGTAATCTACTTCCCTTCGTTGCGACCTATCGCTTTCCCCAGAGGAATCGAGGTGAACGTTAGGTCGATCGAACATCGATAGCGCGAGATAGTTTACCGATGAGACTCTCGGAAATTCGAGATTGAAATTTAAAGCAGCTTCGCGAATTAATATTACGATATTAATAACGATCTCGTTAAAAGTTGCTACGTATTCGACGATCTTTCCTCGAGAGTCCGGAGCAGCCTCTGCCGACAAGCGTCCAAGAGAAAGGATGATCGCCGAGTGACCTAGTAATTAAATTCGTTTGACAATCGTATTTCTTTAACGCGACCACGGCTGCTTGTGCTTTCCGGATCTTTTGATAGTAACAACGCGTCAGCTACAGAAGACACTCAAAGATGGCCGCCTTTGTGCCGATATTTTACCATTCTCGCGGTAATTGATCGCTAGGCTGGCCAGTCAGCTGCAACTCTTTTATCTTTGGGCCAATGTTTCCCATCACGTGGACAGTTCGATATCGCGGAAACGTGACGCGAGGAGATTACCAACTCGGAAGAGCGCGATTAAAAAACGAAAACAGGGGATTATAATTGCGTAATAAAATGAATCACGTACGCCGAACGAAATTAAGCGACTCGCTGGTGAATCAGTGTCATTCCCACGGTTCTTATCAGTCGAATTATCCGAATAACTCTCGAGAATAACTTAGTTACACCCGCGATAGATGCCAGTGGAAAGCGACGATCAAATATTTGACCGATAAGATCGTGGACAAGCCGCGAAATCGAAACGGGGCCAAACGATCGGCCACCTGCCGATCTTCTAGGGTCCGATGCACCGATGGACAGCGACAGATCGAGGTGTACGATATCGTTTGCGATTTGTCCGACATTTCCCTCCGATTGCAGCAATTTCGCGCGTCGATTTCGCTATGAATTTCGAGCGAACGTTCCGCGAGAATGGGAATAAAAAGCGACGAGATGCCGGGTTTAATTGATTAATCTCTCGCGAAGCTGCACGCTCTCGCTAGGCTAGCAGAAGGGATTGCGAAGGAAAGAGAAAGAAAGAGGAACGATGGCTCTAGGGGCCATCTGAGTCATCTGTTCCAGGCTGTTGTAAAATCGCCGTGTGCCCTCGTTACTATGCAAGATGAAGGATAACGAAATTAGAAAACTCCTCGGGAACAGAGTTTCTCAACTCTGACTGCCGTATCGAATTTTTTCAATCGCGAAAGAGAGTGAAAAATTAAAGGTCCACTAGCATGCGATACACACAGGTGTGTTTCATAAATTCAAATATCCGGAGAATACGAAGAGAATAGGGAAAGGTAATCGCAAAAGATACGAATCTTCGAGAAGCCGTAAAAGAGCCAAGAATTGGTAGAGGAAGTGTGGTCCGAAATCGGATCAATCACCGAATCACCTCGATCGAGGTGAAAATTCGTAAAAAATTCGAGGGAAGCTTCTAATTTTGTAAACGAAGAGCCATAGCATAGGGGAAAGCGGTTTGATCCGGAATGAAATTGCAAAGATGAGAAAAATTCGAGACACGGAGGACACGGGGATTAAGAGGTCGGTATTAGCGGGTTTAATTCCGCAAACGAAGAGATATTTACCTCAAGGCTGCAGCCTCGCTCCAGACGAGGAGCAAGGCCATGGCGGTGGAAAAAGCGGCGAGAAACGCCAAGCAGGGGGCCACTCTTCTCCACCAGCTTTTCTTGTAGTTGGCCATCGTGGTCCCTGACAGCGTCGAGCCCGCGGGTGGCTGCAGGACACCGGTGACTGGAGGCATCCCTGCGGGGGCCATTCTACAACCATAAAACCGTCTTCCATCAATGACCCGATACGCCGCGTCGCTCGTAGAAAACCCGATGCTTAAAAACAATTTATTACGAACTTATCGGGAACAATAAATTTCGCGGCCGGCAAACTAGCCCGATCGGAGAGTACAGAGGGATGATGACGGTGAGAAACTGCCATCGAATTAAGCCCCATCGACTGTAATATCCTCCGATATACGAGGGTTGTTTACTATACCCGTTTAGTACCTATAGGGAACGATGGTTCGTCGAAGTCTGCCCATGGCACCTGATTAAATTTTTACGCTCCTTCCGATTCTCTAGACAGTCTGGCACCATGGACGTTCAGAGCCCTAAGAGACTATGCGGTGCAGGGACGACCCTTCTGGGTGCCAAGGGGACTAGGCTACGACTATTTTTCCATCTTCGCTCTTGAGTTTTCTGTCCCAGAGACGATGAAGTCGCGAAAAGGTACGGTGAAATTTAGAAACGCGGAATTTAAGCTGAAGATATTTTTTTTTTTTTTTTTTGGTAACCCCTAGTGACTTTCAGACTTGTAAGACTTTCAGCGAGTTGTTTATACCTTTGATGGGTAACGCGTGAGTGCCAATTTGTTTTTTATAACGTTATGATGTACACTCTAAACGTAGTATACTCGGATAGTACTACCTTTGGCAAAAGTTCTTCTGAAAATCAACTTTCCAGACGCACAGCGATATAATGCGAATATAAAACGAAGTGCCAAATCGATTTAATATATAGCGAAAAAGAAAATAATTTCAACTTCGATTTATTCACGAGGAGAAACTAATTGAGCTTGGTTGTAAGTTTTTTGCCAAGGGTAATAGTAACGTGGATCTTACAACGAAATAAACAATTGCGTGTAATTACAAGCCGGTTTCGATAACGCATAATTTCGCTGAAAGTAATTTCGTGTTTGCGATAAATGCAAATGGGAAAAAATTGGAATTGGACGTTGTAAGGGGTTTAACGGCTGCAGCGTTAACGCTGAGCCTACCACAACTACAACGACCGTTTGCAAATTTTTGATTAAGAATTCTGCGCTCGACTTCTCGATATTTCTCTTAACACGCGTATCAGCAATTTTTCAACGTCTTCTTCTATACTATTTCCTTCGAAGCTCCTCGCATTTTTCCATATACCGGTCATTTAAGACCGGTCGTGATAGGTTTAACTCTGCGCTCGAAGATTTTTTCCCTATTCGAAGCTTTTCTTTTTTTCCCGAGCTCGGTGACACTGTTTATGCTAAAATGAAAAAAGAAAATCGAGTGTACTTCCTTTCGATATTTTACGTGTAGTTACTTCTATTCTAATAAAATTAACGAGTCTAATTCGTCATGAAATTCGCGTGGAATCATCGCTGAGTCTCGTGATTCTAAGCTAGACTAATCTCGACTAATCGCTTTAATTTGAAAAATTCCTAAAATTAAAATTTGTATCCTAATTTATCACACATGGAATTGGTGCTTAATTAAAATTGAATACCACTCGAACGTACGATTTTTGACATTTAAATCGTAGTGCAAGAGATTAAAGAAGATGTCCTCTTGAACGAGGCTTCTCGAGCATCGATCTAGCCTGAGGAGCATTCGGAGGAACCACCTGCAACGAGGCGATTTCGACGCACTCGTGTTCGGTTAATCCACACAGAGACAGGATGGTCGCATGCACGGGCCTCCGGTGCAATTTGACTTAATACCGCGTATAAATCCAGCAGAGTACCTGCATACATATTTCGCAGCGCTGTAATAACCAGATAACGGGCACGAGATCCTGTTGCGATTCGAAAGGGAGTTCGATCTGGTCATGGGAAAGGATAAAGGCTGATCGCAGAGAAGGCGAGATTCTTGAAGGATTAACTCATACACCGTGGTACTTCGATCGATGGAACACGGTCCTCCTTTACCATTACTCCCAGATTGAACCGAATTAAACTGAAAATTGTTGTATATTAGACCCTACCGATTTACCGACGTGTAACTAAATGTCGAGGCAAGGTGCCGAAGGTAAACAGAGATACACGGGATGAAATTTTTCACCTAAGAAATCCTTTCTAAAAGTCTCTCGTGAATCTCCTTTGGTTTTCCACGAAAATCTAATCGAATATATTACGTGGTTTTAGTTTAATTATGAATGTTTTAAGCAGGAAAGAAGAAACGTTTCCTATTAATTTAGGAAATTGTCGAATAACGAAGTTAAAAATTTGTAGGATACAGAATGAGAGACAAAAATTTGCACGCTTAGGGATAATTTCTAAAAGATTCTTATAATTTTCCTTTCGCACGAACTATTTCGAATTTAATTAAATAAGCTGCGCAATTTTATTCCAATTTGGTCCTCTGATTGAATTACGCAATTTTATTCCAAACTGGTTCTTCGAAAAAGGAAAAGGAAGCGCTTCCGATATTCCTAATAAAATTACTCGCGTCCTCCATTCCGATATTAATATTTTCAAAAGTCCTATTAATTTTAACGCAAAAGTGCATCCGCGTATTTCCAATTGGAAAAACAACCTCGAAGATGAAAATAATATTGAAAAACTCGGTATAATTTATACCGGACTTCGACTAGTCTCATTACCGCTATAAAAATTCGCGTAAAAATATCGAAAGAAAAACGCGAGGAATTATTTCATCTGTTTGGGATCCGCGCGGAAGGAAAATTCAGTTTGCGTGTAGGACACGGCTGTACCCCGAGTTCCTCTGTTTTCCCTTCGTTTTTCCTTCATTTTTCCTTCATTTTTCCATTCCCCATAGCCGGCGACGAGCGTCGCGCGGCTGGCATTTCACGCGATGCACCGTGCTTCGAATGGTTATTATAACCAAGCCAGCCTCGATATCGGCACCAGACGTACCCGGTGCACGCGCAGCCATAAATACAATCCGAATTATCCTGCTGCATAATGCACGCCATAATCGATGCGCCACTGCATCAAGATACTGCACGCGACCACGGTCAGCGTGGTCGAAGGTGGAACGAAGCGTTCTTCGGATCTCTTTGGATCAAAAATATATATTTTTGAGAAAACACACAGAGTGACGAAGAAAGAATAGAGTCATAAACTCGGTGGAATCGAGCAATGATAGATCCAGTGCAGACATTAGTCGTAATAGTACTTTACTTTCAATTTCCCTTTGGTTCTATAAGTTCTTTATTTCTTCTTGCATTACTTTGGTATTGGCAAATGGGCCGAGAAAATATTTATACAAAATTATCAGTGACGCGAGAAAAGCGAAAGAGTCTCTACAATGCACCTGGAATTTTCGGAAATTTTGGCAATTCGTAGTACGAATATATATAAAAGGGAATGTCACGGAGTGCCATTCAAAATTTCCTGGCTCTCGAAGTTTCATGCACCGAAACGTATATAACAAACGTGCCACGCTAGTAAAACGTAGTTTTACGGTTGAAAAATTGAATTTTTTCCAGCTTTTTGAATCCAGCATTGTGCGTCACGGATCCTTCTCGTGCTGTCACTCGGTGTGATTCTGACAGCAGGAACGGTAGACAGGTGGCACATCTGGCCTTAGTTCGCCATGGTTGGCTTCCAACAGCCCATTTCGATGTTTCGATTCGAAGCGATCCGGGATGCGATCCCTCAGGCTGGCTAGCCGAATGGCTAAACTTTCGCCAGTTGCCATAGCGTCTAATAGCTATGCAACTGTCTCGTAACGCGGCCCCGTTTCCGATCGATCCGGCACGATATCGCGATATAATATCGCGGCGACTTTGATACATCGGCTGACGGGTCCATTGTAACTGCAAGAAGATGGCGTCAAGAAGACGGAGCACCCAGGGTGCGCCAGGCACCAGAGGCCAGATTTATCGCGGCAGTTTCATTCCACCTGATTTCTCTTCTCTCTCTTCTCCGTTATAAGTCGGTTAAATACAAAACGAATTAACCAAGTTTATCTTTTAGGATATCTGTGTCAAAGACTTCACGCGAAACTCTACTTCTCGCACGCGTTCACGGGATATCTTATAGATACGGCGTATCTTTCAATTTCTAGCATAACTGTGTCCATACTAAACGAAATGTTATTTAAACCTTCGCGGACGAGAAGTAGAATTAACGACACATCGAGTATGTACTAAATAATTAAAAATAACAAATCGAAGGAAATTTTCCGAATTACAAAATGTGTCAACATCGATGCTAATGCTAAAATTATTTTCCGCTATATTCCAAGCAGCTTTCGCTCTGAAAAATAAAAATAATTCCACGCGTATTATCACATTCGTCCGCAAAGGATTAATACTGAACCTACCATGACCGATAGACTACGAATACGAGACAGGGAAAAATTGATTACACCTATAGTAAGACAGGTAACCAAAGAACGAATCGATGAGCCGATACAAATCGATACCTAGATCGACAGAACGGTAAAACTCTATCGCAAAGAAATTCACGTTTCCCTCTATCGAGTTGCAAACTTACAACGCTGTAACGTCCACAAAAAATTACGGAAGTGGCTGTTTTCGCATGGCTAGACCAGAGGACCCCCGAAGTCGGAGACAATCGTGAACCGGTTGCGAAAATCGGAAGCAACGAAAGCAACAATGCGCTTGGTTACCAGCGCGGAACGTTCCTCAACCGTTCCTCAACCGTTCCGTGTCGCTTCTTCCTGCCAACCTCCCTTTTTCCTCCCGATGCATCATTTAGTTACCTGGTTCGTTTGTCTGCGCTGCACTTTGTTCCGTAAATTATTCACCTTCCCTCCTCCTTCTCCCTCGCCCCAATTTTTATCCCGTCCTTTCTTTTCGCCTTCCCTGCAGTCAGTAGAAGCATCCGAAAGAGGAGAACAACGTTACTTCGAAGGATCTTAACGGGTAAACAGCCTCACCAGCGATGTAAAATGAAAGAGGATAATAAGCGGAAAAGACGAGTCGTACACATATGGTCGAATGTCTGCTGCCCTTTGACGGATAGAAAATTTATCGAGAATGGTATTGCAGTTGCGCGAGAGAGACAGGAGTCTGAATAGATTTCGAAATCTGTTGCTTTTTCCCGGTCGGGAAAGCAACCAGACCCTTTCACGCGATAAGACTGTTTGTATAGAGTTACTAGGTCGGTCTTGCCTGACGATATTTAGCGATCGATGAATCCAACGCGATATTTCTTCTGAACATTAAACGTAGCAAGCGAGCTGAAATGACCCCTTTCAAAATTTACTTAAAAATTGTACATTCGGTGTTATTTCTTTCGTTTGTTTGACTTTCTGTAAATTTTTATATCACCCGATTATTCAATTTCTCGCTTTTCGTTTTTCTCTTAGCTTATTTTTTATAGCGAAAAATTCTGTATCTGCTGGTAATTATATTCATGGTAAGAATAGGTAGATGCAAAAGATTGGTACGTTTAGTGTTAATTTCTATACTCCATCCAACGAGAATTGACAGGGAATATAAAGAAGTGGCAAGGGCCCCTTTTTAGGATTTCTAAAACATTTCGAATCGATTCGGGAAAACCCGAGATTCTTGTACCACCTCGCGACGTAAACTCCGAGATAGAAACCTGAAGAAACAGGAACAAGCGGGCGTTCCACATTCGGATAATCGGAAAACCGGGAAAGTTTCCGCGAGTTTTCGCGACTTGAAGCGCCATTGACCAAGCGAACCTACGCGAAAATCCTCGGCCGAGTGCGTCCCACGAAAGGAATATTAATTCTTTCGCATTCTCGAGCAAAATAGCTCGCGAATGCTTTTAACGAGATAACTCGCGTGTTTGTCGACGTTTATGATTAAACACGGGTTCGAGTAATGGCGCAGCGAAAGGAAATTTGTGAAAAAACACGATGCTCGCAGCGCCATTAACCATCTCGCTTTCATTCCCGATTTTTCCACGCGGTGTGTCACGTACAGATGAAATGGACAGAAAGGATAGAAAGAGGTTGAAATCACTCGATGTTTCGCAGAGAGTGTACCGTCCTTCGCAGTCTTTTCGCGTACACGGTAATTACGAGTGTCTATACGTGTTCAAACAAAAAAAAAAAAAATATCCGTGAAAAGATAATTAATTTTTTAATTAGTTTACATCATGTTCGTTCGTATTACGATAACACAAATGGAAACTTGTTTTCCCGGTGGTGAAAAATGGAATGCCAGGTGGAATTTATATAGAATCTCGTGGAAATTAATGTTTTTAATTTTTCCAAACTCGAGGTGTATACTATTTCGAAACAAAGCGTACGCGCGTGATATAAATCAGTGATTTCGAACTAGCGCGATGCGACACGTTGATATGCCACGGGAATTAAAAGAGATATTTATTTCGTTCGACATTGCGATCTCTCTTTCCCTGCAATGATAAATTATATTTTTTTTATTTAATTACAAAGACACGAGATTATCGTGCATTACATTTCTGGGAAGGCGTCGTTTCGAGCTATCGCGCGAAAAATGACCCCATTTGGTGGGAAACAAATTTCCCCAGCCGAAAATCAGATACACGCTGTACTACTATTTTTACAACGTTATTTTCCCTTTCCCACCGTTTCGAAATCTTCTACTCGGATGGATATCCGCGCGGGAAATGGCGCCGTGAGCGAAAAGTGTCCATAACCCAGGAGCGTAGATCTTATCGACTTGCCAGCAAACTCTCTTCCACAGGGACACGAATCCTTTTTTCTTTTTCTTTCTTCCCTTTTAATTATAACTTATTTCGCGTTAATCCAGTGATGTATACGTATATAAGATACCTATCTAAAGGCGTAGACAGTGAAGGATACAGTTGATTTACTCGTTAACACCAAATTTACCGAGCTTTAAAGGATACCTGACATAGCAGACATAGAAAATAATAATTTTAGTAGTACCACGAAGATGAGTAAATAATATGTTAACTAGAGTCCTGTGCCAATAGGAGATGACGTTAATTTCTTTTTGAAAGCAGGTATACGTTTCTAGTAATCGCAGAAAGGAAAATTCCGAGACCAGTCTGTTTCACTGGATCGGCAGTTCCAGTGTTAACAGTTACGCGACATCTGTACTGCCTAGTACTAGATACATACTTCTAGAATATTCGCCGAGAATGTGCAAAACCACGCGTAAGTAGTAAATTATGCGAAGTAGACAGCTATTAACCACCGCGAACTAAAATATGTGGCTAGAAACTTATTCTCCCGTAAATATCCAACTAATCCTGTCGAGGATATTTCCACTTTTCGTATTAAGCACTCGTTCTCCCTTTTTTAACCTATGGGTGAACGTTTCTCGTTTTGCATACCTTTTTCCAGTGTTCGAGAAACGGAGCGGAGAAATTCCTATGGTGTAAAGGAACCGGGCTAGGAACTCCTATGACGTAAAACGAAACAGGGAGAGGAATTCCTACGGAAATTTAAAACTAATTCCTAAAACGGGACAGGGAGAAGAGTTCCTACTGAAATTTATAAGAAATTCCTAAAACGGAACAGAGGGAGAGAAATTCCTACGGAAATATAGAAAAGATTTCTAAAACAGAACAGTGAAAGGGTGTTCCTGCGGAAATTTAAAAGAAATTCTTAAAACGGAACAGGGAAAGGAATTCCTATGGAAATTAAAAAGGAATTTCTAAAACGGAACAGGGAGAGGGATTCCTACGGTATTTTAAAAGAAATTGCTAAAAGAGACCGAGTGGATACAGAAGATAGGCGAAAAGCTGCGTGGCAGCCTAATTTCCACGAGGACAGACCAGCGAAGATCCGCGTGGTCGGCCGCGTTAAATTAAGCGACCCAATTGTTGCCGATGGTGAAGTGCCCCGCTTCAATTTCCACGGTTAAGGATGATGGTGAGGCGGACCCGGCGTCTCGACGACATTGCCCGCGGTTTCGCGAGGAGGAAGCTCGGAGCAGACTCTCGATGGCTTCCGGGTTCGAGGGCTGATGGCGATGCCAAAGGACGCGGACCAGTCGGATAAAAGGGGACAGGCTCGAAATAATGGATCGTATTGAAAGTGCTTTTTCAACCGACGCTTTTATGCCTGCCAACCATGCGATTGTTACTCCAGCCACGGTGGATAAATGTACGTGGAACCTGGCCCCTTTCAGCCGCGTTTGCGACCTCTATTGTCGTTCGTCCACCGATGTTTACGAAATAGAACCTCTCCCATCTACGATAATCGCGTCGCAAAGAAGATCGGACTGTTTCGATTGGCAAATGGCGAATCGAGGCCGTATACGCGACCAGGTGATGGACGACGCTATTTCCGGTGCTCCTCGAGCAACCTTCTTCGAAGATTTTCCGTCAAATTTAATTTCACTCGCAAAGTTCCGCACTAAAATGAACACGATTGTATTTCGCGCGTTTGAACAGCTACAAAGTTTGAAGAAATACTGAAATATTGGAAAAGTATCATACTTCTATTCCATTCACCCTAAAATTATTCCAATATTACATCTGAATATCCTTTCAAAACATAGCCAAGTATTAAATAAACAGGGAGAAGACTTTAACCTGTCTCAGTTTTTCTTTAAATCCTAATTATCATAAGTGAAAAGAAGTTAGAATGAGTTGGAGAACTACTCACCATAGAATCCCTCAACGGTAAAAAAGAAAAAGCCTCGTTGACTATCACAGGTAACAGGTTTATTCTACTTTATAATCGCTGTTTTGAAATCGTCGTAACGTAAATTAAAAAAAAATTGATCCCTGAAGAGATTAAAATTTGTAAAATTCTACTAGGTTCTAAATCTATCAAACATAGCAACATTTGCGGTCGGGTTCGAATCCAGATGGAATTTTATAATGAAAGTTTCACGGAAAAAGGCACGCGAGGAATCCTAGGAATTCGGAAAATTGTCACGTTTCCAGTCTCCGTGAAATTCGGCGCGATTACACGTTTTTCCTAACCCGGTTCTGTCTCGTTTGGGGCATAAACACATAATCAGACAAGCACTGTCGTTGACGAATCTATTCAGCCCAATTCACGCGTCCATATATTGTATTACACATCAATCATACACGACTACAGCTACGCGAAGTGATCGCATTTCGATATCGCATTTACGTGGATGACATTTTGATGCCGCAAAATGCAAACGCAGAGATAACCACCGCATTGCATCCCTAACCTTATTAAACCAGATTCCCGGCCGAGTTAATTGCACAAACGATCTCCCACCACCGTTTCCGATTGCCTTTATTTCGCATCAGCGAATAGTCGAATCGCGCGAAGTCGCGTTGGATCTATTCCGGATAGATCTCGGATTTTTTGCCTCCGTTTTTGCACGGTATGACCTTCCGTGATGGATCACGAGCAGTTGAATGACACAGCGATAACCTTTATCGCGAATTTCCACCCCGTTTCGTGGCAATGGTGTCGAAAAACAAGACGAGTATCGAATCTAAAAATTCTGTCGAAAATTCGCGACACGCGTTCTTACCCCGTTGGTCATCCTTGACCCGAGCTTGCTCTATCAATGAAACCAGGATTGTCATGTCCCGTTTACTGCCAGACGAATTTAAAACGTGTTGACCTGGGTGCCGAGATTTGTTTAAAGAAAACGCGGAATTTAAAAGATGTAAAAGATCGAGTAACGTTTGGTTGCAGATGTAATATTAAAATTGCTCATCCTTTCTAATAATTCCTAACTCGGGCGGTTATAAACTTGTTCCGTGATCAATTAGAATCAATCTAAACTTGTGGCCCAAACTAGAAGTTATCTCGTAGTTGGGTGTGAATGGGTTAGATCACGGAGGGCCAAAGCAAGCATCATCGTGGTGCAAGGAAGCTAAAACTCTGTGGACAACTCTGGTTTACATTATTAAGGTAATATAATATATAACACAGGCAACTCAATCAGGGTTTCTGATAAAAGCAAGAAGTAGCCCAAGTCATATATGTCTCCTTTCGAAATGATACAAGTTTCTTTTGAATACCAGATATTTACAAGTTAATTTACACAAACACCTAAGAAATATCTGATATAATATCGACGCGCAGAAAGGAGCGGTGACCGGAGAATTAACAGGCTCGAAACAAGGTACTCGAATTAAATATACGGTAATGGAAATTTTATTACAACCCCGTGGCGCCAGCTGACGCGTTAAACGGCACCTTAAAGGGATGCACCCTCTGAAAGGAACAAAGAAATAATTAACTCGAGCGTGATACAGGCTTTACGCGGGAAGGGTGTGCAGCTCGAGCAGAGACAAAACATCGAATAACGGCCATTATTTTTCCCATTTTCTCCCTTCTGTTTGCGCGTAGTTCGTTCCCGATTCACTTCCCCGCAGCAAATGGCAACATTCTGGCCGGATTCCCGAATTCCAATCAATCGATAGGGCACCGAACGCGCTGCGGAATATTTACGAATCCCGCCGTAAAGAAAAACCGATGTCTCCCGCGAGTGTTGTTGATAAACTCGTCGCCATTCATAACGCTTCGCGGTTGACCGGGGTGAAAACGGGAAGGTTGCGTCAACAATGGTAAAAACGAATTCGGAGATACCGCAGAGGCGATTTTCACTGAAAACCAACAGGTTTAAAAGATCGTAGGGAGGATACACGGGATAACAAAAATTTTTAGAGATTTAGCCGATTGTCGTTTATTTTGAAAAACCATAATCGTGATATAAATTGGTGCTTAAAACTCGAACCGTTATTTCCAGGATTTCGTACAATCCTGGAAACTCGTTTAAGGTAAAGATCTCGAGGATGGGTTTGGCGCCATTTTTCTCGGAAGGTCCTCGAGGAGGAAAACGATCGTGCCTCGCGGGAGAGCGACGATAAAGGATAAATTCGCGATAAACAGGTATCGCGACGGTGGAAGAGGAAAATTGGAGAGGGAAGAGGAAAATTGGAGAGGGAAGAGGAAACTCGTTTGAGAAGAACGGGAAGGAGATTCGAAGCGCAGGGCTCGCAAGGTGGAAAATCTCATTGAAAATAAGTTTGTCGGATCTGGAATGATTCTAAAAGTACGTCGGACTGTGGAGTTTTTAAAGGAAAGAAATATAGCGCGATATAATCCTCTAAGCTTCTTCGGAAAGGGAACTCAGCCTGCAATATCGTTGTAAGTTTGCGATAAACTGATATGACACGGATGTAACACGCTCGTATACGACACTCGAGTCGCTCGATGTGAATTTCATAAGGGATAAATTGTGCAGTAGGACTAGTGGCGACTACCTAATTATGGTAATACGTAAATGCTAACTACAGTGGTGTAAGAAAAATAAACGAGCGTACACTGCACCTTGTAACGCGATCAGCTCGATTATCTTCGATTATTAAGTTATCGGAGAAACGATAAAAAATCATTTTGTCGTAAACGGTAAAAAGAATAATGACTCGTCAACAGATAAGATCGGCTTATTAAAATGATCGAAGCGGCTACGTTATGTGGCCAAACCGGCGTATATAATTGCATGCACATTTTCGATAAATTAAAAACAACAAAACTCGTCACTTTGACTCTTTTCCTAGTTCTAGTGTCTATTTTAATCGAGTTACGTATAAATTAATTATCCCGTATGTCGTTATATTGCTTGAAACTCGATATCGATTTACAATTTCGTTAACTGGCAATTCAGAGTCGCCTCTCGAGTGCAAATGGTCGTTAAATAGGATAAATATTCGATAAAATTGTATATATCTTTGGAAAACAGTTACGTTATGAAATATAATTCCAATTACTATTAATTAACGCTTATAATTCCAATTATAAATGTTAAAACTAAAATCAAATAAAGAAGCATCAATAACAACTGCCCGCAAGTATATGTACATACATTAATGCACTCTCGCGATATTGTGGCATCGACGTATAATGTGTTAAAAAAAGTATTGGACACAATATAGCCTATTGTACGAACGAAAACTGGGCTATCTACAGCTCGTTCCAGCTGCTGTCCCAAAACCAAGCAAACTCGAGCAATGTCTGCGCGTAAGTTAGTTACGGAGAATCGAAACATGTCCGAGGCATCAAGGAAATTTAATATATAACGAAACAACGGAGATCAAAAGCGGGCAGACAAGAGCCGCGTGTGCATCGAACAAATTTCTCAAGCTCTGGGAAATTTCCTTCGGCTATCGCGTGTGTGCGTGTACGTGCGTGAGTAATACCCCGATAGCAGACGCGGTCCCAGCGTGCGTCTGCTAACGAGGGAGGTAGCCGTTCCTCGAATCCTCGACTGGCTTTTTACGAAAAATGAAACGCGATAGTGTCCATCGAGAGAGTGGAATTTCGATTGTCCGTTATACTCGGAATTGAGGTGTAAAAATAGGATAACGATGACAATAAGGCCCCGGCGACAGACCGAGACGAAATTTAAAGAGGCGATTGGATAAATTTGGCCAAAAAATTAAAAATCAGCGATAATATCGCTTCGTCGAATCGTCCACTGGCAGCTTGCCGAATCGGTGACTATGAAACGACAGAAACGAGGAATATAATTGGAGAGAGAATCGGGAATAACCGCGATTCGTTAATAGAAATAAAATATTCGGATAAATATGGCTTTAATTTAAGCGATTCGCGCGATTGTAGCCTCCGGTGCAATCTGTGCACGGTCGAAAACAAATGGCGGAATTAGAGAATGCGATGTACGCTATTAAATCGGAATTAAAACTAACTAGCAGAGAATCGAAATCTCGGTCGCATCGGAATGAAACGATTAACTTCTTAATATCGACGTCGCTATCGAGTACGTTGGCTTCGTTGCGTGCGAAATATAATTCGCGACGGTTATCGAAAAAATCCAGATAAAGCACCGGTGAATCGAATATTGCGGATAATCGAGCGAGTAATTAGAGCCGTATCGTGAAAAGAAGACGGATAAAAGAGAGCGATCAGAATTATATAAAGGCTTATCTATGAA
The DNA here is from genome assembly GCA_002201625.1 of Euglossa dilemma. NCBI lineage: Eukaryota > Metazoa > Arthropoda > Insecta > Hymenoptera > Apidae > Euglossa > Euglossa dilemma. The sequence continues at coordinate 5,478,304 of NIJG01000112.1, forward strand.
ATATAATATTTGTAGGCTTACTTGGCTTTCACGGGCTCCATGCCAGTCCAGAATAATTCGCCTGGCGGAAAGGAAGGTTGAACGGCGTACAACATTCACGTGGCTCGTCTCGCATCCCGTCCGTGACGCGACCGTCGCCCGGAAGACATCGACCAGGCTGCTTCACCAGGCCGACCTCCTGCACATCCTCTGTTGACGCCTGGACGGCCGCGGACACTGCACTCGCCGGCGGCCGGACCGTGTTTTCCTTTGCAGAGGGCCCGCCGCTCGCCACGCGATCCGCGATAAAGCGGTGTCGAAAACGGGAACCAGTGTCTTTCCTTTCGCCACTCGTCCACGCTCTCTGTTTACAATCCGACAGATACTACGGCGCGCGGGCAACTGGCAACACGTTCCTCGACCTGCCTTGTCTTCCCTTGCCTTCTCTTTCTTCTCTTTCTTCTCGCGCAAATCCTCGAATTCCTCGGCGTTCGATTCACTTTGTACACTGGCTAGCTCGCGCGTCTAGTCTTCGCCACGCAACTCTGCGTATATATACACGCGTGTGCGTACGAGTATCGCGATCGTTTCGATCCGAGCCGAAAGTCGTGGTTAGAAACGGGCCCTTACGGAACGTTCCCCTCGAGTCTTCTTCTACAGTCGCACAACTTTCTCGTCGGTGTAGAGACGCGCGCGCGTGTACGCTCGTACGTAGACGTCGCGACACGAACGATCGGTGGCCGTATCGACGAGCGTCCAGCGTCGATCGACCGAGGCTGCGAAGCGTGGAGGTCGAAGGAGTCGCGAGAACAAAGAGAACGGCGCGTTCGTAGACTACTCGGCCGCGGAGAGAAGCGTGTGTACGAAAGTTGATTAGCACTCGGCGTGCGCTAGAAGGACGGGAAGCAGCCAGCGAGCGTGTGTTGTCGTCGAATGTCGCACTGCAGAGCGGCACACGATCCACAGCCGTCCCTGTCGCTTCTTCCCTCCTTCTTTCCCTTTCTTTCTTTCTCCTTCTTTCTCCTTCCCTCCCCGGCTCTCTTTCTTCCCCGGCCTTTCGCTCGCTCTACCTCTTTCCCGCCGCCGTCGGTTCTCTCCCACTCGCGCGCGTTTCGCCGGCTGTGCGTCCCGGTGCAGACCACGACGACCACCACGACCACGACTACGACTACGACGGCGAGGAGGACGGTGACGGTTACGGCGTGACGACCGGCCCGTCGCGTTCGCTAGAGAAGCACCGAGAAGCCGAGAAATCGCGCCTCGCTCTTCCACTGTCTTTTCCCTACTCCTCCGAACACGCGGCCTGCGACGCGACGATTTTTTCCGTTGCCACGGAGAAGGAAATGCAAGCGTATATGCCCGTCCCGTGGCGAGAGCCGACTGCCCTCCAGCACCTGGAACGGCTGACGGTAACCGGGTACAATGCCTCCTATATCGAGTGTCCTTCTTTAAACACCAGCACACCATCCGTGTCCTCTTCGTCTATCCCCTTCAATCTCGCCGTCCCTCTCGCTCGCTTTTACGAGGACATTCCGTGCTCTCCGCTCTCCTATTAACGGCCAGGTAGAAGCCAGCGGTTCTCAACGCTCGCTCGCCTCTCCCTCTCTCGCTCGCTCCTTCTCTATAGTTTCTGTTGGTAAACTAGACCCGCCGAGGCTGCTGCCCGCTCCTCCCTCTGCCTCTGCCCCAGGAGGGTAGAGACTCCGGCTTAGCTTTCGCCGAGGGACACGCGGCTCGGGTCTACGCCGTTGGTCATCGCGCTCTACGCCTCGTTCCACGTACGTCCGGTAGCGTTGTAAAGGCGTTATCGATCCTGCAACTCGTGCCCGCCTTTGTGTTCCACGCTCACCGACCGCAATTCCCACTGCCGCTCGTTCTCTCGATTCATCGGACAGCAACGTGCTTTTTACCCTCCACACGCGTTTCGCACCGCTCTTGATCCTCGACGTCCGATCGTTTCGGCGTTCCTTCGCCAAATCGGGGATGAACGTGTTCGAAAGTCAGCCGTTTCGGTTCAACACGCTTTTCCAACTGCGCGTTCTCGCGTTCACGCGTGTAAGCGTCTGCGACTATTCCTGGGTCACGTCGAGTCGAGTTCTCGCAAGGGGGAGGGTAAAATCGAACCGAGGGTTGAACTTTCGCGAACGGAGTTCTTGCTTTTGTTTCCCTTCGTCGATCGAGATTCGTTCCTCCAGTGGGAATATTTCTCGTAACGGCTACTTTCTCGGAGAGATCCCGCGTGTATATGTTCGTTCGCGCGCTCTTTATTTGAATTGCGTTATAATTATTCGAGACTCGCGCAACTTTTAAAACAGAGCTCGAACGGTATTCCGTTTTCTCGTTTTAAACGCGTCTTTGAGCGAACGCGTGCACTTTCGCGACGCCCAGTGAAAACACGGCTTTGGCATCTTCTTTTCAAACAGAAGTTGCCGAGTATCGTTAGTTTTTGTTGCTCTCGAGAACGAGCGTGGATGTCTCCAACGTCTTATAGAAATATCCTTTCCTTCCACGGTCTTTTTCCTCGCGTAAAATATTTTTCCGGAGGACGAGTCTTGCAACATCCTGTACGATACGTTTATGCGGCGCTAATCGGAGTCCAGGGGTGGAGAAATACACGTAGCAGTACCGTAGAAAAAGAGAAACTTTTTCGACAATATGCCAGCTCGATTCGAGAAAATGGCTTCATTTTTCTCCGCGTTTAGCCGAGCCACCCCCCAGTCGCGGAAGCCACGTTTCCTTCCGGCGAAAAGACGTCCATCGAGGTACTTAGAGCTCGAACATTTTTATCGAAGCGCGAGTGCAGCCCGGGGAGGTTATTTCGATCGGATGCATTTTTCACGAGGCAGGGACCATTGTAAATCGGCCATCCCGGTTGATTGAACGGCGCAGGGACGGCCACCTTCGCCGAGTTCCATTCCGAGCGAAACTGCAAGGATAAATGGGACGCGCGGTAAATAATTCCTCGGCCCGAGGCTCCCCTTTAAAATAGAATCCTCCGTATCCTTGCCGCGCAGCGCGATAAACTCCTGAAACTCCAAAGTCGAACTCGCGCGGAACCTCGATCCGACTTTATGCAAATACGTAGAACTGTTCTAGCGTCTTTGACTAATCGCCAGACTTAGCGGCCCTGCCCCGCACCCCTGAGGCCCATTATTTATCCGACAGTCATTAACCGAGCCGGGCAACGGGGCTTCCAGGTAATTCACCGGACACCTGGAACTCCCAACAAAGGAACGTGTCCCCGATGAAACCTCAAACCACGCTAGTTCCTCGGATAACCGCGTTCGACCTGAAACATCGGTAGCCCGACACCCTCGCCACCCTTGAATATCCCCGCAGCGGACTCGTACGACGCGATTCGCGAGACGGGTAGAAGAGAGAAGAGACAAAGGCGCCGAATAATAACGTTAATCGTTGGCGGAAGGCCGCTGGCACACGATGTTCACCGAGGCAGAAGCGAGCGGGAGCCGAGGGCTGGGCGCGTGCACGTCGAAGAGGAAAAGTCGCGCGTGTTCCGCGACGCGAAAACAACGGCCGGAGAGGAAAGAGAGAAAGGAGGAAACAACGCTCGCATTATGTCAGCCAGAGTGTACACGCGTGGGCGTATGAAAAACTCGAATTACTATTGACTGGAAGGACGCGTGGACGTAAAAGGAAGCGGGAACGGCAGCTGCGATAACAATGGGAAACTTTGTCGCCAGCCTTTGCCTCGATACCTTTGACCAGCTTCCCTGTCTCCTCGGGCCCCGATCAAAGCAGACGGAAGCAACGTTGTTTCTCCCGTTTCACGCGCGTTCCACATCCCTCCTGCCATTTCCGACGCCGCTTTAAAGCTTCGCCTCGTCCGGCAGGAAATTAAAGGAATTGCGGGAATTAAAGGAACCGTGCGAGGTTTTTCGAAACGGACAAGAGCAAACGCGAGTGTACGTCGCCGTTACTTCTCGAATGCCGAGGGTGTTCTAGATTCCCGGTGCCGTTTCGAAACTTCGCGCGGTCCTTCTATGCCATCTTCTTCGTGCTTCTCGTTTTCAATGCCGTTGTGGAGATTAATTGGAAATAAGAAATTAAAGAGACCGCGTTGCCGTGTCTTTGAAAGTTGAAAGAAGTAATCAACGGGCACGTCGCCGTTGTTCCTCGCGTTTCAAACGCTCGGCTGCCCTTGCTATCTCGTTTTAACGCTGTCCTTACTCCTCGTGTTTCTCGTTCCCGGTGTTGTTGGGGAAATTAAACGAAGATAAGAAGTTAAAGGAATCGAAACGATATTAAAGGGGCCGTGCCAGGGTGTTTTAAAGCGAGACAATCGAGGTCCTTCCGGAGAAGCACGTTTGTCGTAGACTCGAGGCACCGAGTGTTTCGTTGCTATGCGAGGCACGACACCGGTGCATTCGGTTTAGAATATGTCATAAAACAGCGATATGGCTGACATGCGTCGTTTGTACTAATTACTCCGTTAATTAACGCGAAATTTATATAAGTACATGCAGAGGATTAAAAGATTACCGCGACTCAGGGTACGCTGAAACTCGTAAACAAGGTCGTGCGGGATATACGTTTGTCTAAGCTCTTTTTTCTCGCTTAATATCCAAATCCACCCCCGCCGAAGTTCAGCCGCAGAACGCGACACCTTGTATATCTGTTCGAGGACAACGAAACGCGTATTCGGTTTCATTGAATTTCCTCGGAACTAGCCATTTTACGGCGAGAGAAGTACGGTCTGGAGGATGGCGGACAGGATGCGTGGGCTTTTGTTTCCATCGAGAAGGTCTCACGGAAAAGGGTCGAATAGACCACTCGGATCTCGAATATCCTGCGGGATAAATCCCGGCCGTGGGATTAATTTTCCCCGTTTATTAACGCGAGCGGCCTTTTTTCTCCGTTCATCCCCTATCCGAGATCCGGGAATCTCGATGGCGACAGGCTGAAACGCGCGAGTAACGCGCCGGATAACGAGCGAGATTCATTTCGATCTATTATCGCGCGATAAAAGCGAGGGATAATTGTCCGCGACGCTTTCCAAGTGGAGCAGCCCGATGAAAATCGAGCGGACCAGTCGACTTTCCATTGTTCCAAGCTCGTCCTCGATCCGATTTCGAGGATGCAGATGGGATCGAAGGAAGAACAGGGTCCGGTAAGAGCATTCGATTCTTCGGGGAATCGTTTGGCCCGGAAGTTATTAAGGTCCGCGTCTCCTGCAATTCGGATTTATTACCATCCCTATCTTTTTCTCGCGCACACCCCGCCCCTGTTCGATTTTTTTCGCCATTTTTATCTCCGACGGATATTTCTCGGAAGCAGCGTAGCCCGTGGAAGAAATATAACGAGGCTGCACGAAGCGAGCGTATATAGCAGATTCACGATACAGCGAAGCCCTAAATTAAAGCACGTACTACGGTGCAGGGATGCACGCGATATTCTACCTTTTTCAAAAGGCTCGAGTTCCAGGGAAAATTCGAATACGTCACATTCGACGGCTCGTAAATTTATTAACTAGCTCCCTTAACAGTCGATATCGCGAAATGGATTTCGTTATCTTTACGATCTCGCGTTTAATTGACCTGATACGGGACCGTTGATATCGGAGCAGCGAAGAAAATCACTCGCGGGTGCGTTAATCGTTGCAATTTATTTACCGACATGTTCATTACCTCGCGGATTTCGACGGGATTCGAGGCTCGCAACGATTAGCGCGTATTATGCACCCAAGCTAGGATCTTCGATAAGAATTTTATTACCGCACTTACGTGCCTTGTTAAAGAATAATCGATTTGGGCACGGAAATATCCCGGGGTACTTACCGGTGCTGTTCCAGGTTAAGTGTCGCTCGTCGAAACTCACAGAGGGATGGCTGAACTCGCGTTTTTTTTTCGCGAGCACCGCGATTAATTACCACGGCTTGGATTTCGCCGAGAATCCGAATATATCCCTCAATCTCGCCAAGTACCCGAGTTTATTACACGTGTCGTTGAAAGTGTTCGCCCTTCTGTTCAACCTTCTGTTAAACCTCGGTTCTCGGCAATCGTTAGCGGAGACTTTTGCCAAAATCTCTCCTACCCAACTACTCGTTTCTTTACGACCTGGCTTCCGGTTCCAGCTACCCTCGCGGACGCTGTCCAACCTCTGACTGGCAGTAAAAGCAATAGTAAAAGTAGCAGTAAAAAGGCATGTATCACCCCGGAAGGCTTTGCCTCCCAACAGGGAGAGAGAGAGAGAGAGAGAGAGAGAGGGAGGCACCTTTCCATCGCGACATCGCTAGAAAGATGAAATCGAGACTGGGAAAAATTGCCACATTCGACGAGGTAATCCCATCGCGAAGGGCTCCTAGCAACCAACGGAAGCTCGATCTGTCGTGGAGGAAGAAATTCCAACGGTGGAAAGTAAATATAAAGCACGCGAGGAACTCGAGGGGAAAATAAAAAGAGGAGAAGCAAAGGAGAGGAGCGCAAGTACAAAGGTGGAGAATGAACGTAAGCACGAGAAGGATTTGGGTAATAAAAAGGACATCGGGCAAAAGAATCACGGAGACGCCGAAAATACGGGTCCGGGGATAAAAGGAGAAGGACGAGAGAACACCGATAAAAACACAATAGACGGATGAAAAAGAGGCAGAGTGACGCGAGTGGGAAGGAGAAGAGAAATTGGCGGAGGGATGAAGACGCGAAGGGACGGGATTCGAATTCTATGAAATATATTCGCGGAATTCGAGAACGACAACTTTCGGGTAGATTCGGGCTAAATTGCAGTGGTCGATACGAGAATGGAGAGTAGGTATAATGTACATGATCGATTCGCATACCTCGGCTTTGCCCCTATCGGCAATCGTACAGCGTCTAACCTGCATGTTCCTGCGTCGATCGATGCCGTTTCCTTATGCATTGATTTAAGATCTGTATTCCTACCACGGCCGAGGAGAGAACCGAGAGAATTTCGCATAAAATGCAGAGCACGAGTCTCGATCTCTCTCTCTTTCTCTCTGTGGCTATTAATATCCTTCGTCGAGCTTTACGCCGATGGGTCCTTAGACTCATCTATCACGTCGCCGTGGAAAAACATATAGACCCGTTTAAAGAAAAAGGAAAAACACGCAAAGGTGACCCGAAGCCGGGAAAACACGGTGACGAGGGAAACTAAACGCGTGGCACCGTGGAGAAAAAAAATTGAACAAAAACGGGACACGTCGAATTAATATTACGCGTTGTAGAATCATGTTAGACACTGTGGGTAAACTTGTTTGCTATCGCGGTAAGGATAAACAATTTTCGAAATTATTGCAACGCGTTTCCTTTCGTATATGATAATAAGAATATCTGACTCGGAGTTGTGTATCTTTACAAAACAAGATCTGATTTGCACGAGATATTCTAGGCTGAGATAACAGGTATATATCTTTTCAGCTGTTGTAAGCCAAGAGTAAAGGCTGGGATAAAGTCAGAGGAGAATAAAATTCCCCGCGAATCCATTTAAATCCATAAATATAGAATTTCGTTTGAAATTTGGAATTGTGATTTATAAATTTTTACCCGCGCGGCCAGCGAGAAGCGCGTTTTAATAATTTGGACGATTAATTACGTTTCCTATGAGACCGAAAAGGAAATTACCAACGTTCATTTAAATTCTTTCGCTTTTATTCGACACTTTCCTCCCGGATTTTTGTGTACAATTCTGTTCGTAATTGTGCCAAACGAGAGAGCTTTATCCACGAAAAGGAACCCATTCTCGCTCCTCTATCCATCTTATACCAACGGACCCCCATACACACGGAAACATCCCTCTCTTCCCTCGGAATAAAATTCAATTTTACTGGCTATTACATCGAACTATTATCCACTCTCGAAAAAATTCTATTCAACCGCCGCCACTTAATATCTCTGATTCTCGTTATTCCCTACAGTGCATTATAGAAAGCCATGAACGGCCACTCGAAATCGTATTTTCAGCTTTCACGTGTGTGTCCACAATTTCCATCGACAAATTATCGTGGTCTTATCCGCGCGAAGGCGACGAATTTCGTAGAAAAGCTAGTAAAAATACGAAGGTATCTTTTGATTTCTACAAAAGTTGATAACATTGAATTTTGAAGAAACCTGGTATCTTTAAATTTTCAGAATCGTCAATTACAAAATTGATTTTGCACTTTCAAAGGGTTAAGGAAAAGATTTTGTTATCGCTGAAAGAAATATCTTTCTGGTATCAATGATAATAAACGCCGGATTAACAGGTTGGGAAGGAGATAAATTTTTACGTGACGAGCACTAAAAAAAACCATAAAGATGAACCAAATGGAATAAACAATCCAATAATGGGATATAAACAAACCAGCGGAGAGACATTGGAATATAGTACGAAATACTCGAATTTCCGAATGAAAATAAAAGAATAAAATTAGAAAAGAGAAAAGATAATTAAAACGCGTAAAAAGAAAAAATAATTAAAGCCTGTAAAGAAAAAAAATTAATATCCCAGGACAACAATGAAATTATTAGTAAATCGTTTAAGGGCGTAGGGTGAGGGTCGAGGTAGCCAACTCCAATCTTATTTCGACTTCGCTTCAAAAAAAACTTAGATTGTTACGCTATCAAAGTCGAGCAGACAAATGACTTCAAGCATCGACTCGTCGTCCTTTATATAGCCTTCGATCGACCGAAGATCGACGGAAATTTCCGGATTTCACCGATTCTATTAATTATTATTTTTCCGCTCTAATAGTGGATTATTTATTAATTTTTTCACTCTTATCATAAATTTACATTGCGCACAATTTGTTATTAACAATAAGCGTAAAAATATATAAACCATTTGCAAATTATAATTACATTTTAACATTCAAACGTTACAAGTTCAAGTAATAGCCAATGATTCATTAATATTTTTATTTGTAGTATAAATTTACGTTGCGAACAATTTGTTATTACCGATAAATATAATAATTTTGTGGAATATAAATTTCCAGGATACATCGACCTCGCTACAAATCCTAATATAAATAGAACCGCTAAATTTCGTCGATTTTGATCGCCTATACCTCGCTAACTGATCGTTATATCTGAAAATTTCACGCGGCGTTTGACACATTGAGATGTATACGTGTAGAACAAATAGTTTTACAGCGTAAAAAATTGACGTTCGGTCGTGTTTTCGGGGAACTTGTGGACGGTGGGTCGGAACAACGCACGGCACGCGCGAAACGCAGGGACGGAGTCGGCGTCTCGGCGCAGACGCCGCACCAGATCGCGTACTCGGCCCGTGATCCGTTGAACCGTCTAGGAACGTCGACATTCGCGCGGCGACTGCGACCGCGACCGCCGCGGTACCAGCTTTCGCCTATTTCCTCACGCGGTTCCACGACCGATCGCGCCTCGAACATCGTCGTCTCCTCGATCGCGTTCGTCGACCTTACCATGCTCCAGCTCGGCCAGCTCAGTCTCCGAGGGATCCTGCACCGTTCTCGTCGGCCGATACTCCACGTTGCTACCAGCAATCAACCGGAGAGCTGCTCCTCTGCGCGCCGCTGTTGACATTCCTCTTCCGCTCTCTCGGATGCTCCTTTGGATTTTTCCCTGCAGCCACTCTACCAACCATCGTCGTATCGCCGTAACATTCCGGACCAGTGAGTGGATACCATGTTCTTAGTGCGAGTCTTTAGCGAAATTCGTTCAACTCGATGGTAAAATAAAGTGTGCGCGAAGCGTAGTTGGAAGCTAGTAGTCTATAAGCGACGAATGCCGGTTGAAAATATCCGACCGAGTAGATTATCCGACAAGTTGCGAATTCGATTTGCTCGATAACCATCGGCGGTTGTTCGGGATCCTCGGGACGTGTTTACCGTTCCAAAGGATTTATTCGATCAGGGTGTTTTATCTCGGACGCGTCTCGCTTCTATTTCCGTTCCGCTCGATTATCCCTCGATTTTCCCCCGATTTCCCTTCGATTTTCCCTCGAATGAAACGGCGATTAAAGCGGCCCGACAAGCCGGGAAAATTATTCCATCTCGTTCTCGCCTCTTCCGTGGATTTAACCCCTTCGGGGTTCAACGGCGAACGAACTCGGATCGGAGAAAATCGATTCCCTTCCGCGACGAGATCGATCGATCTTGCCCTGTCGTTTCGCCCACACTCGCGCGACGTTACCGTCACGTCGCCGGAGAATTAATTAGGCGTTATTCCGGCAGCCTCGTTACGCGCCCGGTATTACATCACGGCCGTGGCGGAATATCGCGCGAATTTTTGTTCACCAGCCATCAGAGGCTGAGAAGGGAAAACGTTACCGGGCAAGACCAGTTACGCCCTCGTGCTCGGTGAAAAATGCCTCGTAACGCGGTTCGCAGGGCAACGAGCGAACGTGTAACGGCATTAAAGACACTCTGGTTCTTGGATCGCGCGATAAAGCGGCAGACAGCGGCCCAGCGGCGCGAGGAAAAAAGATCTCGCACGTGTGAGTCAGATTTTATATCGGTATGGAGGAGCGTAAATAGCCGAGGCAGCTCGGAAAAGGAAGTTCGAACATTTATCTCGCGTCCGGGACACTCTGGCGCGGAACGAACCGGAGAAAACCAATCTTCCCGTCTCTCCTCGTCGATCCGAGTTCGCGACGCCGCGGATTTCCGGAAAAATCTCCCAGCTACTAAATTTCCAGCTGGATTTTTCCCTTTTCACCGCTTCTCGCGCCCTCGCGGATTTTCCGCGAGCAATGACGCACCGTTTCGGGTGAGAACGAGCGATTAATCGTCTCGTGGGCGGAGCGAAAGCCGGTAATCGCGCAATGTTAATTTCGGGTAAATAATACGCGGGATTGGCGAGCCGGAAGGATAACGACCATAAATAACCGCGGGGCGAGGTTTGCAACAATCTCGGCGCGTAACAACGAAACATCACGCGACGCGAGCCGCGATATTTTCGACACGCGCGGAATGGCAGCGGGTAACGCGGTGTTACGCGATAGCCTAGGTTTAGATCGGAAGTACGCTCGGTACAAAGGTAACTATACCCCGCTTCCGAATTACAGTCTATCTGCCTACTATCTGGCCGTTCGAACGAGGGGAAACCGAAAGAAAAATGCTTGGAAACTCGAGATAACGAGCGCAATATCGGGCACGGGACGGAATTGGCTTGGTTCCTGGGAACAGCAGGACTGAAAAGCGACTGGTACCTGGAAACGGGGTCGAACGGGGCCCTTTCTTCGCATCGTGCTAGCTGCAGGTGGCTTTTCAAAACGGAACATACCGGGTAGAACGTGCAACCCGATGAATTAGCACGACTAATGTCGCGAACGAGCTGCGGGCCTGCACTTCCGGTGGCGCGACTCGTTCACCCCTTTCGTTTGTTTCCGTTTGCACGAGAGGCTGGTTTCTGGCCCGCGAGACCACGTTCGGTGAATAGCCGCGGATGAAAAGGGGAAACGAAACGGGGATGGTTGCCAGACGCGAATAGGAAACGTTTCGTCCGCCTTGTCTCCCTTTTTTCCAAAGGATTTCGCTCATTCCCCGACCCCAATCAGCCCCCCGTAGATCCTCGAGGGGAGATAACGCGCGGAGGCTTTCTCGAATATGAAATCAGCCGGAAGAATCGTCGGTGACTCGTGGCTTTTATTAATTAAACCTCGTTAGACCGGCGCGTGCCGATTACCACGTCGAGAAACGACGGGTTGGTGTAATTAGATAAGAAAATGGCGCGAAGGGTTGAACCAGGACGGTCTCGAGCCGATGACAGCTGTCGTTCACGAGCTCGCTAATGTCTCGGAAATCGTGCAGCTTACCAGTGCCAGACATCTCGTCGCACTCTTTATAATCCTCCGCCAGGAATAACGCGGTGATCGATCAGAGGACGTTTCACGGAGAAATAGAGGCTGCGAGGTATTAAATACCAGCGCGAGCTCGGGGTATATTTCGGAGAAAATATCAGTCGAACGATTTCCACGCTGGTCCACGATCAATTACGCGTTTATCAATTCCATTCTCTGTATTTAACGATTCATCGTCCGCAGATAAATCGACGATTCACCGCGGCGATATATTATCCGACACGGTAAATCTAGAAACTCTCTCTCGTCTACTTTATTTCCCTTTATTCTCGATTCTCTCGACGACTCTTCGTATCCGAAATCTTCCGCGGGTCTGAAAGATTCTCTAACAAAAAGCTGCCTAATGTCGGCGACGGCGAGACCTGCGGAAGCTCGCGATAAGAAATCCTAACGCGACTCTCATCGATCCCCGGTTTATCGCGATCTCGACGGAGCACATTTCGCGGCGGAAAGGAACCGAGAATAGAGGAAGAATAACGTACATGCGCGTCGCTCGTGTCAATAAGTCCTCGTTCGCCGTAGGGACAAAAGCAGACCCTCGAGCAACCCGAGCAAACATCGTTCGGGAGCGAACGAAGGAATTTCATCGACTGGGCGTGTCGTTGCGCCGAAAACCGCGATTATGGTTCTTCGGGTGGCTGCATCGATTCCTCTCCGAGGAGAAAGCGCGACGTCGTGGCTCGGGATCGAGGATCGAGAGAATTTTCGATTACCCCGGCACTTTGTCCTCGCGTTTCTTCCGATCGCGAATCGCGTTCGGTCCTGATCAATCGGTCGCGTGTATTTTTGTTTCGTTTTGCGACTCGACGTGAAATTAGCTCCAGTATCGATAGAGAAGTCGATGTCGATTCTTCCGAACGCGCGAAAGTAGAACGAAGATAAAAAGAAGAGCGACTCGANGTCGATTCTTCCGAACGCGCGAAAGTAGAACAAAGATAAAAAGAAGAGCGACTCGATAGCGAGCGACCGATTGGCTCGGAATTGGCCAAGCATCGAAAATTTCAATCAGCCGAGGACTCGTGGTACCTTGGTGGAAACAATCGCGAGGACGTAATCACCGCGAAGGCCTGGGATTTACGATTCTCCTGATGGATCAGAGGGGAAAGGTTTATTTCGTGTTTGCTGGGGTAGGAACGGTCTTAACGTCGATCGCCTGGCCAGGGTGAAAGAACGTCGAGAGTCACCTCCGTAACGAACCGAGCAGACGATATTAAAGGAACATAAGAAAGGGATGATTTTTATTCGTAGCAGACTCCCTTTGAAGTCCATCCGCGTCAAAGTTTCGCTTCTCTCCGAGGAGAGGGCGGGCAAAAGAAGAAGTAGGAATAGCACTTTGGCCAAACGAGAATTAAACGAGTATGCAAATTATATTTGCCCGTCCTCCCTTCGTTCCGGGTTAACGTCGAGCCGAGCAATCGCGTTCGCCGTCGCTGCAAGCTTCGGAAAAATTCCTCGCGTCCTTTCTCTCGAAACAATCGTCGATATTCGCTGCAGATTCGCGAGAATCGAGAGTCTCGAAGGCACGTCGCGTTCGTTCGTAACACCGCGATGAAATCGGGCTTTAATTAACGGAAGCTTTTCAGAAACGGCGCACTCGCGAAAGACGGAAAGTCTCCATTGTTCGCGGAATTCTTTGCCGGGGATGCGAGATTCCTGGATTTCCTTATTCTGGAAAGCTAGCTGCCGCCAGTCGGCCGGGATCGTTCGGTTTGTTTCGCGAGCGTCAAAGGAAATTAAGCGCGGAAAATTCTCAGCTCCGAGCACCGTTGTTTCATCTGCTCGCAAGTATCATTGTCTTCCCTGCCGACTCCCGTCTTAACTTCCACGGGCGAGAACTTCTTTTCTTCTGTTCCGTGGAAGCTCGCGCGAGATTGCAGAGGGGAATTTCCGCGAACGATCCGCGCGCGATTTCCATTTCACGCGGCTCACCGGTTACGCCCATTCCTCGCTGGGAAAAATCAATGAACCCGCGATTTCCGACGCGCGAATCAGCAAATTACTCGGCTGTTTAGCCGACAACCGCGTCTTTTCAACCGGCAAATTTTGTGTTCGCAGGTCGCCCCTTGGCATTAACGTCCCGTCACCGGCATCACGCCCCCGGCTGCTCGTTATTCCGCGAATTACGCGAGGTCGGCGTTGATTAATCCCCGGATCGTTGTGACGGTAATCGACGCAACAGCCGAAACCGCTGGGACCGCGGTAATCCTCTGGAACGATCAGCCATTCCTCCGGAAATCTCCTCGAGACTGCCGACCCTCTGCGGTCCCGTCCAAACGGACGCGACGGCCGTCCCAACTGGGCATGCCGAGGTCAAAGGGTTCGAGGTACTCGTGTCCGTGTCTCGAACTCCACGGGGAATAACCGGAGGCGTAACAGGGACAAAGGAAAATAGAAGAAACGCGGGGAAAGCCAGGAGAGCCAGCGTCGGAAGATCGGACAAGTCCGCGGAGAAGTTGGCGCGAGGTGTCTACAGTCGACGAGATTGGGCAAAAGGCGGAGACAAATAGGAGTTGACAGGTAACGGGGGTTGGAAGTTGGAAAGTGGCGCGGGAAGGGTGGCGAAGCCGGTGACACGGTTGAACGACGTGCCTGACGGAATGGAGGAGAAGAGGAGGTGAGGAAGAGAAGCTGCGGGCTCGATCGAACGGAAGAAAGCGAAACGCGGTGGTGGAGAAAAGTAAACAACCCTGCGCGGGGTGGCGAAAGGCGGAGAAGTGGAGTGGAGGAGAGAAGAAGGTGACGCCGAGAGCGTCGGAGGAGCGTGGAGAAAAAGAAACGACCTTCGGGCAGAGATCTAATAACGAGCAGACACGCGGGTGGTGGGAATATGAAGAGAAAGAAAGAAGATTAAGTGGCCGGGAGACGAGAAGCTAGTAGGGGCGAATAGCGACAGCGAAATCGACGGAAGAGGAGAGCGTATATTCGATCAAATGAATAACCGAGCGATGAGTGGTTGGAAGCATGAGAATTCCAAGTGGATGTCTTGCCTCGCCCCGACCAGAGTACTCGGCTACACGTTACACCGGCCACCGCCACTCGCATCGCGTATCGAGATCCACTGAGAGGGGCAAAAATGGGTGCCAACCAGTCCGCACGCAACGACCCTATCCCCGGGGAAGAAGGTAAGTCTCTGCTCAACGCCAATTTATTACATCCTTCCGAGAGAACTCGAGCAGACGCTACCGATTTCCAATTACCCAGTAGGCTTGCTCGATCTGTCGCGCGAACCGTTCGGCCTTTGATTTCCAAGAATATTTTCAGAACTATCGAATAACAGGAGAAAGAAAGATGACCGAATTCGATAAACTTGGAGGAAAATTAGCGACACGATTTCGGCGAGTTCGGTCCCGTTAAAATTGCCAAACTTTGTCAGGCGATTAGTCCGCGTATCGTAAATCAGCATCTGGCTCGTTAACGAACTCCGGATTTCAGATTCGCGGTTGTTCCCCGTCGTTCCCTCGGGAGCAGACGTCCCGAAGACGAACGCACCTCGTGTTGTCCTACGCTCTAATTAGCGAGACGCGAAGAAACGGGGCTCGACCCGCGAGTTTGGCGTAAAATAGCTGAGTTAAAGGACAGTTCTATTAAAGCCAGGCCGTAACGTAATTTCGAACCTGCCTGCGGGGTCCCTTTGAAAATCACCCGGCAGCGATTCTCAAAGACGCCTGTTCCTACGCCGCTAATTAACAGAAGTAGCAAATCATTTTGCCATTCGGAGGCGGCGCTCTAATTGCGGCTGGTATAGATCAGATGTTCGCGATTGAAACGCGATTGAAACAACGCGGTGGCGAGCCCTGAAACTCGTGGAAATTCCTGGTGATCGGAAGGAGAGGATACGCTGATGCGATTTCGGGAGGAAGCGGTCGCGACATCGCCGGTGATAAACTTCCGCCGGCAGTTCCACGGAGTTTGCACAACCGCCGCGAGTTCTGGCACGCGTGTGCGCGAGTTTCCGCTTAATCGCTACTTTGCCAGCAACGTCGCGGCTTTGTTCAACTATCCGGCCCTCTCAGCCTTCGATTATTCCCCGCTTTTGTCGGCCAGGCGGCCCTTTCCTTCCGCCGCTTCTTCCCCTGAAAATCCAACCTTTTGTTACTAATTACACGCCCGTTGTCTCTCGTTTCAGTGAACTTCGATCACTTTCAAATCCTGCGAGCTATCGGCAAAGGAAGCTTCGGAAAGGTACGAGATAAACCGCGCGATCCACGTGCACGACAGACTTTTATTTAAAATAAACCCATTTGTACCGTGTCGATTCGCTATTGGCACGTCTGCCCGACCCTCCTTTTTCCTCTCTTCTCCGCGATTAGAACGCGTGTTCGCGGAATCCGGAATCCCGAGAATCGTTCTCTCGAATAATCGAGTTAACACGCGGGTTACGAGCGGAATAATAATATATTACGATAACATCTGGATCCGTTATCCGGCTGATATCAGATCGAAATATCCGCGTCGATTTATACCGTTCGAAGTACGCGCGTCGAAACGTATATCTTTCGAGTCGAAACCGTCCAAATTTGATCGTTGGCAGCCACTTGAATTTCGATTGAACCTGACCTCCGCGCAGCAATCGACACTGTCACCGCAAATAGGAGTCTCTCGTGCACCGACTTAAATTCCAGCTATCATGTCCCACTCGATTACCTCGCGACATTACTCATCGTCTATCATTCCACCGTTTCGTTCCTCGTGCCTCTAATTATCACCGTGGACTTTGCTGCTCCCATAATTCGTCATAATTAACGACCAAACTTTCCCTCCGAACACGTCGTCCGCGACGTCGGGTTTCTTGTCTTATCCATTCGCGTCTAACGCGACGCGAAAGAAATCCCAAAATTGCCGACGGCCGAAAAAATTCACCCTCGATCCGCATTGTCCCGCGAGAACGTCTTCCTCGTCCTCTAACAGGCGACGTCGTCGCCCGACAATCAACCGAGGAACAGAAGCTCGTGATTCAGCCCCGTAACGAGCAATTAATTATTCCTTAACAGGTGTGCATAGTGCAGAAACGAGATCGCACTGGGAACATGTACGCGATGAAGTACGTTCACAAGGGTGAGTGCGCAGTGAAGGGGGCGCTGAAGAACGTCGTGAGAGAAGTGGAGATCCTCTCGCAGCTCGAACACCCCTGCCTGGTGAACCTGTGGTTCAGCTTCCAAGGTAAGCCGAACAGTGCTCGAATCCCGAGAATCAGCTTACCCTCCTTCCGCCCCGCCGTTCCTATCGATTTTCCATCCCGAACGCCGCTAAGGGCATTACGCGAACTAACTCGATCGACGATCTTTCTTCCTCGGTTTCCGTCCTTTCGCCCTTGTTTTCCTCGTTTGCCCCGTTAACGTCGAAATTGCGAAATTGTATAACGACCAGCAGGACGAGCCACAGCGGTTCCAAGAGAATCCGATTTACGCAACTTTCCAATCGCGGCGAAGCTCTTCGGGGCATGATTCCCGAGGAAATCGCGCAACTTCTTGCTGCTCGTAAACCGCCGCGTCGAGAAGGTTCCTTCGAGCTTGCGTCGTTTTTTGCGTATCGTCGCTTGAAAATTACAAGTTCGTTTAAGGGATCGTCGCGTTGCTCTGGGTGCGATTGGACCGGAAGCTGCGGAGACGCGGATAGCGCAGCTTTTTCTTCGGTTGCAGACGAGGAGGACTTGTTCATGGTCTCGGATCTTCTGCTCGGCGGTGACTTGAGGTACCACATCCAGCAGGAGGTTCTCTTCACGGAGGAGAGCGTGGTGCTGTTCGTGGCCGAGATCGCGCTGGCGCTCGACTATTTGCAGAGCTACAAAATCGTCCATCGCGACATAAAGCCCGATAACATCTTGTTGGACGAGGAAGGTGAGTTGTCAGACATTCCTCGATCCGTTAAAAATTCACTCGTTCCTCCTGTTCTTTCCGCGTCGGCATCGATCAACCGGAACATCCTCTGATCCAGGCGTCCTCAGCCTTTTTTTGGGTCGCTCTATAAACTTTGGTATCACTGGCATCGTTTCGATCGCGCGGCTCCTTCGCTGAGAAACTCCGATCTCTCCCGTGTTCCCCGGCTCTTGGATACGTGAAATAATTCAAGAGTTTGCCTCGAAATTTCTCCTTCGATGAAAATCTCCGCCCGAGACGCGGAAAATGTCAAAAAGAAGGAACGCTGGAAATCCAGCGGATTTACGAGCGTCTCGTAACGATTCCTGGGACGAAAAATTTTTAGAGTACGTTTTACCTTCCCTCGAAGCGTGCAGAATGCCTCTCGTCCCTTTCGAACATCATGGCAATAGAAAATTAACGCGAAATAGCAACGACACCGTCTCGAAGGTTTAATTCAACGAATCCGAAGTTCTCGCGACTCCAGATCGATAACGCGACCGTGGATTAGCTCGGAAAAATCGGTTTCCACCGAATTCAGCTGTTCACGTTTGGTCCCCGATTGGAAAATTCGCAATCGATAATTCGCGTTCCCGTTTCCGAGCCACGCGACGGACCTTCGACCTCGGATAAGCGAACTTTGTTTAATTTGCACTTCGCGTCGCGGAAAATTCGCGAAATTCCGGTACCATCGCATTATCGACTGGGGCTGGATTTATTTTTAAAGCAACAGCCACGCCCGTGGCTCGGTCAAGGCACGCTCTACGAATAATTACATTATGCCTGTCCCACATTTACGGAGGATAAATACGATACTGTTGCTGAACTCCCCGCGACGCGCACCTTCCGACCTGGGCCCGTGTAATTCCTCCATTCCGCGCGCTTTTCTCTGGCAAGGAATTATCACGGAACGCCGAGCTCGCGATCCCGAATACCCAAGGAAATTGCGGCGCAACGTTACTCTAAAATGTTAACCTTTTCTGTGGTTCTTCTAAAGAAACGCCACGGTCAAAGGTAAAGGCAAATGCGACGTCACAGCGACGTCAAAGCGATAGCCTGAGTAACGTTCGACACTAGAACTGGTTACGGTGTATCCGATCTAGGGAATTTTTCGTCCCACATTCATCGAGAACGCGTGTTTGCTGTTTGCAGAGTCGACCACGTCTCAAAGATCTCGTTCGATTCTAATAAGTCGACCGTGGAATAAATTTCTTTCTCTTACGCGTATTAGCTGGTAACTTGAAAGACGCGGCGCCGATTACATTAGCATGAAATATGCATCTTTCCTCGGGACTGCTCGGCGAAAGTGACGAAGAAAATGGAAGTAGGCGTGGAAGAAGAAGCGACGTAATGATCTGTGCGGGTAGACGGTAACGCGAAACAACGGTAAACAATATAGGCGCCAGGGAAGTTTGCATATCAGCTTGCTGGAAAATGGCCGGCGAAGAATCCAATTTGCCGCTCGCGGTAATTAGATGATCGCCTAGCCGAATCGCTTTATC
This sequence comes from Euglossa dilemma, assembly GCA_002201625.1. Taxonomy (NCBI): domain Eukaryota; kingdom Metazoa; phylum Arthropoda; class Insecta; order Hymenoptera; family Apidae; genus Euglossa; species Euglossa dilemma. The sequence continues at coordinate 5,497,433 of NIJG01000112.1, forward strand.
GTCCACCGAGGTGTCCAATATCCTTAGAAGCTTCGGTGTGTACCGCGTAGGACGTTTCATTATCTCGGGTCAGGGTTTCGAAAACGAAACCGCGTTGGAAGAACGGCGGAAAGAATTTACGCGTGGCCGTGTAATTATTCCATCGACCTACTTGCGATTAAATCTGCTTGATTTATTCCCCATCGCCAGTTTCGCGATTAAAAAGTACATGGACCCGGGAATGCAATTGCCAAACACGGTGAAACGAGATTCCGGCTCGAGGCACCGCTTTTTCCCGAATTCCCTCGGTTCGAAGATAAAAAGGACGGTCTCTGCTAATTTCCTCTCTCTAATTTCCTCTCGCACTTCGGGGAAAGTACGCGTATCCTAAATTTCGTAACCGCATCAGCGAAGATGAGATACAGCCAATCACGGCCGCGTTTCTTCCGCGAGTTTTCCTTTGAGCGACGCTGCGCATTTAATCCTCGACATCCCTGGAGAAGCGTCGAGAGGTCTGAAGTAAAGGGCAGCCGCGGTGTGTAAGGCATGGAAATTTCTGTTCAACACACCGTCGAACCGACTGTACGGTGTATAATTTAACTCGGGATCCGTCCTAGACCGGGACGCTCTGAAAGGCATGTGCACGAAGTTGGGACACGGGCCCGTGAATCGGTCTTAAGGTCCTCTCTTCCTCAGTCACCGGCTTCGAATTGCCTTTCGAGAGCGAGATAAACGGACGAGAGCGGGAAATATCCGCGCGATGACGAGCAGAGAGGAAAAGAACGGAAAACGTACCTGCGCTTCCCACGTAAATCTCGCCGGCGGTCGAAAGAAAAGGAAAAGAAAAGGTAAAGAAAAGGTGGAGGCCGAGGGTGAATTAAGAGGATTCGCGCGGCAGCAAAGGGACCTTGTTCCTTGCTAATTAGCGGCCCTTGGCCCGCACGTTCCTTGAATATATTCGACGTCTAGCCGGTTCACTGGCTGGCCGACATTTGTAATTCTGTAAATCAACCTCGAACCGTAGGCAGACGTATACGTTGCTTCATTTGCATATCAACCGGCCAGTTTACGTTTGATTTCCACGTTAACGCGGACAAACGCGGGAATGGTGCGGTCGGTGGACTCGATTAAAATCACGAAAGCTGGATTACTTCGCCGCCGCTCCCGTCGGCTGTAAATCTCTCTCTCGGCCAGACCTCCAGCGGCCCGATACAATTTTCCCTCTGCTGCCGATCCAACGATTTATCGAGCATACGAAATTCGATATCGCGACTGGATCGACGGGAAAATGGAGCGTGGAAGGAAGATAGGAAGGTTGCGTTAAAAATCCACGATTGTTAGCGGATGAAAGAGAAATATTTACTCTGCGGCAGCGAATGCCGTGGTTATAACGTAACATATGGGTAACAGACCGTGAAGCTTTCGAGTTCCATTGTCTCTCATTGGCCGGCCGGTCGCTATAAAAGTGTACCATCGGAAGCCACCCTGCTGCGAACCATGTGGCGTCAACCTTTCGCCGTATAATTCGATACGAAAGACGAGTCGAAGCAACCATCCAGTCGCTCTCTCCTATCGATTCCCTCGATTCGCTACCTTTCTCTCCTTATTCCCAGTTGATTCCACCGCGAGGAACCTCTCCGTCCACGTACCCGCGATGTAATTCCAACGGCGACCGGCGTTCGTAAACTCACGGCATTCCTAAATACTTAATCCGACTAATCGCGATAATTTAAACGACTGCAGCGGGAAAGTCGATCAAGTTAATTCCCGGGATTCCTGGCTGAAGCAGGCTGCAAAATTTCCGATTAAAGTCCAGGCTAGTTCGAACAATTCGTACGATTTTCCAGATGGAATGCCGGCGATAAACCGCGAAGCAGGTTGATTAACCTGTCTCGAGCAGTTTCGTTGCAAAGCGTGATTTTTCCTCCGGCTCGAGCAGGTATGTAAATTCGTGATATTTCGTGTTCCACCAAACGACCGACTATTCTTCGCTGATGTTTCGTCATCGACCGATGTACCAGACTGGCCCGGAAATCAATAGTATTTACCAGTACAACGCTGCGTGAGAATATTCTTGATTCACGTGGACAACAGGTACGTTGGTTCCACGCTGAATTCCGATATTTTTCCGGCGGAAATTTCAATTCGAGAAATCCAAATTCTGGATAAACAATGTCCCTTCGACCGTTCGCCCGATCTAACGAATTGCTTCGAATTTAAACGAACGTCCACGCGGAGATGTTTTCGCTCGTAAATCCCGAGCGAAGCATTAACGTAAGTATTGTCGCCGTTTATCGTCGCGAGCCCTGGTTTATTAACGGGAATTTCAACTTGGAAAACTCGAGTGCGAAATACGAAAATGTGACGCAGGTGTAACTCGATAAATGTCGTCGAAACGAAATGAGTTACCGCGCGGCAGGAATACGGTAACTGCCAGACGTTTCCGGCGATAACTTTTTGATCAAACGTTATAGCAAACGAGACGTGTCGTTGACAGGCGTGATATGACATGGAACCCGTTTAAGAAGGAAATATTCGGAGCTTTCGGGGAAACTATTATTGTCGAACCACGAAGTGGACAGGCGTGTAACGAGCTGGACGAAGCTCGAGAATCTTAAAGAATAATTTACGGGAGAAGAGGACTGTCGAAGGGCACTAATAAAACCCGAGAAATACCACTCGTGGATGTGTCCAGTGAAATCACGGGAAAAACATAAATTTCCACGAGTAAACGAGCGTTCGACCGATACTCCTTTCGGTATAGAAGAAATCTCGTCGATAAAAAAGCTAATTCGAATCATCTTCCTCGCCTTATTCGAAACCCTGAACTGATCCGAAGAAAAATACCGTAAAAATATAACAGAAAAATAAAGAAACCGAGGAATGCTCCAGAGAAATGAGAAAACAAATAAATACTCGAGAGAAATAAAGACAAAGAAACACTCGAAAGAATGATCCTCGATATCGACGTATTAAACTAATTCCGCGATGGTTGATTGAATTTTTGATTTTCATTACGGAAAGGAAAGTACGAAGAAGGTGCAGGGAACGGAGAACCGCTTTTGATTGCTCATCAAAGGTCAAAGAACGGCTACAATAGAGGACCGCATTATATTCCGGTGACAGAGCTTCGACGCTCGAGCTATAGCAAACGCGTACACACCACCTGGCAAAGGTTACGAGGAACACGTTCAACAAAGTTCAATTTATCTACAAATTATTTTNTCTCCTTCTCTATCAGCAACGATGACGAAGAGCCTGACTCAGCCCATAAATAATTTTACGCTTTCCATTCGATGTCCAGGTCTCGTGCTTTGAAAATTTCACCCTCCGCCCTTTGACACGACCACCGTGAAAGAGCTTCGACGCTCGAGCTATAGCAAACGCGTACACACCACCTGGCAAAGGTTACGAGGAACACGTTCAACAAAGTTCAATTTATCTACAAATTATTTTCCTTATTCGCCCGTAAAACGAAAAGTGCGAAAAGGACGGACACTTTGCGAAAGAAATTTAAACTACCAAGTTTCTGTAAAGAAGATCGAATCTCAGATGGAAATTAGAATACGCGATAAAGTGATTTTCGTTGATATTCAATTCGACGTACTTTTCGTGATTATATAGGAAAGTGTATAGTTTTGCAAAGATTTTTTACCATCTGTTCTCAACGATTGTCTAAAGTTTTAAGAAGTAAATAAATCAAAGATATCGATCGTTACTATATACGAGAAAATTTCCAAGATTTCTTTTGCAATATTTCATACTTTCTCTCGTTGAAGTTATCGAAGGGCACGCCGAGAGTGATAGATTACGCGCGTGTATTTCAAAGTAACAAGGATACTCTTTCAACGAGCATAGTCTCGAATTAGAGGCAGGATCGGAAGAAACGACGTATTCAACGGCGTCGCATGAAAAGCGACACGGAGAAGAGCGATGCTTCGAACGAGGGTAACCCTAATTACCCTGCTGCATTCACCTGACAGCTGTTTGTGTCACGGAATTGCTTCTGCATCATTTAAAATTACCGGGTGTCTCCGTTCGCGTTTCATCTCGCTAGTTTCATCGCCCCGTTCCCGCCCCATTGTCCGTGAAAGCGTTCTCTCCGTGTGCCGAGCGATGACTCTACCTTTTAACCCTTTCATCGACCGATGGCGCGCGTCGGTGTGCCGGGCTTTTAAAAATTCCCTGGAAATTACCAGAGAGCGCGGGCCCGGTGGTAACTCCATCGGAGGATCTCCATTTTATTTATCCGTCCAGCCGCGAAATTTACCCTCGCCATATTGTTCCCGGATTCCCGACCAACTTAACGTTTCTTCCAGGCTTGCTTCGGGGTCAGCAACGATTTTTTATCGCTGCCGGGTACCGTTGCTCGACGAATAAAAAGAGAGGAAAAGGATAGGGGGAAAACGGAATCGGCTATCTTTTAATCCCATGGAAATCGAAGCGCAAACCGACTCGTAATCGCGGCGTTAATGTGTAATTACGAAATAGAAAGGAGGACGAAGAGGAACGGAGTTACAGAGAAATTGATACGAAGTGTATTAAGGCCAAGAGCAGATTGGCTCGAGGCGCGTGTACGCTTCGGTCGATATTTTCCACTGGTCGGCTACGAAATTTCGCGTTTCTCCACGCGAATGGAAGACTCGGGTAACGTTGGAATTCCACGGTGGGCATCGGTCATCGAGGGTCGCGGGACATTCGACCCGAAGCCATGCATATGACATCGTTTGCGTCACGTGACATATGCTGATCGCTAACGATCGCCAGCTGACGATTAATCAAACCCGCGGTATTATCCGCTGCATAATACCGTGGAATCGAAACAGGGAGAACAATGGCGGGCGGTGACTGGGGGATGAGGAGAAAATAATCGAATCACCTAAGCGTTTCCCTCTTAGATACATGTCATGCGATTACAGGCTTATGTTCTGCTTAGGACACGCGCACGTGACGGATTTCAACATAGCAACGGTGCTGGAGAATGGTGAATTGGCCACGTCGATGTCAGGAACAAAACCGTACATAGGTATGAATTAATTACCCTCTGTTCGCTACGTTACCTCGCTTAATTGCGCGTAAAACGCGGCGATAAATAATTTCATTCGAGGAACGAATAACGAACGGCTGACAGCGATTGAGCGAAACCACGTATAATTAACCGGTCGGCGGCGAAGATAATAATACCGTGAAATTTTGACAAGCGCGACGAAAGACTCCGGACGAGTAACGAATCGAATTCGCGAGTTTAGAAGAGCTCGCGCAAAGAGACGGTAGACTCTAGATATCGTTCTCCTCGTCTTCCAATTAACGCGAGAATTCGTGCAAAAATTGCGGAGAAATTCCATAAAAATTCAAAACAACTCGCGAGCGTCCCCGCGGTGTCTCGACGTTTCATCGAGATTCCTTTGAACTCTCTTCTGATACAGCTCCGGAAATTTACATGTGCTCCTGCGAGGAATACGGTGTCCTCGGCTACTCGTTCGCTGTGGATTGGTGGAGCCTTGGGATTCTTGCTTGGGAAACCCTGGCAGGAGAGCGCCCTTATCCTCTCTGCTCCACCACGTCATACAGAGAGGCTTTGCAAATCCTGCAGGTAAGATTCTCCATAAAACCTTTTCCTACCTTCTTCCTCCGATTCCAATGCCTCCTATTCCCTTTTTTCTATCATTCACTCTCCGACACTAACACTACGCGCATCCGTAAATTCTGTCTGTGTAAACAATAACAAAACACCGACATATTACGTGTACCAAGCTTAATGAAAATATCGAAGCTGCGATTTCTTCGTGGTCAAACGCAAACCGCGGTGGTAAATTAAAGAACAATCGCGGTGGATTAGGCAGGCGGGGTTGGAGGCTGGTTAGAATTAAAGAAATATTGTTCAGAAGGAGAAACCGACACCCTCTGGCTGGAGTGGCACGATACGCGAGCTCCTGGACAGGCTATTAACCGTGGCGCCGGGCGCGCGAATATCGACGCTGAAGGAGCTGAAGCAAGTGAACGCGATGAGGGAACTCGACTTCGACAAAGTGTTGAACAAGCAAATCAAGCCGCCTTTCACGCCCCCGAAGGATCACCTGAATTGCGATCCGACGTTCGAGCTGGAGGAGATGATCATCGAGACGAAGCCGTTGCACAAGAAGAAGAAGCGTCTGGCCAAGCAAAGGTGAGCGGATTACAGCCGGGGAAGGAGTTAATTGCTGAATTCCAATCGACGTCGTGTGATCTCGCTTGTCGTCCAAGGAAAATTGATGGCCGGAATATTGATCAAACAGAAGCCATTCCCTCGTCCCGATATTCCCCGTTTTATTGAAATCTCTTTGCGTGCAACACGCCTCAACGCTTCTGCGATATTTCGCTGCATAAAACTCTTCGTAATTTATTAAACAATCGAAATCGCGACGAAATTAATATTTTAAGAAGGTACGAACGTCCGCGATGTTTCAAGTAAACCCGGTGGATAAAGATAAATACATAAGCCCGCGTTGACACGGGACGAAGGGAATTTGACAACGCGAACCGCGTTGACACGGTTTCGTTACGGCGTTGATCGAGTAAGAGGCGGGATTAATCGCGGAAAACGAGGCTAAAAATTCGCTTGGCTGTATCGGTGATTTCTCGTGCTATCCGCCGGAGAGAAGAACGGGGCTCTGGATTTCTTTTGTCCTGCGCACAGGTCCCTGAAAGTCGATCATCCCCCGGAGGACGTGGCGATTGGACTGGCGGAAGGCGCCGGGCCGAGCGGCGATCTCAGGAGATTAGCATTCATCCCGGAATATCGGGTGTACAATCGGGAACGCGAGATGGAGAGGCAGGAGAGGGAGAGGAAGGAGAAACAGTGGGAGGAGGATTTGAACACTGCCATGAAGGGTGCCGAGGAAAGGCTGAAGTGAGTTAAACCGCTCGTCTAATTACCGCTGTACTCCGTCGCAATTGTCGTTTCTTTTTCCCTTCGAGAGAGAGAGAGAGAGAGAGAGAGAGAGAGAGAGAGAGAGAGAGAGACCAGGGGTGGAGGTAATTCTGAGGTAGCCGAGAGAAAATTTAATAAGAGGGATAAATGGGGTTTTGTGATTGAGGATGACGGTCCACGTGAGCCGTCCAGAGTAATAATCGCGGACGGACTTTTTGTTCAGCTGGCAGAATGAATTGTAATATACTTACTCGTGGCCGTGTTTAATTTTCGCTGCTGTAATTTCGTTTCTGGCGCACTACGGTCACACGTGGCTCCGAGGAATCGAGTAGAATGCGTTTCGATGTGCACCGTGTGCTCCGTGATTCTGGAAATAGTTTTGACGTAACACGCGATACGAGAAAATCTCGAGTACAATTGTTGCAGAATTTTTCGAATAAAACTATCGTTTTTCTACAGATGAATATTCGATGGAAATCTAGAGGAAAATTCTTTATATTTTGTTATTTTGGATACGTAATACGTAACGAACGTTTCTTTATAGATGGACATTCAGAGATCTTTTATTTTCCCTTGTTACATATTATTACACAATTCGATACAGAACGAAAATATTTCAGGTAAACAGAATTCGTATAAATACAAGAAGCAAAGTATATCGTGCAAATTGGAAGCCGATCGTTACTCGCTTTTTTTAACAACAAACTAGACAGGATTATTTACGTTCACCGTGATTTTACCCGGCAATAAAGAAAAAAAAAGAAAACACGAACGATCCATCTCGCGCGCTTCACCGACTCGAACTAAACCGTCTTTATCTCTTCCATACCTTTCCGGAATTCGCTTATCGACGAAATTACAAGTGCGCGGACATTGAATTCTCGCGTCTCGGATGAAATGATCCCTCCGCGATCCTTCGAAGATCTTATCTCGAGCGTAGGTGGTCCCAGGCACGACGGAGGGGACCAGCTACGACCGGCACGCGGCAAACTTTGCCAAAGTGGAATTCCGAAACACCGATGTAGACTTTCCATTACATCTGGAAGTTTTATCCGCGGGATTGTTCCGCCACGAGTCCACGGGGAGAATGATAAATTTTGAATTAGCCACCGGATCACGGGACTCGATTCCGCCGAGCACCAAGTCGCTGAATAAACGATCAATGCTCCCGAGCCCTCGAACCACCTACGGTGAAACCTATCGATCGAGCAGGGCCTATACAGCCGCATGTAGATGTCAGACTGTAAATTCTGTTTAACGAAAAAGTTACAAAACGCCGCTCGGAAGTTTCGATCTCGATTTCCTCGATACGTTTGGACGATAGCCAACTGCACGAAAGTCCACCTTCCGGTGTACAAAGCGCGAAGCGTTCGGCCGATACGTTGCAATTTCTACGTACAAATGCCGTCGTTCCAAATGAAACGAATACGCGAAACGGCCCGTGTAATATTTTCCTTTCGTCCTCGCGAAACGACAGACGGCCACTCGATTATTTCTCCTCTCGAGTCGAGAATGTTCTGCGAAATTTCTAGGACACTCCTTCCCAGAAACGTCGAACTGTTGTTCGAGCGAGTTTCTCGCGAGAGTAGTTATTCCAAAGACGATATCGAAGCGTTGATTGCAGGACGAAGCAGCAGCCGCCACAGCGTACCGGAAACCGACTCAGCGTCTCGACGACCAACGTGAAGACGCGCATAAGCTCGTCACCGAGACAAGGAAGACGAGCCAGTACTGCAACCTCCTCGGATATCGACTACATCGATGCTAGTCCCGAGCCTTCCACGTCGTAAATTTCGTCTAGAAACGACAGCTCGTGCACCGAGAGTGAACCTCGACGCGCGTTCCCGTGGGAAAAACATTTCGGACAGTGCTCGTCGTTGAAAACCGGTGCCCGATCGCGCGAATAGCGAAATACTTGCGAAACTTCGATCGTGGTAAATTGACCTAGTAATCTAGCCCCTCGAACAATGGGTTTCCTTGGACCAGTGACTGTCAGAAACTAATGTGATACACGTGAATTTAGTAAAAGGTAAGACGAGCGAAAATCTGTATGACCATTGTTCTCCTTTCTTCTGTCTTCTTTTTTAACCTTTCTAGCAGAGATATATACTTACCCGACGATATACTCGAAGTTTATAATTAAACGGTAGACAAGTACGATAAAGAGTTAAACGATAAGTATCGAGGAATAAGGTTTCTTTTGCGGAGAAAAAAAAAGTAACGAACTCGTACCTCAACCCATTGATCTCACGCCGCTTCTTGCTCTCTCCTGGGGAAAAGCGTATTGTTTATTTTTATAAAAGGGAGAGAGAGAGAGAGAGAGAGAGAGAGAGAGAGAGAGAGAGAGAGAGGAGAGAAACACTCGACCAAAATGAAGCCTTTTAAAGAATATTTTACCAAAATCTAGCAGACACGGAAGGAGGAAGTCGTTAGAGGCGAGCTCGTTCCTCTTCCTCGTCCTAGCTATTACGAAGAAAGGAAAGAACTCGAGCAAGCACAGGATTTAAGAGATATCCCGCGAACAATCTTCGTCCGGCTTGCTCCTCGCTTTAATAGTTAGCATATGCTGCTTAACTTCCCTCTTAGAAAGTTGCGGAACTCGTGCAGCCTCGGTTCTGCTACATTTTCTAACGTTAAAAACCAGGTCGCCAAGGAATCGTATCCTTTCAGCCTTCTGACAGGTCGCGATTTCAAATTTACGAGGCTCGCGAGTTTCCCGATTGATATATCCCTGTCCCATATTCTACACCTGCCACCGTTTCGCGTACCTTAAATCTTGTTAACAACGGATCAACGATCGCTCCTCTAACAATCAAGAAAACCAAGAACAATGTAATTTTATAAATAGCAGTTAAGAAAGAGTATACGTTGTAACGTGAAATTAAACGATAATTAAACGATCGAACAAATCGAGTATCACCTGTCCCTGTTCCACCTCTTTGCGTTTTCCGATTTCGCAATGGCATTCAAGAGAGACTTGCTTCTTTCGATCTTGCATCTCCATTTATCATCGTAAAGGTGAATTTATCGCGGAGGTAAAGCTTGCATTGCCGCGAGATTCTCGGTGCGATTGATAAATGATAAAAGTAAATTTGATACGAATTATAAACGAGAGTTTAGTATACGGAAAGAGAAAATAAAATCGCGCAGAGTTTCCTTGTTTCCGTTTTCACCGGATGGAGCCTTTAATTTGATATTTAAAGGTATAATTTAGAAACGAATGCCTCGTTCCCTTCGTTTGTATCGTTGAAATTAAAAACGCGACATTCCTTTTGCAGAAAGCTTCGTAACAGAATAACGATAAGCGACGATAAAGACGAATAATTGCGAGCACGAGAGACGAAAAATTATTTTGTATCGATGGGAAAAATACATCGATAAAAAGTGTAAAATGTGTTTATCGGGACGAGATCGGAAGAAAAGTGCAAAGCAAATATCAAGCGAGATAAATTCGATTTTAGAGTGGTAGAAGTTTATCGACGGTGTATGGGTATGACTTTTTCTTTTTTTTCAATCGATAAACAGAATGAAAATTCTGCAGGTGTAGTGGTACACAATCTTTAGGAGTAATAAACAAGATTACATTTAAAAGTTCACAGTTTCTCTCTGTTTATTTATGTTTACCCTTCGCGATATCGTACGATACGCGTGATTTTTACAACAACCTATCAAACGAATGTATCCAATGATATTTTAATGAAAAAACGAACAAACATTATCGACTTCTCTCCCCTGTCGTCTTTTTCACAATTTTGACCGATGTAATTATATTTATTGACTCGATCCTATTAACTCGACTTGCCACGCGAAGCAAGCTTTTGTCTGTAAGTATTAACGATCCTTCAAACTTCGTAAATATCTTTTCTTCTTCGCCTCTCGCATCTGCAAAGAGTTTGGATTTTCCTTCGGAGAAGCGTCTCAAACTCTTCGAACTTAATCGAAACTAATGCAATAAGCGAGCAGTGAAAGTAGAACGATAAAAATTAGGAAACTGAGGCACGAGTCTGATAAACTGATATTCGAAGACAATTAAAATTAATACGACTACGCTGTCAACTGATTTACAAAAATAACGGGTGGGTTTTATTCGAGAAAACGAAATGTGATCGTAAGTAAAGGAAATAAAAATGGAGATTCACCGTGCTCGTGTTATTAAAAATTTAATTCATTTATTATTTAATGACATAAATTCCACAAAAGCGTCCAACCAAATGATTTTTAATATCGTACAATTAAAGTCTCTGTTTCTTTTCCGACCTATTCGCTGGCTAATGGTTTCCGCGATAGCATTAATGATAAAAGAAATTAATAACAATACTAGTAAAAATAATACCTATTCCTATGTTCTAAGAATATTTGACTAAATTTGTTAATATCAAATAATATCGTTAACATTATTTGTTAAGTATTGCCATTTTTCAGTTACCACGCACATTACAGCATTCTTTGTTGTTCTGATTTCTGGCGAAATACATGCTTACAAGGTATAACAATATGAAAATTGCATATATATATACTACCAGTCAAAATATTCTCTCAGAAAAATAGAATATCTAATACACAAACAAATAATATTGGTTTTTCATTCGTATGCCCTGTATATTATCCAAAGATTAGTTAAACTATCGTTATCAGTCTGTAATGTCGAATAAACATTATCAAATGCTAGATATGCATTTTACATGATTATTTATCTTTGTGTAATATATCTCGCAAGAAATCATTAAAATTCCCTGCCCCGTTTAGATTCCCTTAGATTTAAATATATTTTACGTGATCACAGTAAATGTTATTTAAGTTGTTAATTATTTAATAATTATCGTAAGCTTATCGACCAAAATAATAAACGTGCAATTCTTGTCAAAGAGTATTTTATCCTCATAGATACAACGCATGTTTCAAATTAAATTTTAATGTAAACATGGCATAACTTCTGAGCAAACTAGTAATCTTCGCGTGAACTTTTATCCAATACAAACTATCAAAAATATACTATCATAAATTAAATGCCTTAATGACTGATAATTATACATACTTAATTTGTTTTATACAATACGCACGATTATTTTGCACTTGTTATACATATAAATATATTATAAATTATCTATAAAGCTTTGTACACTTTTAAGTTATAAACAACCATCGATTTACAGAAGTTAGTATATCGCCGACAGATCAAACGCATTTATAAAAATATGCATCGAATAGATGGTGAAAAGTGTACACTTATTTAAAATAATATATATTATCTTAAATAATTGTACACTTTTAGAAAATATTCGATTGTTTTTTAAACTGAAGACACGTCTGTGACTTCGATTCTGGATATTGGTTTGGCAGGTTTTACTGTTATGAAATCGTTTATATTTCCACTAGACACCCCGATACATAGCTGCTGTAAATTTGCCATTATTGAATCAACCTGTATCGGTTCGTCCGGTAAACTACTGTTCTTTCTAAGTTTATTAAAATGGAGATAACAAATACCACGATGTCCTAGCCAAATTATTTCATTTGGTTTGATACCGCGTTCTAGCAAAGCATTCTTTAAATCGCGTATTCTTACGCTAGACGAAATGTTTGATAATTTTAAAGAAAACTCAACCTGAGATTTAGATTTCAGTCTCAAATTTTTACGACGCTGCATATTCTTATCGTTGCCTTCGACTTTCTCCTAAAACATTGCAATAATGACGTGATACGGATTTAATATACATAAATTATTAGTATATCTTACCTCAACTACATCGGAAAATACATTGTCATCCCCTGACTTAATCTTACTAGATGTACGTTTTTTAAGAACACTTGTCTTTACTTCCTGTTTCTCTCCATCTTCGTTAACATCATTAACACTTGATGCAGGTTTTCTTGCCTTAAAACGTCTTTTATTTTTTATATAATGAGAACGATTAGATTTTTGTGTCTCTATATCTGAGTCCTCTTCTTTTAAAGTTACTATTTTTCCTTCTCTGGGAAAAGTATAACAATTTGGTACAATTGTGTATCAGTGTGCAATATCAATTACACGTTTCAATACATACTTTTCATCCATTTCTTTTAGCTGCTGCAATACTTGCATAGATTTAATTCTCCTTTCGCTAAGCATATGCCATATAATGCAACTAGGTTTCTTTAACTTTGGATTTACTACTATTGTTTGAGTAGGTGTAACAATTATATCAACAGGTACATCGTATTCTTTAAATATTTGAGGTGGAAGACTATCAAAGACTTGACAGTCATGCACAGTTGTAATAACTATGGTATCTTGTGTAACTGCACCCATCCTCATCATCATAGCAAATTCTAAATCTGCGAATCCTTTACCTTTACCCAATCTGTATCCATCACGACTTACACACACAGACCCCAATACCACAAGATCTATCTGTGATCAAAAAAGAATAATGTACAAAATAATGAAAACAGATGTAAATAATGATAAATTTTTATTGAAATAATAAATAAAGTATACCTTTATTTTAGAATCTAAACCAAGAGGTTTCCCAGCTACTATCAAGCCATGAATTTTTGATAATGTTCTTAATTCATTTTTAGAAGCACCAGCAACTGGTGTAACATGAAGAAACAAGCCAGATCTTAATTTGGGAATTGGAACCAATATTTCCTTATTAGCTTCTAATGCTAGGAACCTTACAGGTTCTTGTGGTTTATCTGGATTTGTTTTTATAACCTTTGCCTGCTTAAACTCATCCAACTCTGCTAAACGCTGTGCTGCTTCAGCAGCACCTTTAAAGTTTGGTATACGATCGTATACACTCAAAGGAAAATTAACTAAATCATTTGTCATCAAATAATCCCACACTTTTTGACGAAAACTATGCTTAGTCACTTCTTGTGCTAGAAAATATAAGATTAGTATTTTCTATCACTTTTACATATATTTATGCCTGCTTCTATCCCTTCAACAGTTATTATTGTCAAATAATAAATTTTTAGCAAAATTTATTATTGTTCGTGACTCATTAATGGACCATACTATCAATTTTTTAAATAATTTAATATTGTCACTATCATAATAAAATTAAAAATATGTGAAACATAAAAAATTTAATATATATTAAAAATATGAATTAAAATCAATGCTTTTACGAACAAATATTCTAAATTGCAAATACGTATTTAATAAATAAATGTTTATAGTACATAAAAGAATTACTCACGTAATTGTTCTTCAGTCATTTTTATGAAATATGTTAAATGACTTACAAATCGTATTAATTATAATTTATAACAATCCCTTCTAAAAAAATTTTATATTATAAAAATAGATTATATGATTTATCTCCAGTTTCTTTTATCCTTGTTTCTATTTCTATGTAAAATCATGTCGGTAAACTTGTCATGATAAAATCCACCAGAATTTCCGATGTTGATAATATTTGAATCTCATCGAAAATATTCATGAACATGCATTTTGTCAAATAAGCTTTACATAATTTTACTACAGAATGAAATAGGTTATCATGTTTGACATTTCCGATTGCAGGAGAATAAGACACAGCTGTCGTAACTACGCAGACATGACTGGCGCGAACATTCATGTATATATACATATATATATATAGTAGGAAAAAAGTATTCAAACTTATCTAAATTATCATATACAATAAGAATAAAAAATTAGAGTGTAATATGTCTAATAATATAATTTCATTAATATAAAACTATAATAAAATAGTAGCGTAATAAGTTTATAGACTAAGCAAGTTAATGTAAATCATTGGTAAACTAGAGGAATTATTTCAAATTGCTGGTAGCATTGTTCATTATATTTTATAGTAATGAAAAGATATTATACAGACTCGATCTACTCCGAAAAAACGCGAAGCAAAACGATTACGAATGGCAGGCTCGTACGCACCTCATACTACTTAGGTACCATTCATAAACGTTCGAAGTTAATAATATCAATGGAAAATCAAGTTATCTAACTTGTACTTATTTTCTATTCTTCTATGTGACATACGAAATAAAATTTTCTATAATTTTCAATTCAATTCTCTTAATAATTTCCAAATTTAATATATTACTGATATATGAATACAAGAGTGAGATAGACAATTTAGGGTCCATTGTGAAAAATGGCTTTACTCGCGAGGAACATCTGCAAAGTATTTTCACAGGTAATGAATATACAAATAAAATATAAAACCTTTGATCTTGTGAGATATTTGCAATGTTATAAGTTAAAACTATCGTCGAATTTTAACTCAAAGTATCGTCGAATCTTGTTCATTCGTCCAAATAGTTACCAATGACTATTGCAAGGACGTTTCATATAGAATAACTTCTTTCAAAGATGCGTATAAAATTTATTTAATTTTATTTAATGATAAATTTCAAAGCTTATATGAATACTTTGTAACTACAAAATGTTAAAATAAATCAATTGTTAGAAATTCAATTAACGAAATAGATTAAATGATCGATAAATGTGTTACTCAATCATTACGTTCACGTCTATATTGTTATAAATATAGCTTGTCGGATATAATTTTTATAATTTTATTATATGTAAAAAAAATATATTGTCCGTGCTACTAAATTATATTCATTTGACTTCATTCACAATTTTTGCCAATTTATACCTAAATTGTTATTTACAGACTGCTCAAAAAGGAGCTGTCAGGTCTATTCATGTTGGAGCAATTCGTCTACAAGATTCTGTACGTATTATATTATCCTTTAAAAATCTATACTGTGTACATATGATTTTAATAATATTTTCTTTCAGAACATTGAGCAAGAGGGAAGTGTAAAATGTACACTTATACCAGGAGATGGTGTTGGACCGGAATTGGTAGTTTCTGTTCAAAGTGTTTTCAAAGCTGCAAATGTACCAGTTGAATTTGAACCCTACTTTCTCTCAGAGGTAAACCCAACTCTAAGTGCACCACTTGAACAAGTATCAAATAGTATCGCAAGAAATCGAGTATGTTTAAAGGTATATAGTGTTTTAATTAAAATATTAATCATTAATAATATCAAACATATCAATATAAATAACCACCATGTTTTCCAGGGTATTTTAGCAACACCAGACCATTCTATCAGTGGAGAGCTTCAAACATTGAACATGAAATTACGTAAAAGTCTAGATTTGTATTCAAATGTTGTTCACGTGAAATCTTTACCTGGTGTTAAATGCCGTCACAAAAATGTAGATTGCATTATTATCAGAGAACAAACAGAGGGAGAATATTCTGCATTAGAGCATGAATCGGTAAAAGGTGTAGTAGAATGTTTAAAAATAGTAACTGCTACCAAAAGTCAAAGAATTGCAAAGTTCGCATTCGATTATGCAGTGAAACATAATCGTAAGAAAGTCACTTGTGTACATAAAGCCAACATTATGAAGCTTGGTGATGGTCTTTTCCTAAAATCATGCCAAGAAATTGCCAAGATGTATCCTAGGTAATTATAAATAGTTTTTATTTTCTAGATTCATAGTAACATTTAGTATTGACAGACTATTGATATAACTTCAGAATCACATTTGAAACAATGATTGTGGATAATTGTACAATGCAAATGGTGTCCAATCCACATCAATTTGATGTAATGGTATTACCAAATTTATATGGTAATATTGTGGACAATTTGGCATCTGGCCTAGTTGGCGGTGCTGGTGTGGTTGCAGGTGCTAGTTACAGCCCCGAGTGTGTTGTCTTTGAACCAGTAAGATCAATGTCAATAAAGCATAAAAATTATTAATTTTTCAAAATGTAGATCAAAATATAATACAAAATTTGATTTCTATACAGGGTGCAAGACATACATATTCAGAAGCTGTTGGTAAAAATGTTGCAAATCCTACTGCTATGCTTTTGTGCGCTGTAAAACTTTTACGCCATGTAAATTTGAAACGTTATAGTGAGCAAATTAAGGATGCATTAAATCGTGTTCTAAATGATGGAAAAGTATTAACAAAAGATTTGGGTGGACAGAGTTCTACAACAGAATTTACGACTGCTGTAATACACTGCCTTCGTTAATTTCGAGTCTGTATTAACTTTGAAAAGACTTACATATGTAATATAGAACAACATAGAATAGGAGCATTATGCTCGTTTCTTGTTGATAGGAATATTTAACATAACTATGTTAAATACATAGTATTATCCTATTATAAATTTTACCTAACCTATCTGCTTTGGATATGAGTTATGACATTAGGATTTTATTTAAAAAGGGTTACATATTATAAATAAGAAAGGCCAACATGTTTGCGTCAACACTATATTTATAACTGAAACCATGTTTATAATCAGACAATGCCAGTTGTATGATAATAGTGTAATATTCGAATTGTACATTAATAAAATATGCTACCTCGTATTATTTTTGTATATTTGATGACATACTGTTATTTTTCTGATATGTTACTTTACATGAGATTTGCAAAACATAATAATTTATAAAATTCCAAGAAATATATAAAAATAATTAATTTAATGTTTAGAAATATTTAATTAAAACATAATATTTAGATTGCCATAATTAAATTCATTTACATATTTTCAAAAAAATTTTCGTAAAAAATAATAAACGTTTTACATTTTTACTCCCCGCCGATAAATTAATCTTTATAAAAATGACATTTCATTTTTACGTACGGTAAAAGGAATCTGTCAAAAAACACGTGCCACGATGGATACCGGACAGCATGCGATAGATCTTATTCATCAAGACATTGTGAAAAATCACCTTCAAGTTACAGCTTTAATACAAGTAAATATTATCTATAACAATAATTTTTAATAATAGTCATAATATAACCTGAATTACGATACGACATTTCTTGTGCTGATGTCAAATATAATATAAGTGAAACATATTTATCGTATCGTTAATACATTTAGATTTGTAATTATCACAGATTTTATTGTAAATAAGTTATTAAGGTAACGTTTTTTTTGTAGTAAGAACTATACGTGATATATATCTTTTAGAGGTTAAATAAAAAATTTATATTTTTATTTTAATTTATTTAAGAAAATATGCAGAATCATTTGAATTTTTCAGGATATTCAGCAGTGTACTGGACCTTTAGAATTACTTAACGAATTAAATGTAGAAGGTAGAGCAAAAATAGCAGCTTTAAAGACATCTATAGATAATTTAGCAACTGTAGCAGAAAGAGAACTTTCAGAAAAAAAAAAGACAGAATTATTGGCAGAAGTAGACACTTACAAACAACAACTTAATACTTCGTTAGCTGCATTTCGTAAAGCAAATGTTATTAGCGTGTGCGTGATAGATAAACTTGCCAAAGAAGAACTGCTCTCTATGTCCGAAGAGCATCAAGCTGCTGCACGTAGAAGACACGACAAACATAGCTTAGCAAATACATCAAGTCATCTTACTGACAAACTTTTAAGTATATCTAGACACTTAGCTGAAACAACCCAAAGAAGTGCAGACACATTGGATACATTAAGTATCTAGCACATTTCTTATAAATATACCCTTAAACATTAGAACATAATTTTTAATTTGTTGTTTTAAATTTTTTAGTAATATCATCGGATAAAGTTACAAGTACCAAAGATGAATTAGAACATCAGCAACAAGTTATAGTTCAATGTGGAAAACTCTTAGGCAAATATGGTAGGAGGGAAGTTACTGATAAAGCTTTAGTAGCATTGGCATTTGCATTTTTTCTTGCCTGTGTTTTTTATATTTTACAAAAAAGGCTATTTTAAAAGTACAAAATGTTATACACAGAAAAGTAAAAAATATATTTTTC